>VXAD01010614.1:62782-113943 GCA_013399195.1 Dicrurus megarhynchus
TTTTTTTCTCCAGTGAATACTGTAGGTAAACTGCAAGTTGGAGAGCTATGAGGTTTAGAAGAACAGCAGTAACTTCCTTTGGTTAGAGAATTCTATTCTTAGACAGAACAGAACTGTTTTTCTACAACATTTCTCAACCCAGAAAATCCCAAGGTAAACAGGAGAGAAGCCAAACTCCTAGACAATGTACATTCTTGGGCCCCTGTCTTGCTGCTTTTGAAACACATGGTCCTGTTTCCCTTGATTTTGAAAGGTGTTAACAGGCAGCCTTTTCTCCAAAAGCTTCATGACTGATGGACATTTTCTGGGCAGGTGCTTGGGGTGAGAAATGGGCAAGCAATCTCTCAGCAGTGAACACACACACAGAGACTAGAGGCTGTGGTCAGACCTTTTGTCACAGCCTGGCATGGTCTTGCCCTCCACCAGCCACATGCCAAAAATGAACATATTTTGCTGCTCTTTTTCTGGGCTAGAACTACTGCTCTGCTATGAGGACTTGGACAGGCATTCATACCTTTTGTGTCCTTGCAGTCAGAGTGCTCACTGGTGTGCACCCGGACCTTACTTGTGCTCCTTTCCTTCAAAGATGACACTCTGATAGTTCCATCACTTACAAAAAATTGCAATGTTTAATTCTTTGCCCTGCTGCCAATTTCTTCTCTTGTTATTAAGTTATTATTAACTACTTCTTGCAGAAGCCTCTCTAATATTCTGCCTCTCCTTCCTACAGTGGTGTGGCACTCTGACATGTCTTAAGCATTTTTGTAACCCGCCTCTTTTCCCCATATTCATCAAAACCCTTTGTCTGATTTCTAAATGACTAACGCTTCACCGCTACCTGTTGAGGAAATGAAGAAAAGGAAAGGCTGAGCAATTGTGCTCCACAGCCATCAGCTTTACAGAGGGCTGCAATTATTTATTACTAAGATATATTTTAAAATATATTGCTGGTGCAATGGAGCTATAACTTGATAAATGTTTAGTTCTAAGAGAAAAAGGTTTTTCTTTAGCTGTGAAAAATTGTGGTGATAGTCCAAGGCCATTAAAGAAAGAAAAGACTTACGAAGAAGGGAAAAGGAAAGTAAACAAACAGCAGCTCCTGAAAAGCACTTGGGTTTTCTCAGGTAAATCTGAGACAAATCACGCCTTCAGACTGAAGCAAAAGTCAAGATAAAAAAGTTCATATGCTTCAGATACTGAGATCCTGACCCTCGCCAAAGGAGTAGCTGCAGGCAAGTCACCCCGTGCCTCCATTTCCTCATCTGTAAAATTAAAATACAGCTCCCCTTATAACCTATGTGCTACAGCAATTATATGCACATCAAAGAGACATGGGAAACAAGGGGACAGTTAAATGGAGCCACCAGATACAAACAACTGTGAAGCAGGTGCCAGACTGTGACTGAATTGGTCCTCCTGGCATGCACCTCTGGAGATCACCTGGATCCACTCCTGGCTGGAAGCTGTGTCAGCTGGAGCAGGCAGTCCAAGTCCATGTCTAGTAGGGTGTTAAACATCTTCCAAGGACAGAGACTCCACAAGCTCTCTGCATCATCTGCCCTGGAGTTCCATCACCCTTAAAGGATGACAGCTGTTACTCTGTTAAATGTCATTTCCTGTTGCAGCTTGTGCCCACTGTCTCTGATCCTTTCCCTGGGTATCACAGGGAAGAGTCTCTCCCATACTGGGGAACCCAGCACAAATGTATCTTACCACCACTGAGCAGAGGAGAAGATGATCCCTGCTGACCTGCTGAAAATGCAATCTCCCTTCTTGCTGTCCCAGCCTGCCCTTCCTGAAAACGCCTGTTTATCCAGGGCACTCCACTCATGTGAGCTATCTCTCCACATCACTGTGACACCGGGGAAACCAAAGCCCTGCAGATGCATTCAGGCATCTAATTCCTCCCATTTCCTTGCCACAGCATGTAACTCAGTGTATGGACATGTCAGAGAGTGGGACCATGCACAGGTTCCTGGCCTTGATTATTGTCAAAGCTCAAGTGTGCAGTCCTGGTCTTGAGTGGTCACAGAATAAGCTCAGTTGGAAGGGACCCACAAGGATCACTGAGTACAGCTCCTGGCCCTGAACAGAACCATCCCCAGGAATCACACCCCATGCCTGAGAGCATTGTCCAAATGCTTCTTGACCTTTGTCAGGCTGGTGCTGTGACCACTGCCCTGGGGAGCCTGTTCCAGTGCCCAAACACCCTCTGACTGAAAAACCTTTTCCTAATATCCAGCCTAAACCTCCCCTGCCACAACTTCTGGCCATCCCCTCAGGTCCTGTCACTGGACACAACAGAGCAGAAATCCGTGTCTGCCCCTCCTCTTCCCCTCAGGAGGAAGTTGCAGACCCCAGTGAGGCCTCCAGTCTCCTCTTCTCCAGGCTGAACAGGCCAAGTGGCCTCAGCCACACCTCATATGGCTTCACCTCCAGATCCTTCACCAACCTCATTGTTCTTCTTTAGACACTCACTGATAGTTTAACATAATTCTTATACTGTAGTGTCCCAAACTGCCCCAGGACTTGTGGTGGGGCCACCCCAGTGGAGAGCAGAGCAGGACAATCCCCTCCCTGGCCCGGCTGGTGATGCTGGGCCTGATGCCCCCAGAGCAGGGCCGGCCCTCCTGGCTGCCAGGGCACTCCTGACTCATACTCAAATCGCCACCAACCAGGAGCCTGAGGTCCCTGTTCATTCCCCAGTCTGTCCATACATCCAGGGTTGCCCCATCCCCGGTGGAGAGTCCAGAACTTTCCCTTGTTGAACTCCATATGGCTGGTGATTGTGCAGTTCTCTAATTTGACAAGGGTCTCTCTGCAGGGCCTCCCTGCTCTGGAGGGAGTCAACAGCTCCTCCTGGTTTTGTATCATCTGTGATCTTGCTTAGTGTACCTTCCAGTCCTGCATCCAAGTCATCTATGAAGATGTTGAAGAAATGCCCAAACTAAGCAGCCATGAAAGCTGCTCTCAAGATGAAACACTGAATCCAACAAATAAGCTGCCAACTGCTGGACAAGGAACACCTGCCATTAAACCTGACAAAGAAAACCTGTTAATGGTATGGCCTGCCTGCCATGCCAGCTATGAATCTGAACTTACTTTGTCACCCCCTTGTGCTGGGAACAGGCTGCTGACAGGTGGCTCCACTAACACCAACAGGCAGACATTCCTCCGACTGCTTAAAAAATCTGTCCTTTCCTACAGAGGTGAGAGGATGGTAACTGGGATCAAAGGTTCAGGAATTGGTTAATACTCGGCATGAAACAAATTTTACTTGCTGACTGAGACTCATCATCCTGAATCCTGAGTGTGTACTCGTGTATTCTGGTTGTCTCATGGGGAATGAATGTACTGAGTCACAAGCCATTAAATGTGGTGTGCCAGAGAAGCGCCTGGTCGTGCTGATTTCCCACAAGTGGATTGAAAACTTTCCCTGGCACTTCTTTACTTATGTGTTTATGCTAGGTGGGATCCCCTTTCATTGCTCATCTCTGGATTAGTGCCCCTTCTGTTCACACCATGCTGGGTCCTTTGCTCAGTCCTGGTCCTCCACTGGTCCTTCCGACCTGTTCCTTCACTTCCTCACGTGATTGATTGTCACTATTTCCACTCCCACCCCATCACTCTTAGTTCAAGCTCTCCTCTCTAGGTTGGCCAGGCTGCTGGCAAAGCTGCTTTTGTTCCATTTGGTCAGGCTGATCCCCCTCTAAGCAGTCTAGATCCTCAAAGAGGGTCTAGATGGACACAGAAGCCAAACCCTGCTGCTGACATCAGCTGGACAAACACAGGTATGGGTCATTCACTTAAGAGCTTGACTCAAGGGTCTTTCTATGTCCCTTCTAACTCAGGCTATTCTGTGATCTGTTATCTCAACTGTGGACCCATCAGATCCATCCAGTCCTCTTCAGACCCTCCTCCTCCTCACCAGCAGTATCAAAGCACTGATGGGGGCCTTCACTCTCCACGGGTGGAAAACTTCTCAACACTACCACTCCCTGTTTTCTCTTGCCACATGGTTCAGGTTCAGCTGGCTCAAGCACTTCACTGTGCAGATCTCTCCTCCAGGGAGCTGCCTCAGCCCTGAACCTCTTCCATAGCTGCAGCTCTGCACGTGGAGCAGGGGCCTTCTCCCCAGAGTCAGAAGCCACCAGCTTCTAACCTTCATCATCACTGGAGTTTCCACTTCCCATCCCTAGTGAAGAGAGACTTTGTGTGTTCTCCTGCTGCAGTTGAAGGTTCAGGGTTCGGAAGTTGCAGCGTCTCTGGGCAACCTGTGCCAGTGTCTCACTTGACCCTCCTTGTTCAGGACTTGAGATCTGCGAGCTCAGAACCCCCTTGGATCAGGAGCAGCTGGCAGAGCTGACTAGAAGCTGCTGCTAGCAGCCACGAGCTCATCTAGCTGTCCTCACCAGCGCCCTAATGTTCCCCCAAGGGTTTCCAGGACTCCCCTGACAACCCATGACAAGTTCCCAGAAGATCAAGAAAGTCTCAGAGGAAAGTGGAGATACTGCTGTGTCATTGGCCATGTCAGGCAAACAGGGAAAGACTGCAGACTTTTCAAGTTCTAGGTGCAGCAGTTTCTACTTTCACTTTTTATGTCAACCACTGAAACTATTGGTTGACACAAACAAAAATACAGATGTCAGAAGAAAACTGGAAAACTCCCTGACACTGGAATTATAGGTGCCAGCAATTTACAAGGGCTTTTTTTAATTAAAAAAACCCTGGGAAAAAAAATCTGTAACAAACTAGTAAATACACTGACACTCTTTCTGACCAGAGGATATAGCAACACTGTGTCAGAGACAGTCACGATACAACAGTCCTGTTTTGTACCCTTCTCTACCCTGTTTTTGACAGATGTTCAGAGCCCAGCTGCCACGACAAGGCTCACAACTGCCTTACGTTCTGTTGGTGAAGGATGTCACCCTCCTGGGTGCAAGGGCTGCCTGGGTTGGGGACAGTGCAGCTCTTTTGTTTCTGTTAAATCAGCTCAGTATTCTCTCAATAGCGGTGAAGCACTTTGATGTCTTTAGACAGAAAGATCTCCAGTGGCACTGGTACAAAAACAAATCACATTGTCATTGTCATTAAGAGAGGTGCAGAGAAGGTGATGAGAAAATGGTCAGCACAGGTACAGGAGCAGCCTTGCTGTATCTTTGATTTTCATATAAGGACAGCAGACAAGTGAAGGGAAAGCTGTGCAGGACCCCTGTGCTGCAGGTCTGGCAGGTCCCACAACCCCGCCGTGCACACACAGAGACACAGGGGCTCCCTGTTGTCCTGCCCTTCCCTTACAGTGCCCGAGTGCAGAAACGCAGCACGTGGTTTTGCAGTGCTGGTGTTGCTGCTCTGCGTCCTATCCCAAATCCTACTGGAGTGAAGCATGCTGGAATCCAAATTTAATTTCCCCCCCCCCAAAAAAAATCACTGGGAGATATCTTTCAACTCCAAAGTTTCCAGGCTACTTTCGTCTTCTGAAATGTCACGTTGATAGCATAGGGTTAAAATGTTTCTAAAAATCGTGGTGGCTAAAGTAGGCCTTGGGAACGGGAGTGGGCATTGTGTTTGCTAAAATCAGGTGAACCTGCACCTGAGTACCCACTTGTATGGTAGATGATAAAGTAAATGCGATGATTGCTTACTAATTAAATATAATTAAAAATAATTGTTTAATCGCAATGAGAATCATGAGAAAGGAGCAATAAACATGAGAAATGTTGTGAAGAAGGGGCTTGAAACTCATGCTCAGGTGAAAACAATAGAACAATAGTACAATATAAAGTTAATGATTAACATATGATTATACAACAGTTATGTAAGGAAGGAGTATAAAATGTATCCATCTCAAAATCCATGTCGGAATCAGATTTTGGTTGGAATCAGATTCCCAGAGCTCTCCAATAAAAGCACCTGCATATAATCATACCGTGATTATGTGTTTCTACGCTAATAACGTGTTTCTCTG
Source organism: Dicrurus megarhynchus (assembly GCA_013399195.1). Lineage (NCBI taxonomy): Eukaryota > Metazoa > Chordata > Aves > Passeriformes > Dicruridae > Dicrurus > Dicrurus megarhynchus. The sequence goes on from VXAD01010614.1 coordinate 68,754, forward strand.
GTGGTTGGTATCTCCGAGCAGCTGGTGTCAAACCATAAAGCAGAGAACCTGCAACTCTACCTGCCCGGTTTGCTCTCCCTGTTAGCATCAAGCAACGAAGCCCCCAGACTGGCAGATGGGGCCTCTCCTAGAAACAAAAGCTGTGCTGTACAAACCAGAACTGCAGCTCCCTCACTTTCCTGTTAGTCTGTAACATCTTGCAGAAGCCTTAAAGGTGGGAGTGCCTCGCAGGCACAGACGTGGTAAATTTATGGGGTTTGTATCAACACACAACACACAACAATAAATCTTAAAAATCCAGGATAGTCCATTCTTTCCTAAGTGAACTAACTGGGCAACATGGGATCTACTACTGAAATTTCAGTAAATATGCCAAATCGAGATTTATACCAAAAAATTCAATTCTAGTGTTTTCTGATGGAAATTCCTGATGTGTTTGCATGAAGCTGTTTTGTGTTCCAATACCTTTGTGATGAACTGCTGGGTCCAGTGAAAGCCACTGGGTCTGTCAGTATCAAGGCAGTGCAGAACTCACGTGCAGAAGAGAGAAAATCAAATCTAGCCTTACGCTAACAACAGTGACCTTATCATGTCCTTAGATGCTTGTTCTGTTGCCTTGTTCTTCCAGGTGTTAAAGCTTTCCATCTGAGTTGACAACCTTGGAGCTGGCTGGAGCTCTGAATCTTTGTCATTCGTAGAACAGCATTTATTAAAATTCATAATACTTGAGTGTGCTTCCAGATCCATGCTATTTAATAGAGCAGTGCAGGTTTACAGTCATTAGACATTGATAAATGCAGCACTTACTGCCAAAAGAAACTATCTGTTGATACCAAGATTGCAGGACTCTTAGAGCAATCATAAAAATCAAATAGAGACAATGTTTTAAATTAAACAGAAAACTATCAAAGACATTTTACTTCACAGTCTTATTAATATGTATAATGCATTATGAAATGCATTTTATTTGCCTCCAACATTTTCCCAGCTGAACAGGAAGCTTTTAAAAAAACAATTACCACTTTGAATCTCCTCTGCTGCATGCAAGTCATGTTGTGCCTGAGCCAATCCTTTCATACAATTCCTTATCGCTGGCACGCAGTCATATTAAAAAATTAATAATGACTGCTTCATTTTTCATAACCTGTAATCATCTTGCTATGTAATTTTGAATGCAAGGTAAGGAAGAAGAGAAGACCTGGGTTTGAAAACTTCCATAAAAACCCACCAGGTTCTGGTGCTTACTTTTTCCCCTTCCACTTGAAGATACCATTCTCTTTTCAGTGTTAGCCCTGTCAAAACAAAGAGGAATATTCAAAGGTATTTGCCATGGCCATTTGTTGTGACAAGGTTTGGATATAATTCAAGAACTGTCATGTCTGAACCCAGATTTAACATTACTGATGTTCCTCTAGATGCTCATTTAACAAGTCTCCACATACACAAAGGGCAGTTTCATCTCCTTCTTACTAAACCAAGTCTAACAAAACCAAGGCCCAGCAGCAGGAGGCACAAAGACACACGTGGCTTTTGCAGGAAGCTGAATAGTGGACGGCATGGAGAAGAGCCCAGTGGAAATCACTCCAGGATGCAGATATTAGGAAAAGGCAGCACAGCAATACAGCTCATTGGGTTCACAAAACAGAGTGAGATGTCAAGGCTTGAACAGGAAGCTTTCTCCAGCATGTTGGTTTCTAAAATACTGAACATGGACAAGGAAATCTACATGCTGACTACTGGTAATAAATGTTTTCATACTGGGCATGTCAATACCTAGGTGAAGTTCCTGCAAGAAAAAGGGACTGGGCAGACAAAACAGGTCTTAGGATTCCAACTGCACACAGCTCTAAAAGTCAAAAAAGAAGATTTTTTATGCAAGTCATTAATTTATTGCTTTCTGCTACTCATTCTCGTTTTTGTTGCATCCTCCCTTCTCTTTTGTTCTTTTCCTTTCCTTTCACACCAGGTTGCACCACTTTATTGGAAAGACTATTAGAATAAGTGTTTTCCTATGAGGATACTCAAAAACTAAGCAGGATGCCTGTAAAACAATCAGAAAACTCATCTGGACAAGGCCCAAAGGAATTTCACCCAGCTGCTGCTGTTCTGAGCCCCATTATGCCTAGAGACCTGCAGAGAACCTTTCCCACCTAAATCATTCCATGGGTCTATGACCTTTCTTTTTAACTCAAAGGAGTAAAAACTTGGGTTTATTACTCACTTGGTTGACCCTGGCTGCCTTTCTTCGTTCAAATCACATCTAGTTTGAGTTTTTTCCAAGTCCCAAACTGCTTTACTCCTTTCTACAGAAAGGTTTTCAATAAGAATGAAAAAGCCTGAAACTCAACATGTTAAACCAACGCTGATATTTATTCACATGATTCACTGTATAAACCACCCCTATTCCCACAATTTGATCAGTTTGAGAGTCTCAGTATGTTCACCACCACTGTAACATAGCTGAACTGATTTTTGCTTTGGCTGGTTTAAATAAGATCATAAAGATCCCTGATGACTACTGACCCAGCTAGCAGCAAGTCAAATATTAGCACAACTATAAAACTAATAAAAGTACACTCTGCTATCCAATCTATTTGAAAAGTTAATTCACTCCATTATAACTGGAATCTTACATTGGTCAGGCTCTAATAAGAAACTAGACTACATTTATGCACTGCATTTACAGGGTTTTTTGCTATAATTCTGTAAAAAGCACAGTGTTAATTTGAGACTACAGGAAATCAAGTGGAAATTCAATCAGTAGTTCCACTGTGAAAAAGTACTACAGACTATTTTTAAGCCTCTCTAACCTCATTTTCTCCATGAGGCATGCAAAACTCACAAAGAGTTTTGAGAAACCAAGTAGTCTATTATACAGGGTGTAAACTAAATAAAGGTGGTATTAATTCAATAATGATGTACATCTGCACATAATGATCACACACTACATTTCTGTGCTTTAGTAAAGCACGTAACAAGTATTGATACAGGATTAGTATTATTATTAGAGCTCCTGCCAGGTATGCAAAGTCTAAACTCCAGAAGTCGCTCTGAACAATAGATTATTGATTTTGGGGACAGACACAGAGCATTTAATAGGTGGGAGAAGGAAACACAGGAACAAGTTGGCCATTATCTGACCAAGTGTAGCTATCCTTTAAGTTATAGAATTCACTTTACTGAAGTCATGAGAAAACTGACAGCAACTCCAACAATAACTACATCATTATTTCCAAGTTGCTTTAATGTTAGTGCAGCATATTTTTTGTAGGCCTCATAAATAATTACTGTAGGATCATAAAAAGTTAATAATGCCCTAGAACTATGAAAAGTTAACAAATTATTCAAATGCATTTTAAACCCATCCTGGTTTCTTCATCTGCACCTGTGTTTAGGTCATAAAGGAAATGATAAGAGAAAGAAGTGCATAGCGGGTTTTGGAGTATGTTTTAATCTTTTGGGCTCTTTGCACTGACCCTCTGCAAATAAGCAGAATCTCTGCTGGTAGAGATCACAGCCAGCCATGGGACTCTAAGGACGTGTAGTCTGATGAAGATCTTAATCCCAGTGGGTGCTGTAAACACGTCACTCAAAAGTAGGAGTTACACACCATTATGAACCACCGTTTGGTTTCTTGAACTGTGAAACAACTCTTTAAAAATCAAGTATGTTCTCAGTAAGATATTGATCAACCAAGCAGCTAACAACCATTTCTAAAAATCTATCTGCAACAGAAATCTTGACCATTAAATCACTCTGTTTCAAGACAAAGATGCATCTTAACTTATGATTCTTTAACTTAAAACTGCAGAGTTCCAGGAAGGCCTCACAAAATTTATCATTGTGAATTTATAGAGATATCCTAAATCTGACCCTTGCCTGAACTTCTGAATCAGAAATATTATTTTAGGCATGGTATCAAGCCGAAAGATAATCCATGGAGGCTCATGAACTCTAAAAATCAGGCTCAATCTGCCATCATTGTTGTAAGCACACAACCATCATGAGTAATAATTTCATGTGTGTCAGGACCTGACTGCCCATTCAGCATCATGTGCACAAGAGGCAACAACTCACAAAGCATCGATTCCTACTCTCTCCCATATTTCCTGAAAACACATCTGTATTGATCCATTTTCATACCGTGTCTTCCACAACTCCACTGAGCTGTTGCCACAGTTGTGACAAAATACATGACACGTGCAAACTTACCTGTGTAAAAAGCACATGACCTGACTTTAGGAACGGGATCTGCAAACTGCTTGCACTATATCCAGCACCCCACAGGAATTCCTGGTGAAATACACCAGTGAAGGAAACATAGGTGAGAAGAATTGTTTATTGCAAAAATGCTGGGATGTGGGAATGAACTCAGGAGAAGCATCAGATGTCCCTTCAGAATGCCAGGAGTTACAGAATCGATCATGAAACCTGAGGTGCACTGGCCTAATCAGTTAGAAATACAGAAACATAAAGTATCCTTTCTCCAGAAAGATACATCTTTTTTTTGTCGTTGCCACATTCTGCTGCATTCATAATAGATTTAATTATTACCTGTTACTCAGGTACTGGCAACTGGATTGTCCATTTGTGCTTTAGAGGGAGAAGATCCCGCAATTTAGAAGCTACTTGCTACCCACCCAAAGGCACCCACATGTTGCCAGAAGCTTGGAGTTCTGGGCTGATGCAGTACCCTAAGTTTTTACAGGATGCACAAGACTTGGCAGACTGATTCCTAAAGCTGTTATTAAAACTCAGTTGGAATTTCTAGAGAGCAGAAAATGTCGATATTCTTTCAGAGCTAAACCACTGAAACACTGAAAATCTTTTTGCCATAAGGCTGATGTTAATGACTTCACCCTTGAAACACTGATGAAACAAACCCCTCCTTTTCAGGGTCTGGAGTGGCTGGTCAGGAACCAGGAATCAAGTCCTGATGAAACTGGACACAATGCTTACAAAGAACCTATTCCACTTTTAAAAATTCTCCTGATGTCAAAGCCACTGTCAAAAAGTTGGGGTGGGTTTGATATTTCAAAATGTGCTTTAAGCATCTTCCTTTGCTGCTATGTTTTTCATGTCTTTCCTACTGATCAGTTCTGGAAAGGCTTGACTGTTGTCCTTAGGATTACTTAGACTGCATTTGTGAGGCCCTATTGATTCCTTTCCACTCTTTTTAGAACTTCAGGTAACTATCATGATAAATAAATGCAGGGATATTCCTATAGACCAAAACAACAATAAAAAAACCCAGTTTATTCACAGATGCAGACCAGAGGAAATGGTGCAACTGTATCACAGAGCAGTCAATAATTTGATAGGTGTACTGCACTTTCATTGATCTCCAAATTTTCATGTATCTGAGCAAATACATAACTCAACATTGTGTGCTTGGGAAAGAAAACATTAAAATCCCTTAGGTTTTTGAAGCAGTCAAACAAACAGCAGTTAACACATTAAGGACACATATTACAGTAGTTCTGAAAAGTGTTGGCTAGTTTCAAGGCACAGTGTAAACAGGTAAAGCAGTATGTTCACAGCATTTTGCTCTACTACCAAATGCATTTTTTTTGTTAAAGACAAAGGACTTTTGGTACCTTTAATCCCATCCTTGAAAAGTCTACCGGATTCATTGGTGTAAACCCTAAGATGTTATTCAGGTTGTCAAAGGGAGGGAAATTTTCAGGATAAAGGGAAGGATAAAAACAATGCTTCACGTGTCTGCAAGCAGGAATACAATCCTTTTTTCATTTATGTTTTAAAGAAAAATTCAGTAAAGCACCTAATCTCTCATGGCAGCCCCTTAATGTTAATTTTAAGAGGTCCTCAAGAAGCTAAGGAGAATCAAATAATAATCAGATTTATTTCACAGTGCCTATTTTGGCCAAGAGTTTTCTGTGCTCTCCGCCTAATTGTGAAGCACTTAGAAGGATTTTTTTATAGTCAGGTAATATGAAAGTTACTTAGCAATTCAACAAAGCTAATCCAATGTTCAAGAGACACCTATTCACTGAGATTAAGCCAATTTTACAATCTGGAGTTATCCAGTCACCTGGAACAAAGGAGGTATGTGGAGGACAAAGAGAGCAAATGCTGAGGAATGACTGGCAAATGGGGAACATAAAGAGATTTTTAGAAAGAGCAACAAGGAGAAACAGACAGATATATGCTGAGTGAATAAAGTCAGAAACAATGAATCCCAAGGAACAGAAGTGGCCGAAGCACAGGGATTATGCAGAAACAGCACCCTGCTACGAGAGGAGCCCCTCTGAATTTGCAGAGCATCTGTCGGGGCCTAAGTGGGGACCTAATGACAGGCAGTTTTTACAACACCAGCACACGACGCATCCCTCGGGGCACTCTGTCCTCACAGCATCCCAGGGGAGCAGCACAGCACAGCCAAGCGTGGCATGGATGGAAAAGGAAGGAGCGGAGCACTGAGCACTGCTGCTGGTTGGAAGTTAATTCACCTTGCCATGCTTTTCCAGCCGAAGTTAAAATTCTGATGGGATTTTGTTTTTTGCATTCTCTAGGAGAGCTGGACACTACCCTGACAAAAACACTGTGTTTTGAATATCCAGAATTGCAATCTTATGTCTCTATGTCCTTCATGCAATAATGATATCATTAAAGCTCTAATGCAACCAGCAAGCTTTTATTTTGAGATAAGTGACTGGTTTTTTTTAAAAATAAACAAATAAAAAGTCGCTTCCCGTACAATAAATGCCCCATACAAATGTAACTTTGAGGACTACAGCACACATAAGAGGTCATTTCACACTCCTCAAATACTGCTCAAAATTAGAGGGCACCAGCCAGTACACCCAAATGTGCAAAACATTTTGAGTTTTCTGAACACATAACCAAAAAATTATAATAAAATAAATGCCACACATGTAATGAATGTTCTAAATTCACAGATTTTTCACAGCTCCCTCAGCCCTGCTGTGATGCTGACAACAAACAGAAGTTCAAGAAGCACTTGTCTCACTTACACAAATGATTTCAGTATTGCAGAAATTCTCCTGCTACTTGGTAGTTCAGCTGTTGGCTTGACTACATGAAATACTGACAGAAAAATGTATGTAGACAAGGAAAAAAGATTGCTTTCCTTCAGTGCTTCTGTAAGTTGAAAGTTTTTTTTTAATTACATTTGAACTGATATTTGAAGATTATTCAATCTGTCCAAACAGTAAATAGCAAAAAGTAAAGGAAAAAGTACCCCACTGTAGAAACAGAAATCTTGTGGGGCTATAGCATACCTACAGTTCAAATCCAAATTTGTACCAGAGTAGATGTAGGACTAGAGTTTTTTATTTTTCAGATCTTTTATTTGATTCATTTGGGGGAAGGGGAGAAGATCTTTTCCTTGTAAAATCCTCAGCCCCTTGCAATGTCCTATATATCAGGTTGTCAAGAACAAACAGTTTCCACTCTGCCTGCAAAAGCTTTCCTGGGGGCAGCATAATGGATTTAGTGTAAAAAAGTGGGATCTTCAGATTACAGAATTTAAAGAGGTCCAATGTTTTAAGTTTTAATGGTGTTACATATCTGAGTCTGCCCCTACTACCTTGTCAGAGTCAGGATTACACTAATCCACAATGAAGCATATACATCAGCCATGTGTCAAAGTCTTCCGTTATTCAGTAACTCTTTGATCAACTTAAGACAATTTAATTAAATCTGGCTCCAGAAAATTTTAGTGTTTTCCCGTACAAAAACACACCTCAGATGTGCCCAACTCCTTCAAGAGTAACTGTGTTTGAGAAGAAATCCTCAGATAACTCACCCTGAAACAATTCAAGCCCTCAGGCCAGGACTTGCACTGTGAGGATAAGGAAAAAGGAAGTAGAAAATGCCTCATCAGCAGAAACTGCAGACCAAATTTCTCCTTTTGTTGCCTAGAGAGCCATTACTGTTGTTGAGAAGAGGGTTTTCTTTGCAGGGAGAAAAGGATACTGCTTCTTCAAAAACCACCATTCAAACAGACACAATGGCTCTGAAGTTGCTCTCATGCCTTCCCCCTGAAGTCATGTGTAGTTGTGGGGATGCTGTTTACTCACAGTATGAAACTTTCCTTCCAACATCTATTTGCTAAATGCAATTATCACATTGCCTTGCACTCCCTGTCACCAGCGATAAGCGTCAAATAGGCTGCAAAAGCAAGGACAACACTCTGACCTACCAAATTCAAAGCCATACTGGACTCTCTCCTACATCCCCCCAGCTTGAGTTTTCTCCTAGAAAGCTGACCCCCAAAATGAGACAAACAAAGACAGGGCAAGAGTAGAGAGCATGGAAACCAGTGCTGGATGAAGACCTCAGGGTAGCTCAGCAGTCCCACAGGAAGAGAGCTGGGATTTTCCACTTCTCCCACTTCTATCCTGCCCTGACCTCAGGGAGCTTAGCTGCTCTGACAATTTATTCCTCACCTGCAGGACACTGGCTGTACTTTTATGCACAAAACACGTCTGCCAGCTGTGGCTGTACCTTTCCCCACCTCCAACCAGCACACATGCAGATGTTCCCTGCAAGGACCCAACACAGCACTCCTTGGATCAAACCTTGCAAAGGGGGACAGCAAAATAATGGCACAGCTGTGCCGCAGTGTTGTTACAGATGTTTCTGACAGTGCTCTGTCACACACGTGCCCGCAGGTGAAGGAGGGAGGAGATGCTCCGCAAAGAGCTTTGCCAAACAAAGGTCACCATAAGTGCAAAAAGGAAGAACGTGTGAGAATTTTCCTCCTGTCATCCCAGGAGCTGCTTCTCCTACTTTCTCTCATGCTTGCCTATCATCGATGAGACCCTTTCAGTGATCAGTCCTGGCCATCAACAAATGCTCACACAGGCTGCTGTGCACTGTTAGATATCCAGGGCATATCAAAAGCAGCTCTACAGCCCTTTCTGCGTGCTCTGGGTCCACCACTGATCCCAAAGGGCCCTGGAAGCTGTGGAGTAGGGGAGCTTTGCACTACTATTTAACATCTGCCTAATGCAAACCGAGGCTGGGATAGAGCCTCCTGAAGGCTCCTTTCAGGATGCTGTCTGCAAAGGAGGGCAGAGAAAAGGAGAATCTGAGTCTCCCACTCATGCTAGTTAATTGTTTATGTGTTTAACAAAATGCACTACACCAAATCTTCACAGACATTTGGTGACGAATGACAGACTGTAATGACACCTCTCATAAAATAATAAAGAGCCATCCAGAAAGCTGCCTGCATTATTTGGGAGAGGGACTCAGATTTGATAAGTGGATCAAAATTAGTTTAATGATTCCCTGTTTAGCCTTTATATCCACTCTTAATGTGACATTGTGTTTCCAATTAGGGAATGAAAATGTTGATTTAATATTTCTGTCATTTCAGATTAGACATCACATGTTATCCCTTTATTATTAAAACTTGCATATTTTGAACATGAAAAGGAATTTTAGAGTCAGGCACAGGGTTTAAGTTTTCATAATGAGCCATTCATCTTCAGGTCAGGTTCCATAATAACTAGCTGCTACAAGTTCATTCACTGGGAGGAAAATGAAATGGGAAAAAATTGGAAATTAGAATAATGGCTGAAACTGTGTCATGTTTATACAGACTGAAGCATGATGGTACTTGAAGTGTCCAAACTCCTCGTGGCACCTCATTTCTACCCCTGCCACCACTATTTGATTTGCAGTTAGCAAACACCTGCTGGCAGGACATCTGACATGACAATCAAGGCTCAGCATTATTTTCTTAAGAGCAAATATCTCAAAACCTCTAATCACAGGACAAGACTCCAGTGGGGGAGGCAGCACACTCTGGGGCACAGGCCTATGATAATTTTTACTGACCATCTCTTTTTCCTATCATGATCAGCTAGCCTGGTGCTCCTGGATTGTTTTCCCACAGAAAATCATTGTCAGGAAAGCAGCCAACATTATTTTTAGCTGTCCTGCTTTTCACAGCAGCAGCAAGGTGTCACACTGCTAATCAATTCTCATGGCTGCTTCAAAGCAACAAAAATAGGGTCTGTCCTAACCCAGGTAATCCAGCACAGGGCTTGGTGTCTGGGGCAGCTCCTCTGAAACAAAAAGCACTTCCTTTAGTTTCAAAAGCACAGCAGTGGGAAAACAACAGAACCTCCAGTGTGCCTTAAGATTTACAGGGACTTTTCAGATGGAATGGCTACTATCAATCATCTCTGCACTCCCAGCAGGAAATTAGATTTCCTGTTGTTTAATGCTACAATGCTTGACACAAGTCTATGAATTTGTAGTCCCAGCAGAGCTACATTAAAAACCTATACTGTGGACAAAGAGGGGGAGAAATACATGTTTTTATCAAATGTAGCAGAGAGAACATCTTTTCAGACACTACCTCTCTGGTTTTGACTGATTTTTAATTTAATGTTGTGTTTTAATCAGCAAATCAAGTATGTGAAAGGACAATACATTTATGGAGCAAAAAATCCTCATGTCAGTCTTGTCTACAGGAGGAACAATTTATGTCACTGTCACAGGCTGCCAGCCAGGCCCATCATTCATTTCTTTAGGGAACTAAAAATCTTCAGAGCTGCTTGTTTAAGCAATAAATTTGAGACACCTCATTCCTGATTGTTTTTATTGGGTGTCTTTCTGAGCTAATTTCTGCTTTCCCCCATTTTCACCCTTTCTTTCCCTAGCTGTTAGAATAAAGCAGTGACCCGTTGCCTCCATCAGAACAAAAATTAGTCTTTTGACAGCTCCTAACCCTTCACTTGTGGAGGAGCTCAAGCTGCCTCATAACTTGGGCCAAAGAGTGAGTATTCCATCTAAGCTACATCATACAGGTGGCTCTGAAGGTGGTTATTTACAGGCAGTTATCTCCTTTTTACCATCTAAACTTGATGGAAGCTTTCATCCTCCCTGGAAACACAGAGTTGCTTCCCTTGCCAGGAAAACTGTCCCAGCCTTATAAGCACCAGCTGAACAATCACGGATTTGAATAATGAATGTTGGCCAGTCTATCAGTGTTTGGCTGAGTAAAAGAACCACAAAGTGCCACTTGTATGAACTAAAATAATAAAATAATAATTAAAAAACCCACCACACCAGCTGCCCTTAACGAAGACATGGAGCATTAACTGTAGATTCACTGCTAGAGAATTCACAGCCCTCGTGCCAGCCGAGCTTCTTCATCACACTTAAAGGTCAGGCATGCCTCATCTACATTTCATGTTCCACCTGAATTGAAATCAGAGCTGAGGGCTGTTTTCCAAGCCCGTGAACCATCAGACTGCGAGATCAGAAATTTCCTTGAATAAGGTTTATTCCCTGTGCAGCACCAAGATGGGGAGAGGTCTGAGAAAAGATGGGAAGATGAGCAGTCACCTGCTGCTGACCCACACCTGCAGCTACTGCCCATTCCCTGCCAAATAACACAGGACTAGCCAGAAAACCAGACAGAGCAGTCTCGGGTGCACAGTGTCTCTACTTGTTCCTGCATGCTCGTACCCAAGATCTGGAAAACTCATGCAGGACTTTTTTCAGGGGATCTGATGGCACTAAGTATGAAGATGGATATTTATGTGTTCAATTAAGAAAGCATCCTTTCCCACTAATAAAAGGGCTAACAAATTACTTAATTCCTGCAGGGAAGAGCTGCCTTTTATGTAGGCTTGGCAGGTAAATGCTGCACGCACCTCAACAAAGATGAAGCAGGGGATGATGGAATAACTTCTCTGGGTATTGTTTCCTAAAGCCATTTCTCATCACACTTCTTGGGGAGGCACTGTTCAAAACTTTATATCCTGCAAAAGAAAAGACAGAGGTATTTCAGTATATTTCACTCTTTTGCAAACTCCAGAATGAGGTTCATAACACAGAGCACTGACCTAATAGACCAAGGACACAGACCAAAAAGAACATCAAGGTCTAACTGTGTACAAAATACCCTGAGGAGGCACTCCCTTTGCAACACAAAAGAAGAGACAGACATAGGTTACAAGATACATCATATACAGATCAAAGGGTGGGAAGGAGTACAACAGTTTTCCTTAAATACAATCCACTCCCAAGCAAAAGATTCTTCTTCAGGTCTGTAAAATCACATTTTCAGCCCACTGACCTGCCTACAGTGTGTTTTAAACCAGGAGATTTCGGTAATTGACTTGTAAACTTGCACTTTAGGAGACAAACTCACAGTACACTGACTGTACACATGATCAAAATGTTTATCTGCATAAATCTGCTCAAGATGACAGCACGTGTTATGCACAAAAACTCACAACCCGTAACAAGCAAATGCAACAAAAACGCAGTGAAGACCTGGGCCCTTTCTGCAGAGCCTTTCTGTCCTGGTATAAATTCATGTATTAACACACAAACTCTACCCACTTAACATTACTTCAGGCTACTGGCTATTCTCATTCACATAACCTTATAACACTGTGCTTAAGACATTCTTTTCACATGAAAAGTAGAAAAAGCAGAGAAAAGCAGACTAACACAAAGAAATTTTACTGACAGTGTGTGTCTTTTTCTGCATGCATGAGGCAAAACATCCAGAAGCTAAGTCTGGTTTAAATGTCTTTACAGGGAGATAGTAGGAGGAAAGGTGGAGCTGGAAAAGCAGAGTGTAGCCGAGAGCTGCCAGGTGCAGGATTGCACAGAGCAGGAGACTCAGGAGAGAATCAAAATCCTCTGCTACCACTTTTAACCTGACCACATCAAGTAAGAGCCCAGATTTAGGTGGGTCCAGCCTCACTTACAACACTCACACGGAAACTCTGCCCTCATGACAAGCATCTCTGCGGGTCAGGGCCACAGAGGAGGAAGGAGGTGGAAGCTGACATTTATGTGCAGACGATGCTTTGCACAGCATCTTCCCGTGACTCTTTGACCTCACTGGCATCTGGGTGGCAATTCAGGCCTTGGCATATGGAGCCTGTGAGGTTCACAAAGGGGTCAGTGCTTTCTCACCAGCTCTCAGCAGGGTTACTGGGAGAAATACCATGATCAGCACAAGTGAGTTCATCTGAGGTCACGATGGAGGGGCTGGATCAGCTGCCAGTGCTTTCCACCTGCACCACGATGCAGGCTCTTGTCTCGCCACCTATGAACTACTTAATGTATGCCTTATCTCAGCTCTTCACAGTTTGACCCAGAGCTGTAAAATACATAATGTATATGATGGATTTGGGCATAGCAGAGCTACCGTGACTCCAGTGAGGCCACATTCTGTGTCAAGAGTAGCGTCTGAACTGTTAACCACTGAGAAATGCAGTTTCAGGTCAAACAAAATAGTCAGGAATGTCACCTGTGACATGCCTCAGACATTCCCATCCTACACTGTATCCTATTCTGTAATACAAATATCCTCAAAACACCTCATTTCCCAAACAGAATTCAACTTTACTTAGTAGAAAAAGGGGGTTTATCTCAGAGATTAGTGTCATTACTTAAAAAAAGACAAGGTAATCCAACCCCACTTGGACAGTGGAAAAAAAAATCAGTACTTCATTTTTAACAACCCTTTTAACACCCCCAGCTCTTGTTGCATGTGGCTCTCCCTGTAACTTGGCAAACACATGGAACCTGGTGGAACAGCAGGTTAAAGAGTCAGAGCAGCTTACAGAGCATTATTCAATGAAATTTTTCTGTACCCTGGGGATACACTGTCAGTAACTTCACAAATCCAGTTTTTAAAATGGCGTAGCGCAAAGATGTTAATACCTCAGCACCTTCATGAATCCTTTGCCAGATTAAGGTTAGAAATAACCAGGTTCTTCCATACCACGATGCTGTAACCCCAAGCTGAGCCTTCAGTTCCACCTGATGTGTACTCCTAACGAAAGCAGAGGGTTGCAAGGCAATCCAAGAATTTAAAAACCCTTCACAACAGATGACTGAAAGCAACAGGACAAACTAGTGAAGAAACTGAGGGTCATATTAAATTGCTTGATTTAACACCAGGGGACTCCTGGTGTTACAGATGTGTATCACTGTGCCTGCTCCTTTAAGCCTGCTGTGCACCACTGGTTTAAAAAACTGCCCTGCCCACGGGAAAGCATTTTACATGTCAGCTGCTTGCCTATGTGATGACACTTTGTGTCAGGCTCAAGTAGTAAGAGACCAAATAGTCGCCTGATCAGCTAATTCCCAGGTTGTGGGAAAACTCTCAGCTATCCAGTGCTTGTCAGAGCTGCTGTTTTCATCAGGTTACTCGACAAAAGAGTAAAGGGAAGCAAAGGCATGATCTTGGTGGGAGAACCATCTTTTGTCTCTCTTCAGCTGGCAATGAGTCCTCTAGGGATACTGACAACAAAACACAGTTTACAGCAAACCCCAGATGCTTCAGCCTGAACAGCAGCCAGGGATAACCCAGTTTTGCCCAAAGAATCATAATAAGATGTAAAAGAAGTTTTTAGTAATAGTCTTGTTCTATAATCCATGTTCACATTGAACAAATTTTCGTCGTACAAAGCCTGTGACAAAAGCAATGGCAAATAAAAGCTATAATATCAGCATCAGCCTCCTCCATTTATTATTTCTATTTTTATCAACTTGACTGAATTGCTAAGGAACTCATGGGAGCAAAACTGTAAGAGTCTTTTTAGATCCCACTAACTGTGACCTTTTCAGGCCCGGTACATTAGCACAGCACGAAAGTAGAAATGGTCAAACCTATTCTAACTAACTAATTAGGGCCCACTATAGAGGGAATATTAATAACCTGGAGCTCTGGTATTATGAGGTGCTTCCACTCTAAAAACAATATATATAATTCTATGGTGCAACAATTGTGAATTAATTAAAATTAGTTCTCATCTTGCTCAATTTACCTCACCTGTGCTTTTTCAGAAAGCCCCTGATCTATAGCATAGGAGGTTATTGTCTGGCATCTCCTGGGAGAACAAGTGGAGACAGAGAATATAAATAAGTGAATTGAAAAATAAATGAAAAGGACAGCAAAGAAAAAGAGAATTCAAGCTGAAGAGATTTTCTTGCCGCAGGGATCCATCCAGGGGAATGGCTTTTACAACGCCCCATTCAGGTATGTTCTAAAGCCTTTTATGTGAGCATGTGGCAGACAGCAAGAAGGACATATCTAGGACAAACTTGCATTTGCTGAGCCTTTGTAGGGTAAGTTCCTACACCAGACACAGTACACACAACTGTTCTGTGTAATCAGTCATCAAACCAATTAATTGGTGGTCTGTTCTTCTGGAGACAGTGGTCAACCCTATGTTTTTTAAGCCATGCCCTGCACAGGCAGGAAGAGAAGATGGACAGTGTATTTCACATATTGCTGTAGTGGACATCTGGGCATCTGTGGAAAATACTCAGATCAACAATCCAGACCTGCTAACAGGCCCTGTTCATTGTAGTTTTCAACTGTGTTTCAGTTAATCAGAATCAGTGCATATCTCTTTTGCAGTAGCTCAGAGACCACCAGCCTGAAACCCAGGAGCTGCTGCACAAACCACAGCAGCAGAGAGGAAGCCACTGGCACACGAGGGACACCACCTCACTGCAAAATCCCAAATCTCCTCTGACCAGAGGTGAGGAAGGTAACCACTGGTCATTTGGTACCAGGATGCGATGCAAATACAAAAAAAAAAAAGGATTTCTGTCTCTCAGTTTCACGGTCTTTTCAGCAGCAGCTAATACTGTTCCAAAATAAGATGTAAATGTTATATCAGAAGGAACACCAACTATTTCTGTAACAATGTAGAAGATATTTGAAATATCAGTAACTCCTATTTTTAAATTACTTGAACCTTATATTAGCAATTTGCAAACCTATGTTGGAAATTGGCTTCAAATAATAAAGATCTTTGCCCTCATTAAAATAAGAATTCTGTTTACAAGTAAAAAAATACCACCAAAACCTCTGCACCAGTCCATCATGGGTCGGTTTGCCCAACTGAAACACAAACTGCGTATGTCAAACCTCCATTCAATTAAGGAAACAAATTAAAATTAATGCCTCTGCTAACAAGGTTTATCCAAGCTTTGGTAAAGAACTGTATCATTATAATCACTATTTATCACACTATCTCTTACAGATCTCACAGTAAAGCAGGGTCCTCTATTTCCTGTGGGGGGAAAGAGTTGAAGAAATTTGCCAGACATCACACAATGACTCAATGTGTAGGCCGAAGAAAGACACATTATTCTCAGACTCCTGTCAAGTGCTCTGTCCACTTGACAACACAATCCCTGCACTCCAAATGTGCTTGCTAATTCCTGCACAAGAACCACACAGTCCTCATTGTACATTTTAGTAATACAGGTTTCCCTGATTGCTGGCTGCTGGAACCAGCGGAACACACACTGCAAACTTACAAAAGAAGTGGTGATCAAATGTGCACGAGATGTGACAGCCTCACGTTCTCTCTTTGCAACTTCACCTGGCATGTCCAAAGGCACCTCATTATCTCAGCGCTACCTCTGCACGAGCACGCCTGTAATTCTGAACAGGCTGCAACAGGACAGCAGAGGGGTAAAATGTTTTACCCAGAGCTCTCTTCCATGTAAACCAAACCAATGCACAAAAAAGGGCTTGAGGGATAAAGGTAAGATTTTACTGCAAAAGGCAGTCAGTATTTTCCAAGTACAGACTTATTTGCTGTTTTCGAAGTAATTGAAATCACAGTGGCGGCATGAATTACTCCGTGTGACAAAAAGCACAAACGACATCGTACATCAAGATCTGCTTGTCCGCCCTGCACCCAAACACAACGCAGACCACTTGCCTGAAAATAGTAAAACTAAGAAAATAACATCATGGCTGCAACAATTAAAAGGTACCAGACAGGTGGCACTCAGTTTGCTGTCTCATTGGCCCACAGCACTAATTTTTTACTTACAAATGAGGAAGTTATCCTTTGGATCATGTTGCCCTTGAGGAAGAATGTGTCCTACACATAATGGGGCTTGGGAAAGAGGGAAGACTCTTATTAAAATCATCAAAGAACCCTTTCCCCATTCACTATGAACTGAGAGGCAGAGAGCCATCAACACCATGGCCACCAGACCAATAACGTGGTGTCAGACTGGAGACACTGTTTGTCCAAAACCCAAGTATCTGAGTCACCCTTGATCTGTAGTTGTTAACTGTGAAACTGACCAGTGTCTGATTGTGGACAAGGGCTGTGTGCTGAGTTTCAGGCCTTGGCTGGTGGCTGTCTCCAAGAGCATTCCTGTGCAAGGAGCACAATGTCCTGCTTTGCCAGAACACTGAAAAGAGGAGCTGAACTGAGGTAGCGGAAGCTCAGTTTACTGAATCTAGATCTCACCCCAGAATATAATTTGTTATAAACTCTCCTGGTTTCTGCCAGGACAACTATAACATTCAATAGCTACACCATTCAGATAAATTGCCCTGTCGGTGAAGGTGCTTCTCACAGGTGTCTCCACAGACTCCCAGACAAGAAACTAATGACAATTAACAAAAAAACAATGACAGCAAGGAAAGGAGTAAAAACAATAGGCAAAATAAGCCCACACATGTTCACCATTAGAGAAAAACAATTTTGCAGCATTTAAGACAGAAAAACACTTTCTCTGATGAGAGTTCTGACCCTTTTCTGCTAGCGGAAGTCACGTCTTCACATTCAGCACTTATAGTAGAAAACCATTTTATGGCAAACAGTGATACTTAAGTAATATAGTTCACAGCATATCTGAAATGACAATCCTTACTACAAAAGCCATCTGGTTATGAAGAAAGCTATATGAATAACTATCTCAATTCCTAAGTTCATCCTCTTAAAAATGTGTTACTGAGTCCCTGGTGTCAAAGCAGAGTTTGATCCCTAGAAGAAAGAGATGGCTCAGATTTCAAGAATCCTCTTAGGATTGTTTTCCCTTGCTACTAGCTTCATGCAGAAAGTTATCCCATGTCTGAATGATAAGCAACTGTACAAAATCCATGGATAGGCAGACTGATAAGGGTTCTGCACCACTTATATCTTCAAGAGAGTTCAATTGTTATGTCAGCACAGCAGGGGCCTTGTAACAACTTCTCATTATGGGGAGGAAAGTGAAGTCTCAATACCACAGCTTCTGGCAACAAAATGTACATTTAGACCACCTGGCCAGAATTTCATAGATGTCAAATAGAACCCAAACTTAACTGTGTGAGTAGCAGGTATATGCATGCTAATATCCAGAAAGCCAAAGAAAATGGCCACAGGCCTTATTTTGAACCATCTCAAACCCGTGAACATCTCCTTGTCCTGCAGGTCTGAAAGTCACCGTGGTTGGTCTGTTCCATTTGGTGAGACACTGAATTCCTTCTGAAAATTTTCAGTGTATCACTTACTTGGTGTTGGTTTGAATGAAACCCACCTAAATGTGGTGTCACACCAGCAAAACCATATGAATAAAAGGTTTTACCTGCTGTAGCTGACAATGTTCCTCCTTCTCTTGCAAAAGGATTAGTGGTACATGATAAATGAAGAAGGAATCTGACTGTGAGTTTCATTAGGGAATTCTTAAAAACAATAACAAGCAGTCTCTGGAAGAAACCCAAAACCCACTGAATTTATCCATGCAATTACAAGACTGTCCTGCTCCTAACACTCTTCTAAGCCAAAAAAGCTAACTGTTCCAGCTCTCATTTCATCCTTTCAAACTTTGAAGTGAAATCTAAATGAAGCACTTGTGCATTATCGTGGGCAAAAGAAAGACTATTTCTGGCCTCCACCCATCCCACCTGAAGGCACATCATCTTGATTTACACTAATTAATTTACCTTGTGATAATTTCTGAACAAATACAAGAGGTAATTAATTGGTTGTTTCTTTTACTTCTGATTGGTTTAAACACCATCTATCTTTAAGGGTATTTATAGCAATAAAATGGCAGGTGTGGTCAGCATTAAGGCAACTCTTCCTCTACATAAAGGATTCTGAAGTACAGAGATTAGTTTTATGATTAGTTTAATGAAAATAGATCAGGCTATTGTTCCAAAAGTAACATAGTTGAGATCCAGAACTGCAACTAATTGACCCAATTAATGATGGGCTTGAGACACAGGTACTCTGATTACGCTAAACCACCATCTGTAAACTACTGCACACGAGTCCTACGTTCAGTGTCTCGTTTGCACAACTCACCAAAAAAAATAAACACCATTTCTGGTTTGCACCTGACAGTCTTGCAAGACTCTGGCTGGCAACCAATGATCTCCCTGGTATTTGGGATGCTATCAGGAAGGGCTTGTGACTGAATTTCACTCTCTGAAACCAATTCCCTTCCACTTGGTGACTCCCCATGCAAAGCACCAACAGGCACTGAGGAAACGGAACAATTTCAGCAGGAGAAAACCAGCAGCCTCCTCCTCAGGCTCTTATCACAATTAACTGGTGAAAAAAGGAGGGAGACATTGAGGGGAAAGAAGAAGGCAAAAGAAAACTTCAAGAATACAGAGGGTAACAATGCAATGGTGCAGATGAGAGGGAAATTGGATGAGCCACAGAAAAACTCGTATGGGATGGAGGGTAGGAGAGGAAAACAGACCACAGGTTTTGCCTGTGATGCAAAACCACAAGACTGAAAATTTTGTCTACCTAGAAAACACTCCACCCTTTCCCTCCCAATACATCAGGGTTTTGCAGAAGACATTTAAAAATTAATTTTATTTAAAAATCATTAAAATAATGTATTATAAGAAAAAAATGTGCAAAGACATTTTCCTCATTCAGAAAATTTGTACTTTACCCCAGATAACTGGTTTTGTTTTTTTCTTTACAAAACCTCCTTAGCCAACCTCCTACTGAAATCTATTGACCTATTAAAAAAAACCCAATTGGCTGCTTATGTGTTAGCAAGGATGAGAAGTATTCATTCTTTATTTGTAATGGAGCTTCACAGTTCTGCACAGAACTAATTTTGGGAATCCCAGCGTTAAAAATGTATTTCAAAAATATTTGCTGCATGGTGCTCTTGCATGCCATATCTGCTGAGCCTAAGTCCAAGCACGCTGCTGATCCACACATTTAAGTGCAAGGATGAAGCTTCTGCAAAGTGCCAGCTACTCTCAGGCCTCAGATGGACGTCTGTGAGTAAATTCCCAAATCCTCTCCGCCCACTACCCTTCTTATGGCAACTTAGGGAGCCAACACTTTTGCAGAGTGTTCACACAGGTGACAGTGTAAAGATAAGCAAGCAGAAATACTGAGATGAGTATAGGAAGGAACAGAGCACAGCAACGCTAGACAGGGTAAGGGGATGAAAATCAGGTGATTAACATGTTTCTATTTATTTCCAATGTTTTGGGTTTTTTTTCCAGGGGATTAATTCTGCATTGGGAATTTCCTCTCAAAATCATAGTGAGCTGGTTTAAAAACTAGTCATGTAATAGGTACAAGCCAGTGGATTCTGGATAGAAAGAAAAAACCCATTCATTTTGTCCCCTCAGGGCCCAGCAAACTGTGTGAGTATTGATTGGAAGCTGTAATATTATGAAAGTAAACAAACAACTGCCTCACCACAGTGCAGCCTTTGGCGACGAGGTCCAGGGGCAGGGCCTCTTGCTCCTCTGATGTTCTGGTATTCATACTGGCAGTGGAGCTGTCAGAGGCACACAAGCACTGCACAGATTCACACTCCTGAAAGCCTGGCAGCAAGTTCAATCTCACGTGGATCTTTTGTCAGTTCACTTGGTTTGTAACCCTTCACCTCCATCCCTTGCCAAGACAGAGGATAAAGGGTTTCTGGCATACCTGCTCTCTTCCCTCATACAAAACACTCTGGTAGAAGCTCTCCTTAATAACAATGAAAAAAATTTTTTTTATGTTTTCCTCTTTTTTTATCTCTGTGTCCATTATGCAGCCAAGGCAAGCCAAGTATAACCCCTATAGCCCCAGTTTGCCCCCTTCTACGGGCAGTACTGTAGTACAGTTCATGCAGTTTATGTGGGCCTCAGAAACACTATCTGGATGGAAAGTCAAGGTTTTAAGAATTTATTGTTAGACTACAAAAGCTAAAAAAAAGAGAACTTCTTATTAGTCCGAATCTATTTATTACCATAAAAAAAATACAAAAAATAAAAAAATACAGCCAAATATAAAAAAATTTCTGAGTTTATAGACCTTATGATACCTCTCCCTTCTCTGTACTGTTACGCAATCCACAGACTCCTCCCTGAGTCCTGCTTCATCTGGAATAGGAGAGAGGGTTATGGCAAACTGTCCCTGGCCACAGCTTTTCTCCAAGAGAAAGGCATCAGGGCTGATGGTGAGACCTCATTCCTCTTTAGTCTCCTAAACACCTCACTGGTGGGTGGGGTGGCTGGTTGTAGCTTGATTGGTTCTGGTACCACCTTGTGTTCACAATTTTCAGGCCTCTGCTGTTATCCCAGGTCTGTTCTTCTCCATGCAGCCATTCAGACAGTTCATTTTTAAAAGAATAGAGAACTTGTTAGTTCTACCCATCAGGCAGAGAAACTGATGAAGACTATTACAAAAATAGGCACTAAATTATACAGCCATATAAAAGCAAGCTAAAGCTCAAACTGATTAGGTCACACCAATCACTCTTTCAGACAACTGCTGTAAAAGTTAAAAGAGCAGAACAGATCTCCAGGCGACTCCTGACAGCTGAGATCTGACAAACCCTTGTCCTCGCAGAATTATTTCAGAACCTGTGTTGCTACTACAAGAGGCAACAGCATTTGTCTGGCTACAAGGCCACAACCCAGATTTCGATAGACAAGGATGCCCCAGATTTTGATAGACTGAAAAACATGGTTCTTCACCTATGAATCCAACAAGGCTGTTGCAAACATTTCTATGGAGTTAAGCTCCTGATTAGGGCCAAGCTTTGGTGTGCTTGGAGGTCTGTGCTCTTCCCTGTGTAATTTTGTCTCGTGACAAGCAGAGAGGCCTCACAGACATTGTTTGATCTATTAGGCATTTGATTTTTAAAGCCAATACAGTCCACACAAACAACTGAACTGTTACAATTAAAGTGACTCAGCCCACAAAGACGAATTCCGAAATTCCTGTAGCTGAGACCTTAATGTTACTTCTAAGAGTAACATTCTGAAATCACATTCTGTAAGAGATTTAGTGAGACATGCACCTACTTCAGGTCAACTGTACACAGAAAGTTAGCCTGTAATATTTTGTGGGCACTTAGGCACGAGCATGAGCGTGTGTGCACACAAATTCAAATACACTCAAATACAGCTGGAGCCTGCAAATTCAGACTGTGGCTGAAAATAAAGGGAACAGTATTGCATGCCATCTGACTTGGTCAGGTTATGATTAAATGGACATTTGAACACTAAAAGCTGACAGAAGCATATAAATATGCCATTGTGTCCCGTGCTGTCTGCTGCCATCCTTCCAAGCAGACCATCAGAACATCATGTCTTGTAAATAGCCCTTCACTGTTGATGCACACCCCTCACCTCTAAAATACTATCATTCTAATTTTCAAAAGTTATCTGATTATCTCTTTAAAAAATGGAAAAATTCTTTCCAGCAATTTGGTGTAAGACTGCATATCACACCTACATACAGCATTTTGCATAGACGAAACCAGTTTTTACAAAAAAATGTTATTTTCTGCCCATCCAAGGACCACTGATTTATAAACTGTTTTTTTAAAATACCCCAAATACAGTATTAGACAAAGGTGCAGTCACCCCATTATCAACACTGAAGGACTTAGGCACTCTGTTAAAACTCAGTTTGTCATGAAAAGCAGTTCTAGACTTGGCTGCAACAAGGTATAGTTGCTGCTTCCAGTGATTAAAACATCACATTTCATAAATGCACAAGATTTCATGTCTCTAGATATGTACACACACATTCATTTGCACATTTTTTTTTATTATTACATACTGAAGCACTGCATTCCCTAATCTACTAAGCACAATCAATATAAATAATATGACATATACATATTATCACAAAGGAAATAGTTTTCTGGTTTGGAGATTACCATGGTTTTAAATTTGCTCTTCTTTCTCTGCTTCCCTTAGTTCACATTTTTCACCTGTCACCTCAACCATGAGAACTGACATAGAATAAAAATATTGCAATATTGCATACATTTGTATCTGTGACAGCACAAACAAAACAGAAACAGGGAAAGAAAAGCCAAGAAATGCCAAGTCATCAATACCCATGACACTGGCATGGATTACATGCTGCAGCAAATACAGCACCCTGGCTGCTTCATCTTGTATGTGAACCCCTTTTTCGCTCTGCTATAAGCAAGTCCTTAGCCCCTCATTCTCTTTCACTACCCAGCTGTCCTAAGAGCAGCTATCACTCTCTGCACCTGCCCGCCAGTGGTTTTAGAGGTATCAGTAGACATAACATTATGCATCTCCTCCTGGGCCCTTTAATTCCTGGTGAACTCCCAATACTACCAGAACCACAGGCTTTCCCCAGCCTCCACGTTTTAATGTTGTGTGAACCCCAGGAAGACAAGATACTGGCTATCAGCTGGGACTGAGAGACTGGGGGCACTGGGGTTTATTTCTTTTCTTGTGCTGAACGCCCCCACAAATGGCCCAGCTTGATATTTACTGAATACTACTGCTGCTTCCACTCCCTCCACAACCTTCGTGCTAAGCAAAGGTACCTGCCACAACCTCCTTCCCCTGATGTGCGCCTTGCAAAGGCAGCAGTTTGTACTGCCTCTTTGTCTTTTCCTAGCCCTGGGATTTTTCATCAGCTTATAATCGTCTGTTTTCCTCCCAAAGACTCCTATTTCTCTTACCAGAGTTCTGCCTCAGGGCATGTAGTTCGCATATTTCTAAGCCCTAAAATTAGATGCAGGACCATTCACCACAGCTGTTCTGTGTGCAGCATGCAGATCTTGGCCACATCCGTGATTTACCCACAGTAATCTCCAAACTTTTGCAATTGCAAACAGCACCGGGGAAAAAAATCTGAGATGCCCACCCTACCTTCCCAGTGTCCCACCATCCTAACATATTAGGCAACTTGTAAAACATACAGAAAAAGTAAAAACTGCAAGCCAAAGATGAAATAAACATTGTTCTAAAAATTTATTAGTAGCACGAAAATATTTTCTTTCACACCCCAGAGGACAGTTTTATGCAGTGCTTGCTGTGCACGCACCCTGCTTTGGAGACCACTGGTTTAGTAGGCCGCAGACAGAGCCTGACAATCTCTTCTGACCTAAATATGCTTTTATTTGGCACATGGCCTTCCCTCCAACATAACTCTCACCTTTTAATATTACTTTTAAAGCTTGCAGAAGCCAACGTTCCTCCTCAGAATCATGATTTGTGGCTGCAGGCGATACATCTAACTTGGCTATTATAGCCACCCACTGAGCAGCTGCAGGGAAAGCTTGCACAGCATTTTCTCATCCAGCTGTGGCAAGGCAAATACTTCATCTTCATTTAAGAAGCCATTCAGAGCACATATTTTTATTTCAAGGGCCCAATTTTACAGGCAAGCCTGTTTAAGGCTTTGGGGTCAGCTCAGTAGTTTCATGAGAGACAACTCTGTATGTCCCTCAGTGCACATTTCTTTTTCTTCCTTTATTCCAGCAGCAAAAGGTGCTCCAAAGATCTTGATGAAGAATTCCAGCATCTCCTTAACAGGAACACCAGAACTTGCAAACTTCTGCTCTTCCAAGTGAAGAATGGGGTTGAATTTGGTCAACCCATAGGTCTCTGTCTACCCCACTAATCCTTTTGGAAGGTGCTTTAGCAACAGCTTTGAGTGAGGCATTGCATTGCCTTCATACTGCACTCAAAACTTTCCCACCTCAGCTCCACAATCTCATAGTGGGGTTGCTTATGGGCTTTTTGATAAGGCACAGCACTTTTAACTTATTATTTCACTGCAAAACTAATCTTAAATTTTACTCTCTCCTGATCTACAACCTCCATCTCATTTTCTCTCTCTTCTTTTTTGTCCTTCAGCTTGCAAGTTCCTTGTCCTCTTTGCCACTTCATTCCTCTGCACATCTGGTTTCTCCACAGGACAGTAGTTGTGTTTTTTCTTCCAGGTTTGCACACTCTTGGACAGTATCCTGCAAGAATCTGGATTCTTAAGAGTTGGTACCACTGTATGACCCACATCCCTAGGTGGCATTTCTTTTCCAATGAAAAGCAAGGAAGTGACCATTTAGGGAGCTGCATGAACAAGCTTCCACTTCCACTCTGGTACAGTCTTAGCACTAAGAAGATGTATACCTATTTTCTGACCTTCCTCTTATGGATGTTCCTGGCCTTTCTATTCTTTATCCAACTTTGCAGAAAAGTTTGCTTAAAGTAAAAATTAAAAAAAAATTTGGGACCCAACTATACTGAGGGATTGAGATGATGGGGTTATAAGAACTGCACCTTTCTTCTCAGAGCTCCCAGCGGAGTCATGAGGTGTTTCATCCTCCCACCTATAAAGCCAGGCAACAATCCTGTAAAGCAGCTCAGCTCAAAAGCCACCACTATGCATCTACTTCCCCTTTTAAGTGGAGAAGGAGCAACCAACACCTGTGTGACAGCTGGCATCTTGGCCAAAAGAGCAGAGACTCACCCTGACTCCTCCAAAACAAAAAGGTGCCTCAGCCCGTGTCCACTTCTCCACAGGAAACACCACAAAAGACATCCAAACTCCACAGATCAGGCACCTGAGGGCCCCATGAGACCTCTTAATCCCCTGCTAGTCTCAGCTGCTCATCATTAAGAAGTGTCCAAGCACAGACCTTGTTGTTGCCCTCCACTGCCAGTGACAAGTACATCCACGGGGAGATGCTTCTGCTCCTCCTGCAGTCAGACGCATTAATGATCCCTGCAGAGAGCACAGCTGCCATAAAAATGGTCAGGGCTGGATTTTTCAAAGCATTGCCAATCTGACTGTACAGTCTCCAAAGGCAGGGACAACACTTCCATAAATAACAGAGTTCAGCAACACCGAAGACTGTGTCTGAGTTTCACTAATTCAGCTCTCAGCCTCCCAGTCCCTGGATCAAAGGTACCAGAGCTGTGTCTCCGTGCGTGCAGGCACTAAGAACAGCTGTAATTAAGAACTGTTAAAAGGAAGATCACTGGTTAACTATGTTTGCAGGCTACGTTCTGAACCAGGTACTGCCTGTCCTCTTACAGCTGCCAAAAAGCCACAGGAAAGCCAGACTGTGCGTTCAGCGAGTTCAGCAGAATCACAGTCACAGGCCCACCAGCTTACCCAGAATAATTTCCCACTGCCTGGCAATCCACAGTGCACTGATCTGGTATTAATGAGTGTGCAACCACTCCCTCAGTGTTGACAAACAGGAATTGGACCCAGAGGACCTCTCGCTGTGTGCAGTAGCTGAACATTTTTACCTGCTCCTACCAACAAAACTGGAGTGTCTCCAAATCCCACCTCCTTGCACATCCTGGCACAAAGGAAAAAAGCCAGTAGGAGATTGACAGGGAGATGGATGACAGTGGGGAGGAGATGATCCACTGTATTGAGTCTGGCCCTGTGGAGCAAAGCTCATACTAATAATGATTGGCACGAAAGAGGCCCATGATAAGCAATACAGCAGTTATCACAACAGGAGGCACTTGCTCATAAAAAAAGCACTGTGACAGCTAAACACAGCTTCCCCAAATGATGAGGAGCATATGATAGCGCTTTCCAAGTATTTGGGAACTATAAATTACTTTGCAGCTTTGTCTTTATGAGAGTTACTTTCAAAAGGATATTTTCATTTCAAGGCCTGTTTGCAAAGAGATATTCGAGCTCCAAAACACTGAACAACACATGCACCTTCTAACAAAGGAATGGAAGGGTTTAGGGTGCTGGTGGTCACAAGTAGCAGGATGAAATCTAAGAAAGAAAAGTTGTGACAAGCATCAGATTTAATATATCACACATTTCTAGCACAGAAAATGTTGGAAATATTTCAGCACACGCACAACTGTGACATCTTTTCCAGCCTTAATGACTGTATGATCTATCCAGGCATGCCAAACATACAGAACCAGAGAGGGCAATGCTTGCTAACAGACACAAGCTTACAGCCTTTTCCCACCCTTTAACCCCAGAGAACAGGCACAGATGTAGCTGAAATCTCTCCAGCTCTCAGTGGACATACAAATATATAAAAAATTAGAAAGTAACCATGTTAGCATCTCCCACAGAAAGCTGAAAGGGCTACCAACACTTTCTGTGTATGGTTTTCATCACAGTGGCATCCACATACATTACAATTCCAGCTCTGGGCTCCCCAGCCGGTTGGAATGAGACCAGAGGAGGCCAGTATGTTGATCAGAGCTCTGGTGCTCCTCTCCTATGAAGAAAGACTGGGAGACCTGGGGCTGTTCAGCCTGGAGAAGAAAAGGCTTTGGAGAGGCCTTTCATTACCTAAAGGGAATATACAAGAAGGCTGGAGAGGCACTTTTCACAAGGGCATGGAGTGACAGGACAAGGGGCAATGGCTTTAAGCTAAAGGAAGATAGACTTAGATTAGGCATTAGGAAGAAATTCTGCTCTGTGAGGCTCTGGGACAGGTTGCTCAGAAAGGCTGTGGACTCAACATTTCTGGAAGTGTCCAAGGCCAGGTTGGACAGGGCTTTGAGCAACCTGGTCTTGTGGAAGGTGTCCCTGCCCACGGCAGGGGGGTTGGAACGGGATGAGCTTTACAATTCCTTCCAACTGTAACAATTCCACGATTCTACAGTGCAAAATAAGCCCCACAGCCACTTTGAGACATCTGCAGATCCACTGTCCCAAGCTCATATTTGACACTGCTTTTTAAAATTATCTTTGAGTCTCTCTCAGCGATGATTTGTGGACTTAGCAGGACTTACGAAAACCAGAAAACTTAAAGATGTAGTCAGAAGGAGTTCCATGACTTTTGCATCAACAGTTGAAGAGTCTGGATGCTGCCAGTGGCTGCCAGTGACTTCACTTGGGTGAGATTTCCCATTTTCTTTTTATCAAGGCATTGCTGTCAGAGGAATAAAATTCATTCTACTGTTGAACTAGCATGTTCCTTATCATCAGGCAAGGTTTCATAACAGACAGG
Organism: Dicrurus megarhynchus; assembly: GCA_013399195.1. Taxonomy (NCBI): domain Eukaryota; kingdom Metazoa; phylum Chordata; class Aves; order Passeriformes; family Dicruridae; genus Dicrurus; species Dicrurus megarhynchus. Next base: position 96,732 of record VXAD01010614.1, read on the forward strand.
AAAACACAATTTGATTTATGTATCTCTCTGTCCAGAATTCTTCTCAGAGGAAGTCCTAATCTGTACTATCTAGAAAGCAAGAGACAAAAATAAAACATTTTCAATACATGGAACTTTTTTTAGAAGGGCGCCTCACAGACCTTAAACAATTTTAGCTCAGCATTCTTATGTGAAAGCATCACTAAAAGTCAACCCAAGTGGTACCAGCGGGATGCGTTCCTTCGAACAAAACCTCAGCTTCTGAAGTTTGCAGTCTGAACCAGTCAGACACCAAAGGTACGCTCAACTTCACTCTTTGGCCTTGTCTTTTGTTGTACCTTCTCTGTTGTACAGCAGTGACTGACAGGAATGTGCCACAAAAGTCAGAGAGGCTTTAAAACAAAGGCCTCTGTATCCCCATAGCTGTCTTTGCTTGGCGAGGGTAAGTAGGACTGGAATAAACTCTGATCAAAAGAAGTTTCTCTGAGTACTTTGTTTTCCCTGGAATAATCTAGCAGGTTGTTGCCAGCCCAGGTAACCCACCAAAAGAATCTGAAGACAAATTAAGTTCTAGAAGCCGTGTTCGAAAATCCGTGTGACTGCTAACAGGCAGTCAGCCCTCTTCAATGTCACTAACTCAAATCATATTAAGGGCACCCAGGGCCCTGCAGGAACCAAGTGCACATGTTTACTGAGGACAGAAGCCAAGTCTTGTAGCTAAACCCTGAGTGAGCTCTGTGTTAACACACAGATTAATAATGGATGTAACAAAGTTCACTTGAATGCTTGGGTCAGTTTGATTCTTCTGACATGGACAAAATCCCTGCATGGATCAAGAGCAAGAAGAGGCCTGTCAGAAGAAAACATTTTCAGAAAGAGTGTTGCAACAAAACTGTTAGTATTTGCATGAGGAAAACATGAATCTAAGTGAGTGGATGGAAGAGGAAAGCAGATAGGGAAAGTGCCAGAAGAAACAGCAGAAAAAGGGTTAAAAAGAAAGGCATGCGTTAATCACCACAGCACTGCAAGAAAGGTTTCACTGAAACAGAAAACATAAGATGCCAAGACAGTGAAGAACACATCTGGAAACATAAGATATCCTGATAAGGAGAACATTCAAACTGTGAAATTCACTAACTTCACACAAGGCTTGAAAGAATGCAGAAAAGGTGAAATAAAATATAACGATGTGAAAGATCCATGCTAGCACCCACTGCTAAACTACAAAAGAAACATGGGCCTAAGCCCCATTCACCACTGCCAGCCAAGCAGAGTCCCAGAGATGCAACAGGGCTTCACCTTGGAACTGGGTCACCTGTCCAGTTCACACCTGAGCCATGCTGTTTTAATGCACTCACTAACAGCAGGATACAACAGGATACATTGCCTTAGGCAATGGCCCACCACAGAGAAAGGGCTCTGCTATTAAACTGAGTGAAACCATGCACAATAAAAACAAAGTCCAAACTCATCTCGGTAAATTTTTAATAAATCCACAAGCTTGGATGTAATTCAGTGAATACAGAGAACACCAAGATGAGTGATGAGGCTGACAGGCCTGAAGGGCAGAATGCCATCCAGAGGGACCTGGACAAGCTCAGGAAGTGGGCCCTTGGGAATGTCATCAAGTTCAACAAGGCCAAGTACAAAGTGCTGCTCCTTGGCCGGGTCAGTCCCACGGAATGGATTGAGAACATCCCTGAGGAGAAAAGATTTGGGGGTATTGGTGGACAGGAGGCCAGACATGACCCAGCAACGTGTGCTGGCAGCTCAGTTTTGTCCTGGCTGCATCCAAAGCACCGTGGGCAGCAGAGGAGGGAGGGGATTCTGCCCCTTTGCCCCACTCTGGTGACACCCCACCTGCAGAGCTGCCTCCAGCCCTGGGGTCCCAGCACAGAAAAGATGTGGGCCTGCAGCAGCGAGTCCAGAGGAGTCCATGAAGATGCTCAGAGGGTTGGAGCACCTCTCCTGTGGAGACAGGCTGAGAGAGTTGGGATTGTTCAGCCTGAAGAAGGGCAGGCTCCAGGGAGACCTTACTGTGACCTTTCTATAAGAAAGATGGGGACAAATATTTTGGTAGGGCTGTTGACATAGGAGAAGGGATAGAGGTTTTAAAGCAAAGGGGGGTCAATTTAGATTAAGTATTAGAAAGAAGTTCTTCTACAATGAGGGTGGTGAAACACTGGCACAGATTGCTCACAGAGGTGGTGGATGCCCCATCCCTGGCTGGATAGGGCTCTGGGCATCCTGATCTGCGGTAAGATATCTGTGCCCACGGCAGGGGAGTTGAACTAGATGGCCTCTGGAAGGTCCCTTCTGACTCAAACCATTTGATGATTCTACAAAGATAACAAGCACTTTGAAGAATAAATTTAAAGTAGAATTACAGAACTGAGGTGCTGGTGGCTCACCACCATCTCCTCTTCTTGATTACAACTGAGGTCACTAAACAAAGGACTCAGAGGGTCATCAGAAGGCCCAGGAGAGAGGGGCAGGTACTAGCAAGTGTATTTGTAAGAGTTTTACTCGACTGATGAAAGCAAATTTCTTGAAAAAAAGCAGGTAACTTGCACTGCTCACATAATTTCTACCAGAGTAACAAGAAGTGGTGTAGGTTGACCAAACTGTTAAGACACAGATTAGAAAATAACCTCTTGGCTCTGCAGAGAAGGTATATTTCCTATACCCTATATAAGCTGCAGAGTGACAAAAGGAAACAACCCATTATCTGATTAATTAAAAAAAATCTTATCAGTCTGAAATGGTTATTCCTTTTCAACTTCTTTGAATTCCTTCCAGAGTTACTAGTCACAGAATAGTTCACTAACTGGGGTGATAGAGTCTGGTAATACCCAGCACCTCACATTGTTTCCTATCATATTTTACCTCAATCTCACCTCAGTAATTTTGTCTTCAATTTGAATGTCTTCTCTTCTCCACTGAATTTTCCACACCAATTTTTGCTTTGGGAGATGTTGTTAATGACTGTGCTCCTGAGTCATGGACCTTGATGATTATCAATAAACCAAAATATTTTAGAACAACTTTAAAATGGGACTTTGAAGGACCCTTAAGTAAGAAATGACAAACTACTTATATGCAGCCTAAAATCATGAGAGAGATAATAATAATTTACAATATTTACTTGAAAACTATTCTTTTTAATTTAACTCTCTTTGATTGATCATTTCCTGGGGTTTTTTTTTTTAGGTTTTGGAATGCATATCTTCCTATCACAAAGCTTTTCAATGAAAGCATTGTGAGTGGGACTCACAACAAAAATCAAGATGGAGACAGAGATTATGTGACCACCGGACACTGGGAACAAAGGCTTCAAGACAAGCATGAAGTATAATCCTACAAACCCATTTTGCATAACCCTATCATCAACACAAGATGATGGTCCTTGGAGACCAGAATGGAAATTCTTGCATTTCCTTCTGGGTGGTAGCAGATCTCTGCCCCTCCTTCAGTGGATGCAGGAAGGCTTTTTTCTTCTGTTTTTAAAGGTCTAATAGTGCCAACAGAAATGTTTTTCGGGGGAGCTCAGTTTTTTTGACCAGCCCCACACCAACAGAATAATAGTACATGCATAGAAAAATGCCTGTTAAACATCACTTTCACAAATGACATTTTCTTTTGAGACACTGCAAGATGACAAGAGGCTGCCCAATTTTAAACCACTGGAGCGAAACTTGATTATTACTGTTTACCTACACACAAACACCAAATGCCTTCACTCTCTCATTCACAGTTACCAAGATGGCATCTGACTAACAAAACCTGCTGTCCTCCAGCTCTATGATAATCACATATCCACATAATATACAATAAAGTGGAAGGAGAAGTTTAGGGGGGAAGAGAGGGGAATGTCAGTTCACTTGCTGTTATGATCCTGCTGTAGAACAGCAGATGGGAAATAAGTCCCTCACCCAGATAATCTTATAAAAGTATCCTTTATTCACACACAGACCAACAAATCCACAGAGTGAAGGGAAAATTATGTAAAATCAATACAAATTTTAGGGAACAGACGCCTTTGTTTCACCTCCAGTTTGGATAAGCTTAATATGATTTAAAAAGTGCTATGCTCTGAGCCAAAAGAAAGAAAAAGCACACAGAAGTGACTGTGCCACTATCACAGCCTTCACTGGCTTGTAGCACAGAGACTTCTCAGGCTGAAGACACTGATCTCTGATCCTTGAGGCAATGTGCTAAATGCTGCTGTTGAAACAGTTAGTTGCCTCCTACACTGGCAGTGAAAAAAGAAAAAAAAAGGTGACAGCAACCAACTAGTTGTCAATCTCAAAATTGCAGCAGCTACATCTTCTTTGCATGCTTTTTTTTTTTTTTTGGTCTTTTTAGGTGAAAGTACAGAATATGTGTAAGTGTAGGCTTGCACTGAGACTGTGAAATGTCCTCCCCAGGGCCATGAAGACACTTCACCTAAAATTAGATAACGTAAAATAGCAGAGAACATGCTGCAATTACACAGAGCCATTAAAGCTAGGAAGAATTTAACTCTGCAAAAGCATTCTTTTCAAAACCTGATCTTTTCAAGAAAAAGCCGTTTGGAATTTCAAAACCTTTTTCACTTTGCTGAGCTGATGGAGTGCATGTTTTGTGTGTGCTTGTCAGAGAGAGAAAGAGAAGAAAGAAGTCAGAGTTAAAAAGAACTCAAACTTCTGGAAGCTATTGTTTTTGAAAGAGTTAATTTGATTTTTAGCATGAACACTTTTAAATTTGCTAATGGCTATAAAAGCCTTTTTAATAAGCTAAAAACCCCTAAAACAACACAACAAAAAACCTTGAAAGATTGACCAAGCTCTAACTTTCAAAATACAAAATTAAACATATGAGCATAGTTTTTATCTCTCTCCTCCCTTTTCTCCCATTTTCCTCTTGAGAGTTTAAGCTTCTTACCTGTGGATCAGCAGTGTTTTCTGATGATGTCAAATAACAATTTTTCTGCATTTCCCCTGATCTCTTTCAGTTTAAACATTTAGGACTTCACAGGTTCTCAAAATCAAGCACAGGATCAGTAAGCCTTTATTTGTGTTGGTGAATGTCCCCTCTGTCTATATTTAGCGTTAATATTTTATGATCCCTTAATAGTTCAGTTCTAGGAAGCAGAGGGAGGGCTGCTATAAAAAAAAAAAAAAAACAACCAACAAAAAAACAAATACACCCCAGAATCGCTTTCTAAAAGGGTAAGTTGTTCTGCAGGGGTAGTTTTTACCAGCTGAGAGGTTTTTCTGGCTGGTATTGGTAAACCTCTCGACTTGCCTCAAAAGTCAGTGAAAAAGGCTCCTTCTTTCAGCTGTTGTAGATCATGGCAAGCACAGAAAACAGCTCGCCCTTCCCCAGGCATAGTGCATTCCCCCTTGCTATTCTGTGGAGTGAAATGGAGGTTTTATACCTCTGGGAGCAGGTTTTAATTCTCTGCTTGTTCTATTCCTGTTACAGCTCTCCTTGGAGAATTTGATTTGCTACTGCAAGTGAAATGCTTTATCAAAAACAAAGCCAAAACAAAACCTCCAAATATGCCATAAATTCTGGTCTTTCTAAGTACTCTTTGCATTGATATAAAGATCTTGTATTTATTCCTGTGAAGATTATTCCTGTATTGCTTGAAAATACACTTCCCCCCTCTCTTCTATCTTGTCCTCCCTCTCTCTTCTGTTTCTCCTCCTTCCATCCCTCCAGCTTGCACCTTTCCTTATTTTCTTCAGACTGAACGAGCAAGGCACCAGGCTGCCCCACACTGAGGCAGCCCCTAGATTTTGAATGTAAACAAAGAAACAACAAAAGCCCAGTGCCCTTTGCCCATCCAGTCTCTTTGGCAGAGGCATGACCTCAGGTGACTGCCATCCCTGCCTGGCAGACATGGTAACTGAGGAGCCAAAACCCAAATCACTCCTCAAGACATGGGGAAAATAAGGTTTTTCCCTCATTTTTCACTCCCTCAGTTAGCAGTTTCAGGCTTGTGGATCAAGGAGGCCAATATGTCTGTTGAGCTCCTCTTTCAGATAAAGCTCCTGAACACTGGAAACCAGGTACCCTTTAAAGCAGTTGCTGCCCGTTTCTGATGACAAAATGGCAGGAAATGCAGCCACACATTTGATCGCATATCTGTCTGTCCTAGGACTCAAAACTGAACAATACAACAGGCCTAATTCTACACACAAAGCCAAACTACTCTGAGATTCAGTAACAGCCAAGCTTCGCATCCTTTTCCAGCTTAAGGGTTTGCAGCAAGATAAAAGACATCTAAACGCATTTCTCATAAGAATAACTATTCTGCTAAACATATCCCTCTTTTGGCACTGTGCAGGTTTCTAATGCATGAAGTCATGAATCTGTCACCTTGAGGGCACATTCACAGTGGTGGTGAATATAAATTATTCCGCTTCACGAGGAGCCCAGATTCTCATTACCCTGCAGCTGGTAACAACCATTTTAACACCTACTATGATCCTTACTATCAGCAAGAGGGAACTGACCACCTTTTAAAGAATGAGTCCTGTGGGTTTTGTGCATGCACTGAAACCAAGCCCCTGCCCCAGAAGAAGAAACAAAATACGGACTGGCCCGTAAGCAAATACACCCTCAAGCACAGTATTTTGCAAATCAAAATGTGCAAAACTTTAAAGCGAGTATCTCGCGTATGATTCCTGTTTTCTGAAGCCACTCTGTAAATCCCAGGGGTTCATTTACCCAAGGTAGCATGAACCAAATGCTGGGCCATGTGGTGTGAACAGACGGGCACTGAGGCAACGCCAGGAGAACCTGCAGGAGCTTTAGCTCTGATCCCCAGCACAAACTACAGCCTCCTCCAAGATAAGAAACTTTGCTGCTGGACCTTAGACCAGATCAGACCTGTAATCAAAGGATAATCTTTAAAGTAGAACTCTGAAGTATTTTTTAAAGAGAAAACTGCAAAACGTTCAGGAAGCGAAACTAGAAATTACCCTTCTAACCTAACCATCAGGTTTTCTTTATCATTATCATTAAATGCTCAAAGGAGAAGTATTTACATGCATAAAAGGTGAATTCTTTACACTCAGTGAACTTGCAACTTATCTGATTTGGTCTCAGAGAGGCATAGTATCTTTCTTTGATGAACTGCCAAAAATGAAGACTGTTTTAGGAGGAAAAAAGTGGTAAGACTATTTAAAGTGGTAAGACAATTTAAGTTAACTGAGAAAGTTACTTTAAGTTAGTAATACTTGCTCCATCCCAGGAACAACTGAATGGGCAAAAAGCAATTAGGAAGAAAGGAACTAGAGCATTAAGGTGGCTTTCACAGCAGATTTCAGAAAAACAGTACAGTCTCAATTGTTTAATGAACTATGTAACATCAGATGCTCCTAAGCAATGGAAATGAGATTTAAGAAACTCTTGATAGACTCACAAAGCCTCACTTTTGCTTTTAAGAGCTGCTGCATACATACAAGATTGTGTATCAGTCTTTGGATAATTTCAATGTCTGTTACTTCTGCTCTCTTTTCCTCCATGTCCCTACGCACAACTTCTGAATCAAGAAGTCCTTCAAGCAACACAAGTCCTGATTATAAAAAAGTCAGGGTGGGTTTTTTTTAAGTGTTTGCTACCACAATCAAGAATTAGAGGACAGTAATCCAGGATTCTGTTGGAGTGCCATTTTCAAAAGTTGTTCATTTGCCCATCATCAGCAATGTTTTTCTTTTTCCTACTGCTTTCTTTTCATTACCACATAATCATTTTTCAAACTCCAGTCTGTCAATAGTAATGATTTCTGCACCTAATATACTCACACAGTGCAAACACATTTGCCTGAAGAAGGCAGAAATCCTGTGAGCTCCTATGAAATGCAGAGGCTGCTTTCCCAAAGTCTCCTCAGACTCTGTGTACATAGAGGCAAAGTCTAACAATCCTGCAAAGTATAAAACCTGCCATCAATTTATATTATCACCTTTTTCATCCATCCCTTGGTTCACTGAAGACAAAAGAACTCTTTAATCTTTCTTTGTGAACTCCCTACGTAGCCTCTGTCCTGTAGATGTAATTCAGACCCGCATTTCACAATTGTCAAATGAGTGAGTTGGCACCTGCAGTTGTTACTATTATTATTATTATTATTATTATTATTATTATTATTAATGTGTTTACACCAGTGCACTGAAGGAACTTTATGTGATGTTTTATAAGCATGTACAATTACAGTTAAAAAAACCCCCGCCAAACCAACAAAACCCCACCAAAATGAAACGAAACTCCATTAAAATCTAACCCAGGGCCTTTTCAGGTTAGTATTAAGATTTTACTTTTCAAAAGCATTCAATTTATTAGGGAAATTAGAAAACCAGTCCTTAAAATCTTTCTTCTAAAATGGAAAAAATTTCCCTGAAGCAAGTGAAGACCCAAAGCAGAAGGGTCTTCTGCTCCAGGAGTGTGAACCTACAAAATTGCTCTGCCTCACCATATGATTAGAAACTTGGCAAAAACCATCGTGAAGAATAAGCCACTTCATAATTAAAGAGAAAAAAAAAAAAGGGCTTGAGCAGATGAAGTGCTTCACGGGAAATGTGCCTCTTCTATACTTACAGACTTACAGACTCTTGAAAAACATGAAATCACAGTAGTAATAAATGCAATTCTTAATTTTTGAACAAGAGTGCCCATCAGGATATGAGCAGCATGGGAAAAGAAGAAAGTCTCTCACATCCCAGTCCAGTGTCCACCACTCTGATGCCATGAAAATCAGATGATAAAAGAAGCCTATTTCTAAATGTATTCACCTTTTCTCTGCTCTCCTGACACAGTTGAAACTGCAGTTCAGAATCCAGCAAATTAAGGTGTGGATATTTCAGATGTGGGAACTTCAAAATGCTTTCGGAGCTGCAGCCATAGCACTTTGTTCAATTGCCACAATCTGCAAAGGTCTTACTGGAAAAAGATGCAAAATAGGGGGGCGAGAGTGGAACAATCCTGCTGAATGCTCTGGTTCAAAAAATGTTTGAGGAAGAGTGCAGTGTACTGGCAGAGCTGTGGTATGGCCATCCAGACTGAATGAACCTGGATGTGTTACAGAGTATAAAGGCTGGTAAGTCTTCCAAACAAAGAAAAATATGTGAAAGAAAGAACTTAGAACAGGCTTTCAAGAAAATTTCCTCAAATCTTCACCTGTAATTTGGAAGCCTGACTTTTTTTTTTTTCCTGGTGTGGGGGGAAAAAAAAGTTTACATATTGGCCAATTTTTTACCAAACAATCTTGAAAAAATGTTTTTCACTAGTCAACTTTTTGTTTAATCTTCTTTACCTTTATTGTGCATTCTTTCCTTAAATCACAGCCCTCTGGTAATGTGAAAAGATAACAATGAAAAAAATGTAGTACATTGAGTGGAGGGGAAAAAGAACACCATCAAAACCCAAAACAGACTGAATGTCCTTCCAAGTTTGTGCTTATTTCAGGAGAAATTAGAAAGATTTCAAGCACATTGAGAATTTTGGTATATATTCCTGTAAAAATGAATAATAGCTGCCATTCCATCCCGTGCCTTCTTATCACTGACTTGTTTCTGCTGGTTTTAACTAAGCAGATATTAGTAAATAATAAATATTTTGTATCTACTGTATTAGAAGAATGAATATGAAAGATTTTTCACCCCAACAATTCACTTATGATCCCAAGTCACTGCCTGTAATTTCTAAGACTCAACTCTGGATGTGGTTGTTAGGCAGCCAAATGACAATCAAAATGACAATTCTTTCAAGTAACTGCCTGCATTTACAGCCACACAGTGCCCACTGCCCTCCCCTCCTAATTAGGATACAGAAGGCATAATGAGCAATTTTATATTGGTCGTGTACAAGAATTAAAAAGTGGAAAAGGCGAAAAGAAATTCTGGCTTGTGGCAGCAATGTTTGGAGTCAGCTCACCATCTTCGGAATCACTGGGCACAGTAATTAGATGCAGTGGAGCCCATCAATCTTTATTAATGCTGTCTGTAAAAATCAGAGCAGCTGCATAATTACATTCACATACCCGGTAACCGCTTCTGAATACACCAACTTGCTGCCCTTTTTGAAGCCCCACTTCATTTTGAAAAATCATTGTTTCCAAGTGGAATTTCTGAACAGCAAATCTATTCTTTTCTATTAGAATTGGGGGAGGGGAAAAAAAGTTTTTGTCATGTCTGAAACAGATGCTCACATTTTGAAAAGGATGCCATTGATTGCACAGATCATTACACAACAGGCATTTCCTGAGCCTGCTGAAATCAGCTGGCAAAATTGCTATCAAAACAGGACTAGATTCAGTACAACAAGGTCCTTTCTTCTGTATAAAATATCTGTTAGCTGACGAGACTATACTTGGCCGAGGTATCAACCCCATCCAGTGAAACCCCAAAGAAAGTTCTTCCAGAAAGAACTGTGGAGCTTCCCACAAGCCTTCTTTGCCAACAATGCAAGAAACCCAGCAGTAAGCATGGAAATGCTGTAATTAACAGTTTTAGAACACAAAATATGTGGTCCCATAGGAAAAAGGGTACACTAAGCAGATTTTGCTACTAATTCTGTGATTGATGACAGGATTTTCACATCTTTGGAGAGACTAGGAAGATTGACATTTTCAAGATTTCAAGTTGAATTGAGAATGTAAGGGCCTGAAAATATTATATGAGCTATTATTTTGCTTTATATATTAATAATTCCAACTAAGATCTGTCAGTCTGAGATATCTGTGTATATTTGCTCTATCTGTATTCACTTCTGAATTTCCAAGGAAGCTTTTTCACACTGTATTTGCATACAAGGTATTGTAGCATTGTTCCATCCTGCGATTTCCCATTCTTTCTATACCAGAAAACTCTCTTAACTCAAATCAGGATTCCCCTTCCCTCTCCACAGTGTAACAGGTAAAACAACTATGATTCTCTAATATTAATACATTGGATCTAGAAACAGAACTGGCAAAAGGATATACTGTATATATAGTATATAGCCTATACAGGATATCCTGGCAAACCAGTAAAATTTCATTTATTTTCATGTATTTTCATTCTGCATTGGAAATTTTGTGTCTTTTCAAGATGTAACTTTCTTAAAATAGCCCATTTTTCAGGTCCAGAAGTTGAGATTTGTGTTTTCACTAACAGAGACATTTTTTCTGCCTTGATCCATAGACAGAAGTGACCAACTGTAAAACATATAATGAAAAGATATTAACTGATGCCAAGGTATCTCATGAATTTTTTTTTTATTTAATGGAACATGGTTCTTAACAGCTCCATAGCAAAGCACTTTTGTTTCCACAGGCAGGCAGACAGCATCCTCTGCTCCTGAGAGGAGAGATGTCTTCTTCACACAGGAAAGAAAAGACAGTGGAATTTGCTATAGGTCACAGTATTCAGATTTGCGTGTTCCCTTGCACGGCAATGAAGTGGATAGCTATTTAGAAAAAGAGCTCCACACCTGACACAGCAAAACGAATAACCCACCAGCTCTACATGTCTGACACTTCACAAAGAAGCTCGTGAACATATTTATTTATCACTTCCTCTTGTTACTGTGTTCTGCTGTCTGACCGTTCAGCATTCCATGGAAACTGGCACATTTTCTGCAACACATTAAAATAAAAAAAACAACCCAGCTAGAGAACAACATAACCAAGTATCTCTAGGCTTACACCTGTTTATGCTGCTGATCCAGCAACAGCAGTCTCTGGGAGTTCCTGCCTGCCTCAAATCCCTAGTGTGAGGGATGCCTGCTGCTGCTGAGGAAGGAAATAAATCACAAGAACTTTTGTCTCTGCACGTAGACCTCAGTGCTCTCAAAATCCGTGCTATGCACTTCTTCTAAAAGGCCTGCTTTTCCCATTTGAGACACCTGACAGAGCAGGTGGATGCTCTTCCCATTTGAGACACCCCAGACAGAGAGTGGATGTTCCTACTCCTGGCCCCCTGCTGACTTCTGGCAAGTCACATCATCTCTGTGCTTCTGGCATTTTTTTTTTTATAATTCAGCATTTTTAATTCCAAAGAGACGTGTCCAAAGAATTCTGTGAGCTAGCGACTACACTGTTGTCCCTCAGGCGAAAAGGGAAAGATGACGGCCGGGCTACAGCTACTCACATAAAGCTGAGTGAGATGCAGGCAAGTGGTTGTGTGGGTTTTTGGCAAACTAAAACCTTCCAAACTCATTTTCTTCACTACAGATCTCTTAGAGAATGGCAAAATTATTCTTTTCTCAAGCTATTTTAGCAGGAAATTTCAGGGTGGCCAACAACACCATTGCAGCACAACACTTCTCATGACCCTTCACTAGGGTTACACTGCCGAAAAAAACCACAGCAGAGAAAGCAAGTCCCTTGCAGCCCCACTTACCCCCATTGTCTGACACACTGGAGACAAGCACCAAAGCTAAAAGGGTAAGCTGTGACAGCATGACGAGAAACTCTCACTCAAGCTGGAAAAAACTTGTACCATATAAGAAAAACCCATGGAGATACAGCTTAAATTCCCTATTTCACAAGCCTCTAAATTGCAGTCGGATTTTTAAGGGGTTTTTTTTTAAATACCCTGACTCCCTTCCTTCCAAAATGACAGAAAAACTCTGTCAAGTTCAATTTCTGGGGGAAAAAAACCACACACACCTCCAAAAATAAAACCAACTTAAAAGAAAACCCCACCCTACACAGACATTCCCTCTTTCTCCAGTCCACATTAAGTCTGTCTCTCTACTCAAATCAGGAATTTGTTGAGCTCATGGAACAGCACCATTTTCTGAATGTTTTTCCTCAGTTAGATGATCAGAACCCTTCTTGCTCCCTTTAGTAGTCCAAACTACTACGCTAAAGGCAAGTGACTGTCCATGACAGGTTACAATGGCATCAAGGACTGAAACACTAATCTCACTGTATTCCTAAATTATTGTGAATACTCAAGTCTAAGCAGGGAGTGGCCAGATGGGAAATTTTGTAGAAAACATTTATTGAGAAAGGTGCTGCTGAAAGTGACACAGTCATAATATTAAGTCATTTGCTTAAATCACCAGGGTTTAACTTTCTCACAGATGCCGTCCCGTGTATTTGAAAGAGACTCAGTTCCTTCATGCTCCTTGAAAGTTGTATTGCTGTACTCTTCATCAAATGAAGGAAAACAAGTCTTTGCAAAGCATCCAATGGATATGGACACTGCATCACACTGACAGTCACTTTGCAACCAGGCAGATGAATTCAGATTACCTGTGACCCATAACTGCAGTACAGGAGCTAGAGAATCCTCACAAAATGCACATAGATCATGCTCCGTGCAGGTTCGTTTTCAACAGTCAGCAACTTTCTGCATTGTAAAAAAGAAGCAATGCTGTAACTGGTAAAGCATGTAAAGCCCTATTCTAGATAAAAGCAAAACCAAATCATGTTGCCCTTAAGCTATTGTATTGACCGAGTGAAACTGCTCATTTCTAACCGATATATTCCAGCCCGTCCTGTTCCAGATCATGGCATTATTAAGCCACCTGTTAGGTCACTGGTGTGAAATAGAGTTTTTTTCCTGTCTACACAGCCCAGTTAGTAATAAAAGAACTCCAAATTTTTCTTTTCATTAAGGAATTTCAGAGACAGTCTGCAGTATGCTTATCATATGCAAATGTTTTTATACAATTTAGTAACACAAACTGTAGTATTATATTCAAATACCAGCACATCAAATTTCATTTGGCATGTGGGAAAATAAAATTAAAGGATGAGTTTCGATGCATAAGCAGGATAAATAGATAGGATTCTGCTTCATCATATTGAGTAATTACATCCTGGCACAGTGCCCACATCATATTCATTATGAAGAGACTACAGTGTACAGCACGCTGCCAGAGCCTAACTTTCTCAGACAACGGCTAGATGACTGAGAAAACAGAAGTCTTACAGATTTGCTTACTACTTCTGCCCTGTGTGTTCCTGGAAATGTGTTGAACTGCAGTTCCTCACTGTGTTATCTTCATTGAGCAGGGCTGTAAGCAGAGAAGCTGCTCATTACACTTACGTTGCGCAAGTGTTCACATTGTCCTGACTGCACTCCCCACGCCTCCCAGCTTGCAGTGGGTTCCCCTCCAGGTCTGCTCCTCAGCCTGGTGTGAGCACTGAAGAAGGCTGTCAGCATTCTTTGCACCGTAAGGAAACACAGGGCGGTTCCCGTCCTCCTGCTGCTGTGAGGCTGGGCCATCTGTGCAGCTTAAAAGGAATTTACACTTAACAGATCTCTATCTTCTGCTATGTTTCTGCTTCACTTCTGGCGTTGTCTGAACTACTTTATTCTGGTCTACCAGGAACATTCTCAATATCCAACATTCTGCCTTATTTATTTAAAAAAAAAAAAAAATTAAAAAAAAAATTAAAAAAAAAATTAAAAAGCACCCGGCACCTAACCCGCACACCATAAAAGGGAAGAATTCAGTTCCTGGCCACAAGAGCCACATCATCAGTCCTGCAGCAGATGCCACTGTTGGCACCATTTGCTTGCCCAGCAAAGTCCACAGAGAATATGAAGTCAAATTTGTCATTTTCAAAATGCAGAATTTTTTTGCTTTCCCACAACAGTCTTTCTGCTGCGTGTTTTCCTCCTTCCATGACACCACCTATCCACTCCCTCATATCATTCCCAGCTGTCAGGTGATTCCCATGGAAATACCATTCACGAGATTCAAATGAAACGTAAAGGATTTATAACCTGCCCATGGATATTGCTTTAGAATATGCTTCCAACCAAACCAGTGGGATAAGATTCTCAAACAAAGGTAATATAACCTTTTTGTATTTTTTTTTCTTGTTGAAGTGAAACTTGAAAGACTTAATAAACCATACACAGCTACACAAAATCCTCTTTTGGGATTTTCTCTGGCAGAGGTGAAGACAAATCTCACTCTATCTTGGCTAATCTAGTTATTTGCCTGAAAAAATATTTAAACCACAAGTGCAACCTTATGCTACTTGCTCTGCATCTCTTCAGTGACAGACATTAAGGTGATTTTTTTCATAAGAAAATCAGGGGGACACACAAAAGAGGCCTAGCTGTCTGAAGAGCTACAAGACCTAACTGTGGATCATGTAAGAGATTCTCCTCTAACAGAGATGTTCAAGTTCAGAAGATCGTCCCCTTTAGTGAATTCTTTATGTGACAAACCTGAACTAGATGAAAACATTGGCAAAAAGTCAAGATGCCATCTGTCTAAACCACAGAAATTAAAGGGACATTTGCTCTTCCTTTGCTGGAATCTGAACTCAAAACTGAACCAATGACAGTCAGGCACTGTTCTGACACTGGACACGACTGGCAGGTCTGGTACTGGGCTTTTTACAGGCAGCTTAAGATCAGGCAACTCTTTACATCTAGCCACAGCAAGATCACATCAAAACACCTGCTAAGATCGATGTCAGCTTATAAAAATAACTGGAATTATACCTGGAACTCTTAGCACATATACTGAAGTTTGAGGCTCTGTTTGGTTCGGTTTAGAACCATCTCCAGTACAGTTTAATGTTCACTGAAAGGAAAAAAGAAATTCTTAAAGATAACGCAGATTTTAAAATGCTTTCTTTGCAAGGACAGACTGATCTTAAACTGTGTAATGCCTTTTTATGGAGGATTTGAAAGTAGCATGAGGAGGTTTTTTCTACTGAAGCCAGAACAAAAGCAATGCAATGGGAGTACTTTGCTTTATACACAATGCATATGCACTTGTAACTGTCTGAAAGCCAGAAGCAGCTCTTCTGCATTGAAATAAAGCTAGAAATAAAAAGGCTAGTATTCTAATGAAGAACATGTTGAATGACTACTAATGGTCAAAATGAAACCACTTCTTTACCACCTTGAAAATAGCGAAACATTTGTTCCTGACCTGGCCTTATGCATTCTGCTTCCCATCAGGAAAAAACCCCAAGAACAACAAACCATACACGAGTGAATTTCTGACTGTAATTACATTTCCTGTTGTCATTCATCAATCATGACAGTTTTAAAAGGCATCTTACTGTAATTTCATAGAAACTCTCAACTCCTCTACAGCATTGTTGAAATGACTGAAATATGAATATCAAAGAGATCTTTTAATGTGCTGTGCTGGTCTCCAACTGTAACTATAAAGCTAAAAGAACGTTTGGCATCCTACTCTAATTTCACCTTCTCAAACAGCTGTAAAAGGTTATCCACATGCAGCTAAGCTTTCTTTTAACAACAGAGGGGTAGGGACAGGTGCCCAACTTGGCATTTGAAGGCAAGAAAAGTCTGGAGATAAAGAGTGACCCACTTAAAGCATGTTTCACTTGATATCTTAGAAGTCATTACCCCAGTCTAACAGCAGGGAATCTGTTTTGAAACCTGAAATTGCTTTACTGTTTGCTCAGCATGGTAATGAGATGAAAGGGATCAGAGACCTGAGCTGTGACTGAGACCAGAATAAGTTATTATTTTCCAGCAGCTTAGGAAGCCAGCAATGTCCCACTGCTTTACATCATCACTGCAATTTACGGTAGTTGTGCCCTTCTTTGTCTTCCAGTGAAAACCTTTCCAGGATCACTGTTTTCGAAGGGGCTTTACTCAGCAATGTTTAGCAGCACCATCTGAACTCTCTGTTGACTGAAATAGTATATTATTGTCATCAGCTGTCAAGCAACTTTGTACTTTTTCTGGAAACTTACACTTTTGATGGAGGCCATTAGCAGATTTGTGTGTACTTGTGGAAGAGGAAGCTTGGTATTTCAAAGGGTTACAAAGTAGAGTATGACAGCAGGCCTGTAGGTGACTGCACAGACAGGTGCCTGGCAGAAAACCCACACCTCTCGCCAGGATCACAGACTGCTGCTACTTCCACCTGCAAGCCTGGAAACGCTGTAATTGACATTGCAGAAGGACACACTGCAGCACAGCCGAAGGGTGAATGCAGCAGAGCCTGCATTTAGGCATGCATCACTGCCCGAGCCAGGATCTGTTCACACCTCCCGCACCACCATTGCAGCGCCCAGAGGTTCCCCAGCACAGGTAGGAGCAGAGCAGATCCAGGGGGAAAAAAAATCAATTGCTCTGAGCAAATATGTCTTTAAAAAAGTCAGGGCTTGCTTTGTGGCTAACCTTGTGTTATAAAAAGGTAAAATCTGTATTTAAAGTCTCTTCTGGTTGGGAGAAGGGGAGGGAGGGGAGGAGTGGACTAAGGGAAAGAGGAAGGGAGGGGAGAAAGGTGGGGAGAAAGGTGGGAG
>VXAD01010615.1:3423-60923 GCA_013399195.1 Dicrurus megarhynchus
TTTTTTTTTTTTTTTTTCCTCCCAAAACCTGATAGGAAATATTTGACTTTATTCAGCTAGCCATGATGCAATTCATTCCTCTAGCACCTGGAAAATGTTTTTGTAATACTGGTATTTAATGCTCAGTGAGAGGGAGGGGTTGGTTCTTGCTCATCAGCAGACACAGAAGAGATGACACACATGTACAGAGTCCAAAACTAACACCACAACAGTGTTTACCTTGAGCTCTGGCAGGAAATCATTATTCAGTCTGGTTTGTTTTATCAGGCAATTCCAGGGCCACACAGATGGAGCCAGCTGTATTGACATTTCTAATGATGGTACCAAGCTCTGGACAGGAGGTTTGGATAACACTGTCAGATCGTGGGACTTGAGAGAAGGGAGACAGCTACAACAGCATGACTTCACATCACAGGTAACTGGATTTTCCTACTGCTTGGGGCAGTGTGTGGGGTGGGAAGGAAACCCTTAGGATCAAAGGTAAGATTGAGCCCAGCAGAACTGGCAGGTTGTTCCCTCTCTCTTGGCTGCTCACAACACAGTATTTTGAAGCTTTCTTATGTGCTTAGATTATGAAAGAAAATGATAGCCTGACACTATTCTTTTCCTATTTTTCTAAGCTAATAGGTAAAACCAGGGGTTATTTAGTTACTTGAATTTTGAACTACAGGTTAGCTACTGAACTATGTACATTTGCCCTTATGTCTCTCCGCCTCCCTCTCCCAAATAATTTTAACTGCAGAAAAAAATTATCTGTAGGAAAAAAATTAAAAGGTGTAAATACGGTTTAATTTTCAGATATTTTCCCTTGGTTATTGTCCTACTGGTGAATGGCTAGCTGTGGGAATGGAGAGCAGCAATGTGGAAGTGCTACATGTAAATAAACCAGACAAATATCAACTGCACCTTCATGAGAGTTGCGTATTGTCACTCAAGTTTGCTTACTGTGGTAAGTTGCCCTGAACATAGAACTAGAGGTCAGGGCTCTTAATTCATGTTTTGGTGATTAGTTATTTCATAGTCATTAGTTACTACATCTCAGTTTCTTAAGTAATGCATAAATATCTCTGCTTTATGAATTCAAATGCACTTATCTACAAACAACCATCTGTTTGTCTAGAGGCTGTTGTGAGGATTGATTCATGTGTAAAAAGCTATTTCTGTTTGAAGAGTTTAGGGATTTCCTAGTATGTAACACACTGCAAATGCGCAGAGTGTCCACATTGATTGTAAGCAAAAGTACTGTGTTGATTAGTGGTAACAGCTACTATAGGGGTAATTAGTTAACAGATTTCATTGATGGGAATTGAAGACCCAAAATTTGTCAGATGTCTCTTTCATGTTTTTGTAATCCTTCTGGTTTATATTCTAGGTAAATGGTTTGTGAGTACTGGGAAAGATAACCTTCTTAATGCATGGAGAACTCCTTATGGAGCCAGTATCTTCCAGGTGAGGATGATGTTGCTTTTAATGAAAAAAGTAAAACATGCAGAGTCCCAAGAGTGGACTCGGTTATCTTCATATATGTGATCTACCCAAAATGGAATGCTGAAATGAGGGTAACAGACTTCTTTTTAATGATGAAAAATGTTTCTATTTTTCTTCTAGTCCAAAGAATCTTCATCAGTGCTTAGCTGTGACATCTCTGTGGATGATAAGTACATAGTCACTGGCTCTGGAGACAAAAAGGCTACAGTCTATGAAGTTATCTACTGAAAAATATGACGGGGATATTCTTTTAGAAGTTGAACTGGGCCAAAATTGTTCTTAATTGTAGAAGTAGAGAGGTTTTGAATTTTTGAAAGGAACAGAAGTGCTGAGGTTCCAGACCTTGCCATGAAACTACTCCAATTTTTCAAAATAGAAGGCAACATCCAGCAACTAAATATTGGCTACGTGGACCAGATGGAACACAGAGGCAAGATGGACAGATGTAGCCTGGGTTTTTGACATAATTTTTAAAAGCCAAGTCTACTGAAGAATGTTGGAGCCTTTTATTTTTTTCTTTCTTTGTGACCTCATGCAAATTGTTCTCATTGCCTGAATATGGGGGATAAATACCTTTCTGTTCCTTGCAGTTCAAGTTGCATTCTATCCTGTGTAGAGCAGCAGTGTCTCAGATGAACTTGTTTCCTGGTTTTGCATCTTGTGATATGTTTTTGTATTTTTGTTGAAGGTCAAACATTTGTACAAATTGTAAATATATTTAGTTTACTACAGTAAAGGCTTTAGTATGAACAACCAGTCTTCCCCCTTGCCCCCTCCCTGCTTGCCCTGCTTATTTAAAATTAAAAATCTTTTGGGGATATAAGTACCTTTTTAGAAGCAAAAGCAAACACTATGTATAGTTTGAAAATGGTGTCTTATTCTTTATAACTATTCTTAGACTCCTTTATCATACTTCAAAGTAGTTGATTTGACATACTAGGATATCAAGTCCAGTAGATATTGTCTTGTTCTACAGAAAACTTAAAAAGGCAGTTTTGTACTAATTATAGTGTAAATATAAAAACTGAACATTTCATAAAGCTGTGCAGTTTAAGTTTATTCTGCTGTCCCATGTATATGTTCTTTGGCAGATACAGTAATATGTGCCTGATCATAACTCATATGGTCATTTCTCTACAAGAGGAGGTGACTTCCCTGTCCTTTTTCCCCCAGCTGAACAGAATTCATGTGAGACTTCATTAAAACTAAGTACATCAGAGCCTTTCTTCGTTAACTGAGGATGTCTGTGATTAGATAAGCTAGATAAGTTGCATCCTTCATGTTTTACAGAGAAGTGGTAGTTAATAACCATTTCCTTTTTAAAGTCTTGTCTATACTTAGATACTCAGGTAAATTTAACTAAATTACCAAAAGTGTGAGTTTTACAGGGGATTGCTTAAAGACGTTAAATACTTGCAGGGTTGCAAGTGAAGTGAATTAACCTAAACTAAGTTAAACTCGCTTCTTAATTTCTTGTAAGAATATTGACTAAGGAGGATTTTGATTTTTAACTAATCCACTCTACAAATTAATTAGAATTAATTTTCCTGAGTGTCCCATGTTACACAGGCCTGTAGGCTCTATGTGTTCATGCTGAGCAACCTTTGAGTCCTTTCCACTGTCACATCAGCGTGTGACATCTGTGAAGAGCCATGCTAAGCATCCAGTTACCAAAGCTATACATCTTCAAGTTTTCTTGGTGTACTCAAGAGCAATGGATGAGGAGAGAATGTGTTCACTTTATTTAACTATTATTTTTTCAGTTTAATTTGTTCTGCCACTGTGTGCTAGACAACGAACTTTGCTGTTGCACTGGTGAGGGCCATGCATTTCCTACATTCTGTAATTTGGTTAGAATTTCTGTTGCTAATGGAGAGTACAGATGAACAGAAGAATATCTTTGAACAACTAATTCAGATTACACAAACTGGCAGACAGAAGAGCTGCTTTCTCATTTTGCTAGCATTTGACAATGGTCTATGTCCCTGCTCTTTCAAAGACACATAGGTAGGAAGAAACAAGTTTGACTGACAGATGCATTGATTGGATAAAGAATTTTTCATCTGGGGGCAAATTTTATCTCCATTTCTAGTCTGAGGAGACACAGGCTTTATTTTCAATTTACATGACCATTCTACTGAAACCATTTTATAGCATCTAGATGTGTAATAGCCTTAATGGAGTAACATTTCATTTGGAATGTAGAATGTTACCCAGTCAGGATAATCTGGTCTCCTATACATTTAAAATTAGCCTCTCTCCATATGTATCCATATATATCTTTGTTGATTACTTTGCTGTTAATTTGTATCTGTATGAAATGACACACCAGTTTAGGTGCTGGTCATATTGCTTTTGGACATAGGGGGGCAAAAAGCAGAATCATCAGGCTTTTCAAAGAATTAACTAATTTGCTACACTGAAATACTGGGAAGTGCTATGCCATTTTTAAAAGGTAAAGTTTTAAAACAAAAAATCAAGTATTTACTAGATTATTGATTTTTACACTTTTCATATTGAAGTTTCTCTGAACATCTGGCTCTGCCAGTGATCATTGACTTTAGCAGCACTCACAAATTTGCTTTAGTTAGGATCTTTTTGATTTTTGCCAAACTGCTATCACCTTGGCTTTTACTTTATAGGTACCCTTTTGTTCTCTGAAGTTGATATCAGAGGAACCAAGAATGCAAGTATTCTAACACATCCATAAATATTAAAAAAAAATAACACAAGTGTAATAGGTCTGCTATATGTTGCAATGTAGTGCTTGCTAGTAAGATCACATTCTTGGCAATCAGGAGGTTCAAAATCATGCTGTTAGGAAAATAATAAAATACCTTGTTTTCTTGGCTTCTAGAATGCACAGTGTGTCAGAGCAGTTATGAATCAGAAATTTATGCATGTGAATGAATTTAATCATATTTGTACCATATATTTCTTGATTGTAATTAAGAAATTAATTCTTCCATCCCCCCCATCATATCTACTTTAAGCCTCTGAAAACTAGTGGATGCATCTGAAAACTTGTGGATGCATCATCCATACTTGTGGATGAGTAGTTCTCTCCATTTGCTGTTTCAGATTTCACTTAATGTTTATGAAACATCATGGGTTTTTTCATTTGTCAGACAGTAAAGCATACTCTACTTGCAGATGTAAGCTTTAATGAAAAGATAGATTCCCTGAACTCCTGGCATGTCTGTCTATGCAATTACCTACAAGATCTGAAGCTTGTGGTGCTTGAAACTTCTGTAAGTTCTTGTAGCCCTGTGTAAAGTAGTGGGTGGAAATAATTGCTTGTTGAATGAAGAAACAGACCAACCAAGATCGGCAGCAACAGAAAAGGCACTGGGAAAACTATATGGGAAGAAGTAGTACACCAGTAACTATTTTGTAGGTTTGTTTTTTTTTTTNAAGATTCCTTTGGTTAGCCCTTTTTTGGGACAGCCTTTGTGTGCTGGGTGGCCCTCAGTATTTAGAGATGTCTGAATGCCACTCTGGCAAATGCCAGTGATGGATAGAAGCAGGGAGTCCTTACAAAAGACATTTTGGATGTCACTGCAAACAATAACTGATGAAGAGGGGATTTGTGATAATACCAATTCAACTGAACAAAATCCTTTGCCAGCTTTATTATGTATGTTTTGTATATGTGCACTTGGCATAACCCTTCGTGAATCAGTTGTGCAGAAAGTCATATCATTCCACAGAATGTATTTGTCAATGTGTCAGACTTTCTTTTTGATTATAATTCCAAGTAACAATAGTTTCCCATGTTAGTCCACAAGCCACTGCTACCTGAGAGAGAATTTTCATCTACATTAGTTCTTTTTAACTCATTTGGCATTTCAAAGGCTTTTGTTCCTTTAAAGGAAAGAGGGAGCACTAAATTAATATGATTTTCATAGACTGTTATAACACGTGCTATTTTTTAATATAAATATCAATGTAGAATCTGTCATCTAGTCTCATAAATACTTCTGTGTATGAATGATTGGCCATCATTTTTGGGTCACATTTTTGCATTGGTAATACAAGTAGAATTTTCAGAAGCTTCTGAGTTACTGAAGTAGCTTTAACTCACAAACTGATTTTTGGTTTTGGTGTTTAATTCTTGGTAGGGGTTTTTTGTTTGTATTTTTATGGAACGACTAGCCCACTTATGAGCCTGTGGGATTATGTAGTCTAGTTAGAATAGTCTTTCATATTTTCTATTATATTGGTGCAATTTTGAGTTGATGGGGAAATTCTGCCATTCTGTTAATTAAGAAAGGTGGATTTTAAAGTTTTTGGGCTAAAGAGGGGTACTGACTTCTGATTTCGCACTACTGATAAAGTGTTTACCCCGTAAATCACTTCACTGGAGAATCTGGACTGGTTCCAACTCTGCTGTCTCCTTGAAGGATTTTAATTTTTTCTCGTACCACAAGTACACAGAAGGAATTTGAGAATGTAAGTCTGTGTAAGACTTCAGTCATAGTATCCTGCCAGACAGACATACTTTATTATGTAATGGGGAAGGTGAAGCAACTCAGAGTTGAACCTGACAAACTAGAATGCAAGAGAGTTCAGGGCAGGAAATACATAGACAGAATCATATAATCACTTAGGTTAGAAAAGCCCTCCAAGATCTAGTCCAACCTTTGACTGAACATCACATGTCAAGTAAACCATAGCATTATGTGCTGCATCCCGTCATTTCTTGAACACCTCTGGGAGTGGTGACTCTACCACCTCCCTGGGCAGCCTGCTCCAATGCTTGACAACTTTTTCCATGAGAAAATTCTTCCTGAGGTCCAACCTGAACCTCCCCTGGCTCAGCTTGAAGCTATGTCCTCTTGTCCTGTGGCTGAGAGGAGAGGCCAACTGACATTCAACTTGCTACGACCTCATTTCAGGGAGTTGTAGAGGGATGAGGTATCCTCTGAGCCTTTTCTCCCAGGCTAAGCAATCCCAGCTCCCTCATCCACTCCTTAAAAGACTTGTGCTCCAGACCCCTTCACCAGCTCCTTTGCCCATCTCTGGACACACCTCAGTGTCCATGAGTGGCCTGAACTGAACACAGGATTTGAGGTACAGCCTTTCCAGTGACAAAGACAGGGAAAATCCATTCCCTAGTCCTGCTGGCCACAATATTGCTGACACAAGCCAGGATGCCATTGGCCTCCTTGACCACGTGGTCACACTGCAGGACAATGGAAAATGAGGATATAGAAACACATATAGTTTAGGTGTAATCTAACATGCAATCCACGCAATTCACCTAGAATGAGATTTCAGTGTGCAATTTCACTGACTGCTGTTTCTCTGTAAAGTTGTTAAAATGTTTCTGCATAGTTATTCAATGACACTTGAGCTGTGTGTTTGAACTGGAAGTAGACATTTCTTTGACATCCATAAACATCTAACCACTTCATCCTAAGAAGAAAGGGAGATAAATCACAGCCAGTTCGCAACATTTACCATTACCTTTTATTTCTGTAGCTCAAGATCTGCTTCTAAGCAATTGATAATCCCATTTTCAGCAACATGCTCCCAAATGTCCCATTGCAGCTTAAGTGCTTTAGTGCAGTGTGGTAGATTTTGCTAGGGAAACCAGACATGTAAGAACTGGGTGCTTGAAAAATCTGCCCTATGGGTCTATCGTACTGACATTTCTGCAAAATTTACCCAGAGTTTCTGCTCAGCTATATAGGAGAGCTCACTCACTGAAACATTTCTAAATCAGCAAAAAGTGTGTTTTAAGCACATGGGTGGGCTTGGGTTCTTTTTGTTTTGGTTTGTGGTTTTTTTACTATTTTGTGTTGATTTATTTCTTTTTTTTCTTCTGACATAAATTTAAAAGTATAAATTGAATACAACAAGAAAACATGAAGGGAAATCAGAAGAATGAATAATAGTCTTCAGAGGGCAGAATGTTGTTGAAGATACTGTATCTCAAAGCAAAGAACCTACTGCTTCTGTGATACATTAGTTCTTGAGAGAGCTGGATTTCTATTTCCTTGAAAGTGAAGTGCTGGTCAGAAAACTGAATCCCAAAAAATTTCTGTTGTGGGGACAAATGTTGTTATTTTCAAATCTGAGCCGTGTTTTTTGTGGGGTTTGGGTTGTTTGGGGTTTTTTTCCCATATTTCTTGGATCTGGGTCTCACAGTTCACTCCTAGAAGCTGAACAACAGTCTGTGTCCTTTCTGGCTCTATGCTCTACTATGCATTAGTAAGAATTTAGTTGCCTGTTGATGATACACAGAATACAGGAAAATCTGATTGAATATTTTAGTGGCTAGCTGCATTGATTATACTAGGCAGTGTCTGCTGTAATGATTTCCCTTACTAAAACAAGCACTCAGAGATAAGATAGCTGCATTATTCTATATTATTCATATTTTTATTGTTTATGGAGTTGCTGGTTTGGCATAGTTGACTCTTCCTAGAAAAATTCTGTGGTGGCTTCTGAAGTAAAACTTATAATTATGAGATCTTTCCTCTCCTATAATTTCACATGTGATTTTGCCCATATTTTTGTAAGGTTGTGTTGATTCATAGAAGAGGTGCTGCAAGGAACACTAGACAGTTCTATTGTGTACAGCTTGGCAAGGATTGCCTTTGCTATGTTCACAGTACAAAGGTATAGTATCTCTCAAACCCTGTTTCTATCTGTTTTCTGCCAAAAATGAGTTCGAGGTGAAGATAACACGTAGTCTGGAGACTAAGTAATCAAACATACTGTTATCATTATCCCTTTTGTATACTCTATCATTAACAGAAAATTGAGATGATAGATTGTAAGTGCAAACAATAAATCCTGTTTTTCCTTCGAGCACTGATTTTAATGGCAGTTTAAAGAAGTTAACAAGCAGAATGAAGGGGTCATAAATGAAGGTTAACCCAAAGCACTGGAAGCTTAGAAATCCTTGTTACTTTCCTGGTAGTGAGCCTAATTTGTTTATAATAAAATCCATCTGCTCATTTCACAGTCTTTGTCACACTTTCTTCAGTGATCCACAGTGGATTACCCCCTTACTTTAAAAATTGGCTGCGATTATGATAAGGTAGTAACTCTTAAATTGTGGTTTGCTGTAGCATGATATTTTGCAGAGCAAAATTTTTCCTTTTTATTCTTAAAAAAAACAGTCAGCTGTTGGGGTATTTTTGCAGTTGGACCCGGTTTTTTAAAATTAGATTTCAAGTAAATATACAATCTGATGGCTTTCAAATTCAAAATATTTTCTAATTGTTGATGACTCAGCCAAACACTGCTGTTAAGTATGTAAATGTCCTTAATGTCAGCCTGGTATTTGCTTAGCATGCCATGCATGCAACAAAACTTTGGAGTGATTCAACTTTTGTGGCCACATTAAATTTATTTACTGGAATAAGTTTCCTTTTTCATACAGAAATCAGTTTACTACTGTGCTCCTTTGTGTTTCCTCCTGAATATACATTAGATCTTTAAAGGTGTTTTAATGAGTTATGCATACATAATGCTTCTAACTTTTCTGTCTTTCTGATTGTTAATTATGTGAGATGTGTATTTCTAACAGCAGTTGAGTGAATATTCACAAATATATGATATAATTGAGTTTTTGAATGTGTACTTCAAGAAGTTTAAAGACTTGTATAGATAAACCATTGATTTTCATTTGTCAAATTCAAGATTTTCAAGTCCTGATACTCTTGTATTTTTATCAGTGAATCTGTTTAAGGAAATACTTCTGGATTTTGAATGGTTTTCATAGCTTTTTTTATTTGTTTATGTAGATACTCTTCTTTGTTGAGTACAAGTTATTGACCTGATATTCTATTTATAATTCTTCCTGGTTCTTCAGTATTTTATCTAGCTGTAACTTATTAAAAACCACAAATATGAAATGGGGATATTAATGACAAGTGGTTTAAATGTGAGAGTTTCAAAATGCATGTTAGAATATTTCAACACTTTGTTCACTGTAATTTTACATTTTTTCATTACTTAAGTAATTAAAAAAAATCCTTAGGGTGAAATTATAGTAAAATTTTATACATCTCAGTACTAACTTTGTCTCCCAGTGGACAGCAATAATTTAGATGGGATTGTTTCTACTCTACCTAATTTATTCTTGGGAAGGGGGAAGGGGAAAAATATTAACCTTGCAAATTTTTCTAATTATAATAATTTCATTACTATTGTTAATTTTTTTTAATAACCTCCATGCCTTCAGAAATTTGTTCTTCTACATTTTGAAGAAAACATACAGATATACAGGGTTCTGTAATAGAATGTGTTTACTGTATTTATCCCCTGGGTAAGCTATAACAGTAAGGGGAAGTACAGTGACAGATACCACTTGCAATAGTTGCTAGTGCTATGTGCCTTTAAATAATTTTCTTTAGTTATTAATTTTTTTTTGTAATCTTAGGTGGGGTTAGCAGCTTTAAATCAGTTTCATTTCTATCAAAGTGGATATGATAATACATTCTTAGAGCTTTACTAGTCTTACTAATTTTAAATCTGCAAGGTAAATGGTTGCATGGATGGTTTTGAACTGATTTGACTGTTCAGGTTAACTTCTTAGGTTTCAAAATCTGCTAGAGTTAGAGGGAGAATTTACCAGTTATATTTGGGCTTTTTTATTGCTTTAATTTTGTACTATATATGATCAGTGGGATTTTCTTACCACAGTAGGTGTGCTCACACTTTTAATGTTCCCATAGTTTCCTCTGTCCGTTTCATTTGAATTTAGCTTACAAATTAATCCCTTTCCATAGGTGTCTGCTTTGCCTTAACAAGTATGAAAATAATCAAAATATCACTGTTTGACAGAGACACTGTATATTTCTCTGTTTCTGATGTGGATAGCGTTTAGCAGGGCTTGTCTAGTTAAAAGGCAGTTAAAATAGTAATCACACATGATCTCTGTCTAACTGTCGTTCATAGAAAAAGTGCAACAAAGTGATATGTGGTGATAACAATTCAAAAGGAAAAGAATATGAAATTCAGATAGCAGCACGAACGATTTGCTGTTAGCATGGGGCCCAATAACACTACAAAGCTATAAACTCTGTCTTTCTAGATTGCCCAGTTAGGTGGCAGAGATGCAATTTGTCTTTTCTGAAGCCGCCTGCTGCTTGCTAGCTCCATCTCCTGTCACAGCCTATTAGCTCCCCAAGAAAATTGGTGGGAAATTGCCTGCAGATTGTAGGAAATTGCATCTCCAGGCCCTGGAAAAAATGTAGGATAGCACAACACTGATCCTCCCAGAGCAGCTATTAATACAGCAAAAGCTGACCTTTGGCATGGTGTGAAACGGCTTTGCTGAATAAAGACTGTATTATGTGTGGTTGAAGGAGGGAAGGAGTTATTATCCCAGCTATGCTTGTAGTCAGCCTGTTCCAGGAAGCTTAAGCATTAGTGGTAGGTTTTGCTGCCCCCCAGCTCATTCCCATTGGAAGGTGGGAGAAGAGATGTTAGAGCTTTATACAGAAATTTCATTGTACAGATGGGCAAAAACCCATTATGTATTTAAATGATGTCAGTACATATGAAATATACTGAAAGGTAATTTATGAAGCTAATCACAAAAATGAATAGGTGCCTCTGCTCAGTTGAGTCTTGGTCAGACTAGGAACAACTTTTTGACTATTTCATTCTATTTGTATATACATATCATACATTTGATTTTGGAGCAGTTACAGTGAAATGGAACTGATTTGTTCTGTACCTGTAAACTGTAAAAACTCATGGGATACACATTACTTATTGTAGATTTTAGCATTAAATTCCTTGCTGCTAGGAAGCTCACTTCTGTCATGTTTAAACCAATTCCCATGTGTTCTTTATGGTGTGATATCTAATGAGTTTCATCCTCTGCCACCTCTGCTAGAGCTACCTTTCTAATTTTGTACTTTACCTCAGTTTTATAGGGCCTTTCAATAAAAGACTCAACTTTTCTGTGAATCCTGAGCGAGGGGGTATGTAGAGTTAGTTCACAACATAAAAATAAATGCCAGCATTTTCTTTGAGCTTGCAATTGTACTTAGTTGATTCAAAGCCTCCTGAGGAAGATGTGGTTGTGAATCAGAATGGTGTATTGATCAGAAGTGAGTATAAGGAGGGCGGCAGCAGCAGGGAAAAAGTCATTTTGCAATCAAGAGCATTGCTGTTTTCAAACTCAGCTGAGATCTCTTGGTAACTGGCAGCTGCCCAGGGATCTAAGTGAAACCAATAGGTTCATTTCCTGTTGTATTAGTGTCCACTGTTGTAAATGAGCTAAGAGGGCTTACGAACACTTACACAGCTGATTAGAGAAAATTAGTGGCCTGCCTTATGGAGCTGAGACAGAGGAGCTGAGTATGGGGCAGCATGGCAAAAAAGGTATTGTGCATAGTTCAAAGCACAGCTGAAGGAGATCAAGAGAACTTCATGTTGTGGGGCTTTCTGGACCACTGTTTTGAATTCTTGTGATCATGAATGCACACATATGTCAGTCTGAAATGCTAATTCATGGAGGCATTGTCTTTCTAAATTAGTTATAGCACCTTTTATGGAAGTTATGCAGTTTAGTGCTGTGTGTCTTTTCTTGTAAAACACAAATACAGGCACAGAAGAGCTGTGGTGCTTGAGCCTTTATTCTGTATTTACAATAGCTGTTCATCTTCCAAGTTATTACATACTAATTGCATTCTCAAAATAAACCTTGCCATTTAGTAACAAACTGGGTTTTTTGTATAGTTCAATACATATATTGGATGAGCAAAGAACATTTAGAGGACACAGAGAATCTTCCCTATTTAAAACATACAGAAAATCTACCCTGGCTAATCACGGAATTTGCCTTCTCTTTTAACAGACAAACTAAACTGGGTGATATAGTATTCAGAATTTCATTTCTTCTGGCTGATGGCACTATGAGCACTGTTACCTGCATGCATATACTCTGGCTTTAATGAGGCCAAGCCTGTTATTCTACACAGAGCAAACATGTAACAAATCATTCTGTATGAAAAGCAGAAGCTTTCTTTTCAAAAATTCAAAGCTGCAAGCTCTTGCTTTCTTGTGGAAAGAATCAAAATTCAGACTGGGCTGTGAGGAATCTGGAGTGCACCAAAAGCTGCTCTGGACAGTTGGATGGTTTAAAAGAGGATTGGGGGGACAAACAACTCTTGACAAACCGGTTATCAGCCAACACTTAATGACTGGAAAAGATGTGCAAACCATAAATAGCACCCTTTATCCTGTAACAGTTGATGAGCTTTAGCAAAAAGCACACTAAACTGTGCTTGCATCCTTTTTCTGCAGATAGTACAAAAAGAGTTTGTTGTCAATCTAAGCTGTGGTCAGTCCAGCTTTGGTCAGACCATGTCTTTCATAATGCGTAATTACAGCCAATAACATGTCAGAAAAACAAAATCCAAGTTCTTTAATCAGCCTGATTTTATTTTTTAATTATGCCTTCCTGGGTAATGCTTCTCACTTGCCACATTAGAAAAATGCTGCTTTTTTTACCCATCTCTATTCAAATTTCCAATATTCCAAGTGCAGAACCATAAGATGGTTCTAATTTACTGCAGTATGCTGGTGACCATTAAATTTTTTGCTAGTGTCATTTCTTCTAGTCCCAGCAAAAACTTTCACCTATGATTATTTTCTAAACTATTCATTGTACCCAGAATCATATTCATGTCATTCATTGAAACAATTCACAACTTTTTTCAAATTCTCCATCAATGTCTTCTACTAGGTGTTTAATTTTTATGAAATGGTTGATCTGAGTATTCCTGGACTATATGATAATATCCTTTCTCCTGCACCATACCTTTCTGATACTCTAGGTGAGAGTAAAATGAGTCCCCACCATTTTCTCTTAAGAATCTAACACCGTGAAACAAAATCCAAAATTAGCTTTGTCCATTTAGCAGAAAAGCTTTTATTTCTATAAACTATCCCAAAATTTTTATTTTATATTCTATTAAAGATTCATCTTTCTGCTAAAAAAAGGCACTAAGAAGGCATATAGAATAACTACAGCCCTTCTAAAGGCTTTTCATGCTCGGATGGTGTGGGGGTGAGTTGAAATAGGGTGGAGGGGATGAAGATGAAGAGCAAAGCCTCCCTTTTGAACCACCTGGACCAGGAATTGGGAGAGACCAGTGGCCTCCAAAATAGGGCTAGCAAAGGTTTGGAGGAGCAGAGGTGCCATGTTCTGGTGGTCTCCTAGTAAAGTTGGGGGTGGGGAAATGTAAGCAACAGTGTGCACACAGGGTGGTAGCTGTAGTTTGGTCTCCATCTTGCCCAGGCAGCCCCAGTGCTGCTGGGTATAGGGCTGGGGCTGGAGTGCTGGGCAAGGAACTGAGGGATGGGGAGGTGCAGGAGAGGGACCAGTGTTTGAGGCCTGCTGGGAGAAGGGTTGCTGGGAGAAATTCAGAGGAGGAGAGTGTCAGCAGTGGGAAATTTGGATCAAATGACTTTGCATAAATCTCTTGTGGATGAGGATAAGCCCCAACACTTCTAAATAAAAAATTTACAGCCCCATCACTAAGTATTTTTGTGGGTCTGGGCTTGTCCAGGACAGTCCAGGAACAAGTGAAGAAAAAGACCTGGAGTGAAGGGGTTTGTGGGGTGACACCAAGTCTTTGGCTGGTCATGGCTGCTTCCGCTTGTGCAGTGTCCACTACTTTAACAGTGAACTTCTCATCTCCCTCACCTCCCTGCAGCAAGCTGCTCTGCAGTGGATTTGAAGTATCTGAGGGAAAGGAATTGCACACCCTGGCTCTGCTGCCTTTCTCCAGCCAGGGCGAAGGACTTTATCTGGGGCTTGTTTACTGGAAAGGAAGGTGACTATGGACTGGATTGGAAAAGAACATTGTTTTTCTGCCAGCAGGGAAGATTTTTCCATGTACAGAAGAAATGGAGATACATTAGAAATAGCACACTTGAGCAGCAATGAAGATGCAACACCTAAAAGGTAAGCCAAGACTCTTTACTCAATTGAAGATATTTGGGTGGAATATTACATTTGTGTTGGACCAAATACAGCAAGGCTGAACTCACTGTTGGTTGTTCTGAGTTTTTCTTAATACCCTCAGGAAAGAAGGCAGTGGAAGAGCAAATAACCAAGCAAATGTTCGTCTGTGTGTTTGATAAATTCCTGAGAAATGGTCTTATTTAACCAGGCAATGGCTACCAACTGGGTTAAAGTAAAATGTGCTTTTGGCAGAGACTTCAGCATTCCCATTTGAGAAAGCTCACTTGCAATTGTTCTAACTAAAATAGGCTGTATGTAAGTACCATCAGAGGTCCTTCTCTCTGTTCCCAGGAAAACATCTTACTTCTAAGGAATTTCACCTTCCTGTTCAGGAATACAATATCCAGAAAAGACTGAAAATGCCCAGGGAAAGTACAGTGATTATTAACTCTTGATCAGTCAAACTGGAGACTTTGGAACCTGGATATAGAGCAAGAAACAGATGAGATATTTGCCCAGAGGAAGGCTCTGCTGTCTTTTTTAGCATGCTATAACTATAATATGACATTACAAGCTCCTGTTCTGGAACTAATACAGGCCCATGTCACAAAGTGCTGAACATTGTATGGCATTTATCTCCACAAAAAAAAAAATCGTCCTTTGGTAATCTCACTGAAAATTCTTTTCTCTCTAATATTTTGAAATAATACAGAAAATCGCAGGTATTGTTCAAAAACATTGTTGCTTTTCTAGGTCTACTACCATAGAAATACTTGAAAGTGGGTTTTATATTTATGTGAGTTGTTATTCTCTTGTGTAGTGACAGAATAGTGTTCTGCCATGTTGCTTTGAAATGTTCCACAATATGTACTATAGCAGTGTCTTCACCACTATACTGCTTTTAAAAGTCAAAGACTTATAATAACAATTTCCCATGCTTTCATCCAAAGCCTGAAAATATGCCTCGAGCAAGACATTCAATCAAAAGTAAAACGTTGCCAGCTATTTGACTGTCTGTCCAGCTCCTTGGGAGGTAGCTTGCTGCTATGCCAATGTGAAGAAATTCACATTACCAAAGCAAAATGAAAGAAAACAAAAATTAAACAATAAGAGCAGCTTCAGCTCTGAACAATTGTCTGACTATCCCACAGCAATCAAGTTTACCCTTCTAGAAGAACAGCTTTAATTTGATCTTACTTTCATGGATTTATTTTCTGCTTCAGTTTTGAGCTTTTTAAAGGAAGCATTCCTTTTTCCAGTATCTCTAATTGAAATTTGAAAGGCCTTCCTAACATCTGTAACTCTTCTACTCTTTTTTCTTCCTTGATGTTTGTTTGTCTTGGGGTTGCACATAAGCAAAATATCCATTTCTCTCTTACCCGGTCCTGAGGAATCAGTGTGGTGAGTGGGTTCGGCTGCTGGACTATTCTGCATGAATGGGTAAATTAGGACTAACCTCTTTAGATGAAACTAGTTTAAAATGGTTTTAAATCTCAATCTTCTGGCTGTTGGCAGCTTAGGAGGCCACAGTGGTTAGTATCTAGTTGTACTGGCAGAAGGAGCTTTTTTTGTTATTTCTGCTAGCTTTGCAATGAATGTCATTTTGTGCAATCAATATGTGCTTGATTTCCTGCTGCGGGTGGAAGGAGGTCATCTCATAACTACCAATTCAAGCATCCAGCAGGAAATTTATTGGGAAAAGAATCACAACAAAACCACTACAACCAAACCAAACAACTGACTGGAAAAAAGCCTTTCTCTTCAGATCTACTTGTTCCACCAAGGGGAGGACGACACATTCACAGCCACTGTAGGTCTCCTCTATTATACATCTATGTCAGTCTTTGCTAAAACCTAGTTAATTTTCAGCCAATTCTCTTGTATTTGTTCCATAAAACTACATAATTTATTTAGTGTAGGCCTCTACCTTCATATATTGTTCTTGCTCCCTAGTCTCTATTCATTACTTTAACAAAACCAAGGAGGAAACATAATCCTTGTGCTGATGTTTATCTTAAAGGCTTTTCACCTTTTGCCTGCTCCTTTTCAAAGTTGAGTTGCTTAAGACCTGTCCAGTTGGATTTTGTTTAACTCTGAGAATAGAGATACCATATGTTTTCTGGACAACATGTTTCAGTGCCTAGCTATTCACATTATGGCTTCTCTGTCTTTTGGGGAGGGTGTTTTACTTGGGGTGTTGGAGTTTTCTTGTAATGCTGTTGGAATAAGGACTGCTGCCTCTTTTCCACTTGCTGTGAAGACCAGAGAGCTGTGCCTTGCCCTGTCCGGCAGAAATAGTTTGATGGGACAAAATGATTTGTGGACTGTTCTTTCTCCCCAGTAGGGGAAAAAAAATGGTAATTTTAACTCCTCCATGGTTATGACTCAGTCTTGAGTGGGCTGTAAATTCGTGTCATGTTTTTCTCCCCCTTTCATTATAAGAAGAAGGAATTTTTATCTTAAAAGTGCCATTGTGGTTTCCATCCTTGAGAACTGTTAAAACTCTTCTGTATATAAATCACTCCCTCCCATGCAGCAGCTGAGATGACTTTACCTTAACTCCAAACACAGCACTTGCATGCAGCACTGACTTTATGGAGAAGGACTTATTCTAGGGTGAACTGCAAAAGCACCAGAAAGCTCTTACTGTGCTCAAGTTGTCCTAAAAGGTCTTTGTCACAGGAACATTGAAATGAACTTGGAACACTGGAAAGAGCTTGGCTAGTGATAATAATACAAAGTGTGGATTCAAAAGGATGGCAAACTTTTCACGGTCATATTCCTCTGGGCATGCTTGCTGGAGAAGACCTGGGAGTACTCAACTCTGCTGTTGGTGCTGTCAGGTATGCACATGTGTCCAAGATGGAGAGTGATGGACCAGAGGAGATCCTGAAAGAGCTTCTTTTCTGCTCCTTATGCAGCTATTTGTAGCTTCGGCTATTATAAAATCCATTGTGTTCTTGTCCAATTAGACACCGTGTACTCTACAATGGCATTGAGATGCCTAGATTATGTTTGCTAGTTGTCAAGTGTAAGTTGAAGTTCCTGTGACGCAGAAACACTGTTTTTCCAGTGTAACAAGCATAGAACAAAAACTATACGAGGATATTCGTGGTAATGTAAAATGTGGCCTACCTGATAAAACACAGTGCATAATGTGGCTTGCAGACACAAATTGCTCCAGGAGATTTGAGGTTCACTGCAGTGCAAACAGAAAGCAGGGGCGACCTGTTCTGTGCTCTCAAGACATAATAAATACATTCTTCTTGCTACTGCTTACTTTTTGCTGGGTCAGGTATTTTAATAAGCTATGGGATTCCCTCTTTGGGAAAAACTCTGAGTCTCAACTTCCTGTCTTTCAAACAGGATTTCTTTTTGTTATCCTTGATGATTTTAAGTGTGTTTGAAACTTCAAACTTTGTTTAAGGAAATGGTTGTAAAATTCTTGGGTTTAGCAGCTGGCAAATTCATCTCCATGTTCAAGGGCAGAAAACGTAAAAGTTTTTAGAGAGTTAGCCTGACCTGCATACCAGTTGTATATAATTTTGTTGTGCCTTGTGAAAAGCAAGTACATAGTGCTGAATGGAGAACTGGGCTACTTCAGTAGCTGGTGAACACTTTCTTCTAGCTCAGGATTTCTTATGTGCTGTCTGTGTACTTTTATTTGTTGGTTTCTGTGTTGTTGTTTGCTAATCCTAATATAACAAGTATAGCTTGTCTGTTCCTCCTTTCTGGTGAGTAGGGATAAAAGGTGGAACATCCATTCTCCTGGAGCTGAGTGGAGAAAGTGTGATAAATTCAAAGAAGTTCTTCTGAACTAGGCATATTTTGCACTCCTAGGAGCTCATGAATAACATAGAGCTTATGGGCAGGTACTGATTTTGTCTTTGTGTGTATGTGTGTGTGTGTAAAATACTAATTTTAGACACTAATGGTATGATACATTGATTTGGGTGTCTGTAGATGCTACTTGCTGAGTATATGTTATTACATCATGAAAAGAAAGAGCAGTAGTAGTGGCTGTCTTAAGGAAAGGAAGCTACTAAATGAGTCTTTCCTTGTTTGTAATTTTTTGTGACAATTACCATTCAATTACACAATTTTGGAGCAGGTACCAGCAGGCTTTCAAAAGAGCCATGGAGCCTATCACAGATTACTGCTGTGCCAAATATGATGTTGCTAGTCATAAATGTGGGACTGAAGGAAGAAAAATACTCGGCAATCTGCCGTAACTTAATCCAGATGGTCAAGTTTATGTTTTCTTTAAAACGCAAACTGTCTCCAATGAATTCATTAGAACCATATTGTAGCTTTCTTTTCTAGTATAATTTTAGCAGCTAGGTTAAAAAGCCTAGGTCTGCCAAACTAATCTCAAGTGCCTGATTATTTTATTTTTGAAGGATTTAAACTACTCAACTAATCTTTTTCTTTTCCCCCCTTCCTTTTTCTCCTCTGGTTTTTCTTTCCCCTTTCTATTTTTTTGAAGTACACCACAGTGTACAACACTGAATTATTGGCTTAGGGTACCTAAAGATAGCTAATACATGGTGTTTTGTCTGGAATTAATCTAGATGTTTGAATAACATCGAGCTGTAAGTCTAATGTATTCAGCCAATGTCACTGCCTCATTCCTACCATGGCTGGATCAGTTACTGACTAGGAAACATTGGTTCTAAATAAGATAGATGTCTTTACCCATGCTTCTAGACTGTTTCTTTCTATACCTTCTTGTTATTTTGGATTTCCTTCTTAACTTATTTCAAAGATTTGCCAAAAATACCCAAAATCTGGGACAGAGTTCTTATTTAATTGATTAAGCAAAGTAGGCTAAAGCTGAAGCAATTCTGAGAAACTAAATAAATTTTTTTAATGTGAATTGATTCTGGTAGAATTAAATACTTAAAAAAACTCGAATACCTACTGCTAGAGGAGGAAAAAAATTCCATCTGAATAAAAAACCCCAAGAAAATACCCAGCTACTAGCACAGATGCATGAGTATGCCTGGGATTTTTATCATACGTATTAGGCAATTATTAAGCAAAACCTTTTCTGTTTTCTAAGATGCTTCCATCCCTGCAGTGAACTTGAACTTTAATATTCGGAGACTCGTGTTTGCACATGAGTCAGTGAGATGCAATCAACCATAGTAATGTTTGGACAGTGTTTGCTGTACCTGGTACAAAGGGGTTACTTATTTTGCTGACAGGCTGCTTTCAATATTGAAGTAGTGTCCAGTAGGAATCAGCATTTCATTAGGCTCCACTTGTTGAAACAAGCCAACCAAAAAGGCATCCTGTGCTAGAGGCTATAGCACAGTGCTTTAGAGTAAATTAAACAAACTGGCAGACAGGTGTTGGTAGACCAAGTTAAGCACTGTAAGTGGATTTTTTTTGATTGGAAAACAAAAAAAACCCCAAAAAACTGAAGGGGTAACTTTTTTATAAGACAAGAGAAACAGGCATTGATGCTTGCAAGGTGTTTCTTCTTATTTGTGAAGTAGCAAAACACTCAAGGCAACATGCCAGTGTTGGTCCAAGAGAGTATTGCACAACAAGGGGTTATGTAATGATATCCGTATCCAGCCTGACAAATTTTGTCTTGTGTGAGAATGCAGCAAGCATTACCGGTTGGAATCAAGATGCTTAAAATACTGTTACCTGTTCCAAAATCTTTACAAATGTGTTTCAGGTATCATGGGATAGAGGGCTCTGAGATGCTGCCAGGAGACCTAGGACCACAAGATAGACAACCTGGTACAGGTTGCTGGAATCATTACAGTAAGACACATTCCCAGAAGCGTGTGGGATTCAAACTTCAGACACACAATGGAAAGATGGAGGGTTTTTTGGTAAGCCTTCGAAAACATACATACATTCAAACTTGCAGAAATGTTGTCATTGACTGCAGTGAATCTGGAATTTTATTACATTTTTCTATGCAATGTTTCTAAAAGCCAGGTCTCCCTGACAAATACTTTCAATATTTCTTCGTGGTCTATTGAAGACCTGCTAGAAATATTCAGAATTGCATCTCAGAGTTATGTAAAAACACATGAGAAACCTTCTTCTTTTGTTGG
Source organism: Dicrurus megarhynchus (assembly GCA_013399195.1). Classification (NCBI taxonomy): domain Eukaryota; kingdom Metazoa; phylum Chordata; class Aves; order Passeriformes; family Dicruridae; genus Dicrurus; species Dicrurus megarhynchus. Next base: position 23,932 of record VXAD01010615.1, read on the forward strand.
ATTTCTTTTTGTTTGTTTGTTTGTCAGAAAAGGTAGTGCTTTGTGATGATGAATTACCTGAGGTGGTTTAAGCCTGTTGGAGCTCTTGTCAGCTCACTCACCTAAACTTTCAGTAGCCCTTTTTGCTGGGGATGCCAATATTTCCCAAGTCTCCTGGGAAACCTGAGTCATAAAACAAGCTCATTTCCCTCTAGGCACTACTTCTAATCTCAACAAATTATGATTTAAACATGTTTTTTTGACACAATTTCCAAAAAACAGTATTTATTTTGGTGAAGAATTTTTCTGACAAAACCCAAGGAGTCTTCCTCTCAGAACTCCGCTGCTTTTAGAGGAACTTTCACCAAAAAGAAGCTGAGTAAATACTAGGTTAGTGCATGCCAGGGGATGGCCCTAGACAGCAGGAGTGCTTTTCCCCACTTAATGATCTTCAGTTTTCTGCAATTCTGTTGTGAAACAACAGTATAACAAAGACCATGACAGCACAGCTAGCGCTTTTAACTTACAACTGTATGCCATACAACTTCATCCTTCTGCTTTTCTTCTCTTCTGCCAAGAAAAAACCCTGAATAGCCAGAATTAGTGCTCCTTTAGTACCAGTTCACTTGCCTAGCAATTTTATTCAAAAAACAGATGATCCAGTATGTGAAATAGGGCTGGTAGGGACCTCTGTGTGAGGTCCTTGGAAGGCTAATCTCATTCCAAAAATCTAGGTGGCTGGAATTCCCTCCCCCTCCTCTTTAATACAAATCCTTAAGTGTTAAGTCAGGCAGAAAATGAGTCTAGTCCACATTTATTTTACTGAATGGCAGTCAACTCCCGCCTAATCTTTCAACATATATTTGTTCAATGGATCAACAGATTGTGTAAGCAGCATGACGGATGGGTTTAGAAATGTGTCTGCTTATGTTTGGTTTGTACTGAACCACTGACCATTTTGTGTGTGAATTCATCATAAATTACATCTCCAGGTTACTCAGTACGAGTGAGGAGGGGAAATCCTTGTTCTCACTGTGTTGAAAAGCATCTTACACAGCTGTCAGCCTCCAGAATGGAAGCTGAATCACATCAGTACAACTTTAGCTCTGTTTTTCCAAAGCTGAATGGGTATGGCTCTGCTTTCACAAGTTTTTGCTAATTGCAACTCTGCTGCTCTTTGAAGATAACATAAGGCAAAAGGCAAGAACTGTTATGGGGAATTAAATATATGATAATTGGGGAACAAGGGTAGGATAGGCATTATTTTGGATGCATTTGACAAAACCAAGGCTAAGTAATGGCAGAAATATACAACATTTTAAAAATAATGAAAATATATATTAAAATTTCATTGTTACAACAAATGTAGAAATGACCTGATGGTTTGTATTTAGTAATATATGAAAGCAAGCTAGGAGGGTGCCACTCCAAGCCTCAACAGGAATGTGGATTGTGTAAATACTTTGATTAACTCTTCCTAATCTGAAAATTGCTTTTAATATACTCATTACGTGACTACTGCTACATTGGGAGATGAAGGAAGAGGAGGAAGTTCTGGGATCTAGAAAGTGCTCTTCTGCAAATCAAAAGAGCTGCCTGAAAATGGCCAAGGAGCAGGGGACATGGAAATGACCAGAGTCCTGCCAAACACCCCTTCCCAGAGGCCAGAAAGACAAAATACGTCTTCCACTTTTGGTGATTGTGTTGGCTTTGAGCCACTGTCTATGCAGAGAGCATAGGTGTGTGGCACAAAGCTTCCTCACCCATATACATCCCTTGGGTAAGGGCTTAAAAAGGCTGAAAATATGAGTAAAGGGTCACCTCTATTGTTGCTACCCATCCTCATTTCCATCGAAAAGTTACGGCTTTGAAAATAATTTTGAACATGAAAGAGGCTCACCTTATCCTATCAAAGTTTCTGGAGGCAGTGAGGTTCAGAGGTGACTCCCTGAAGCCTACCCCAAGCTTTGCTTACACAGGTTTGAGCTAGAACCGAAAGGCTCTGGAAAAGAAAGACAATGGGAAGAGAGCCAGAGAAGAAAGACACTAGGCAGATGACTAGGTTTCTTTACGCAGGCAGTAGGGAGAAACTGAAGGAGAGTGATGCTGGCTACTCTGCTCTTTTAGATGGTTATGTTCTCATGAAGGCAAGTTTTTGATTCATATAGGTTTTTTGTGGGATTTGTGTTATCCTGTTTTTTTAGTCTCTCTTGCATTGAAACATTTTAGTTTCTTGTGCATTGAGACTTTTTAGGATTGGTAGGAAGTGATTGCATTTTTTGTTGTTTGAAAGACTACACTTCAATGGAAAGCATGCACTGAATTTTTTTTTTAAAGAAAGCACAGGAAAAAAGCTATTTTTGGCAAACAAAATGCACATAATTATGTTTTAATTATATTTTAAATTAATCTTTTTTTTTCCTTTGTGGTGGAAAGTAAATTTGCTATTTCTCTATGGAATGATGTTTCCAACTTTCAGTTATGCAGAAAAATAATTTCTTTCTAATCATCTCTAATAAGATTTGAAGAAACTGATAAGTGAAAAAATGAGAAGGAGGAAAGCAGCCTTGACATTATAAAGAAGAAACTAGGAATGAAAAATTGAGCATATCTGTAGAACAGGATATAGAGCACACAAATGAAAGTGAAGCTTGTAACTGAGAGAGTAGCGTGAATGTTATCCGGTGAGCCTGAAACCACTTTTTCTTAATCATCATCCTCTAAGAAAAAAAGTCTAACATATATTCAGTATAGTAACCCCTGGAGTATCATTTTAGTAATTTTACTTACTGTATTTCTTTTATATAGGTCATAATACTGACTGATACTTTTCCTACTCTCTTCTGTCTTGGTAAGATGTAGGGGGCTTTAGAATCTGCTTCTAGAATGCAGTGTTTTCCAAATACTGGCTCAGGGAATAAGATGGCTGTGAATGACCGTGCTTGCTGAAATAAATAATCCTACACTGTCCTTGTGAATACTTTGGGGTTTTTTTTCCATTCCTTTTTTTAAAAAAAAATAAAATTGAGTGGGGTGGTTTGAGTATCCCCTTATGTACCATTAAAGGTTTCGAATATCACATTCTTGCTTTTATCTTTTGTTTATTTTCAGCTCTTCCTCTAGACAATACAGAGATCCTTTCTTAGCCAAAAACTATGGTATTATTGCCAGGTTCTTCGTTTTGAAAAAAATAAATTACATTATTAAATCAAAACAAAAAGCCCTTCACCCAGGAACAAATGCATAAACATACCAATGCATGGATAGAAATATCAATAGGTATCTTTACTACTTTTTTTTCAGCTACTGCTTAATATAACTCACTGAATACCCTGTCTATGAATATAAGTGTGATTTAGTGAATGATTCCACTTCTTCCATGCCCTTGTGTGTATATACACTAAATATCAAGGCCGTGACAGAATTGCTTGGACATTAAAATTCATAATTTTCACTTAGCGTGCATTATTTGTCAGGCCAGCAAATTGAAAATTGTAGTACAAGAAATATATTAATCGGCTCATTTGCAAAGTAATTTCTTTAGAAGTGTGTATTATTTCCATATCACTATCTAACTAGATAATTTGTTATTTGTTGTTGTAATGATTAATTACAGAAATTCAGTTAGAATGTCTGCTGGTCCTCTACCAATAAAAAGGGGGTAGCTGTTTGAAACTAAGGCTAATTGAAAATCTAATTTCTTTTCAAGAACAATGTTATCTTTTCCACAGAAAATCTATTTTTGTTGTTGAAAATATAATTCCTTCTGTTCTCAGATGCTGCAGTCTTCTGTGACCTCAGGTTCCTCTTCTTCCTAGTGCTCAAAATTCCTGCCTGGGTTTCACTGTGGGGATGCTGGAGGGAATACAACCACTCTGACTACAAGTAATGCATCATAAGAGAACATGGGCTAACTGGGCAGATTTACCTACAAGAAGAATATGAACATGAAATCTTCAAACTAGAAGCCCCATGTAATATGATTATGAAACATATTTTTAAAACTTTATATTTGTCCTTTGAAAGTTTATCTTGCCCTTTCCTTCATAATACTTCCAGTTATTTTAAGCAGGAAACGTAAGTTCTCTTTGGAAGCCTGAAGTTGCCATGTGAGTTCAACAATTCAAAATTAGGTCTCAAAATGTTTTTCATTCTGTTTTGAGTGCTGTACTCAAGGTACGCAAATTACAATTTATTCTCATTCCAGTTACTTTTAAACCATATTATATGGCTGAAGCAGCATGAATCCACTCTTCAAAGTGTTGAAAAAGACACAGAGAGGATACACAAACTTATGGTGCATCTCATCGATCCCTTTGCCAACATTGGCAAATGTTTAATTGTTGCTGAGACAGAAGATGTGGTGCTGAGGCACACACAGGTGTAAACAGTGTTAGTGCTGCAGTCCTCTCTGAGATGCCTTTTGAGTGGTGTTCAAACACGTCAGACATACAGAGATTCAGAGATGCTTAAGCATGGTCTTCTATACATGTTATGCATTTGCTTCCTACTGCAAGTAACCAAGAAGTTCAGGTTTGGATATCCAGCACTGCTTCACAGATTTCTCTTTCTTGAAAGATGTAGCTGGAATTTTGTTTATTCAAGCCAAAGATTTCTCCCAAAGCTGTTATAAAATAATTTTTTTTTTTTTTAATTTTGGCTTTTAAAAACTAGGAGTTTGCTACTTTTACCACTTGGTAAACTAGCATAGACTACCTTTGTTTTATTCTATCAACAGGATGTTTGAATGTGTTCTTTTCTTTTTTTCTGTCTGCTGCTTAACCTGTTTTTTACCAATGTTAGAGACTGCGTGATTAGTAAAAAAAAGTTTCAGTGTTCTTTAGTGAAGGAAGATACAGTATAGCACAGCAGAGTAGAGTGGCTGGCTAAGAGCCCGGTTGTTTTTAATCATCTGCTAAAGAAATACATTGCAGTTTTAAATGGTTGCTGACATTTTCATATGGAAGCATGTTTTGATTAGTCTTTCTTTGTTTTTCAAGTATAAATTGGGAAGGTTTCAAGTGGTTTCAGCAGTAGGATCTGGTTTGAATAGTCTCAAAATATGGCACTGGAGTGTGCTAGAACAGAAAAAGCACTCCTGGTGAAAAAGCAACTGATAAAACATTTTTGGAGAAGGCCAGCCTCTGGAAGTGAAGTCTTGCAAGGTGCCTTGTGCCTTGCCCTTACTCTTTTGCAGCATCAAGAGCTCAAGATCCATAGCATGGCATGTAAACACTACTCTTTGGACCCATGTCTCCAAGTTGTTTCTGAAGTTTTGCTGGTAGGCAGGGAGAGACCGCTCTGGCTCAGGATGTTACCGACCCCTGTTTAAGTTGCCAGGAACTGCTTTCCTGAGAAGCCTCTTGCAGGCTTTTTAACCACACGGTCTGTCACTCTTATTTGTCTGCCTAATGACATGTTGCTTACCATCTTCTGTATTGTGCTTGAGATTCACATCTAAAATGCCATGTAAAACCTAGTAGCACTAATCTATAGTGGCAGCTTGTTAAAATGTCATGGTTTCAGTGATGCATTTGTAGCTACTCTAAGACAAATGTGACAAGTGCTAATTCCAAACACCCACAATACTGAAACTGAGAACAGCTTAGCTAAAGCTCTTTGAATTTCCTGAGGACATCTGAGGTCTATGGTTACATCTCAGTCTGCTTTTACCTGAGCATCTCAGCCTGCATTTACCTGAAAAATGAAAATGTTACATTAAAGATTCAAGATGAAATGACGAATGCTTGTTTTAAAAGAGGTTAGGGAGAAATGTTATGCATATATTTGAGATCTGCACACTCCGGACAAAGTGAAGGAAATTGTACAGTAAGAATAGGTCGATCTCCCCGTGGGAAAAGAAATAAGCTAATACCCAAGAACCAAGACCTATGCATTAGCACAACTTCATTTGTGAGCGTCCCTTGTAATGAGATTTTCCTGATGAGTCTGTGTCATGGACACAAGAGATCCTTATGCGAGGAGGAAGCCAATCTGAGGGAGGAAGAGAGAACTGTTCTTCAGCTGACATGTTATCAGAATGACGTGATGTCCTTTTTTTGGTTTGAGTGAGAAGTTCTGTACACAATAGTGCTGAAAGGTGGCCCCATCAGCACCCAGTGAAAGCAATGACAATTGCGGGGATTTGGAAATTTTTATTTAAAAATGAGAGAGACAGAAAAAGAGAAACTGCATCATCTTCAAATGACTTTTGCCTGTGGGATTTCCATGTGAAAGATGTTAAAATAATGAAAAGCCTGATGTCAAATTAGAAAAAAGTGCAAGATGTCAACCAAGTCCTGAGGAATCATTGAACAAACAAGTACCTTGCTAGTACTAGTGACTCCAAGAAGGTGAAAGGCCCTTGTATGACCGACAGTAAAAGGTGTGTGGGGTGGTGGCAATATTGTGCAGCTGCAGAACAAGTATGGGTCAGTGAGAAAAAAGCAAAAGACAAGAGGTGTGTGAGCAGTCTGCAAACCATAAGGCAGAGTCTCAACTACACGATGATGGGTTTGGAGGTTAAAACATGGTTTGTTCATAACTGCTAGAAAAGAGCACAGAGAAAGCTCTTCCACACAGGAAAAGAAGGAAGCTTATACTGGGGAGGTGTACCATGAGGGGCTCATTCAGAACAGTGTAATGGTGACCTTTCCCATCATAGATCTCATACATTGATATTTTTCATCTCCCAGCAAGAACAACATAAGAAGCCTCACTAAAAGGACAGTGATTATGGTATCTTTTCCACTGTTCTTTCTAGGTTATTCTATCGTGAAGTGTTTTTCCAGAAACTTGTTCTCTGTAGATATTTAGACATAGAAAAAGGTTTCTGGGTTCCAGATCACAATTAAAAGTTGTCTACGTAGAGAATAACTACAAAGAAGCAGGGAGAGAGATAATGAACCTTTATCCTATTTGCCAAAATTTCACTTAGCCTTGAAATAGATTATTTATCTCTCTCTCTTTTCTTTCTATCTATCTTTTTCTTTTTTTTTCTCTAGCTCTCAAGCCCTGAAAATATCCTAAAAATGGTGGGGTTTTTTAATAGAGAAAAGTATTTTTGCTTTGCTATTTTTTGTTCCTCTGAAGGATGTGATGCAGTTACTCTGTATACTTAGAGCAATTTTCCCTGACACTCCAGCTACCTCTTCCTTTGGGTTTTGTTCCTTTGTGTGATATATGGTTTCCTTATTGAAGTTATAATGAGGTCATCTTCATGAATCACTCGAGATCAGCCAGGCTAAACTCTATGCATTAAAGATCACCCAACAGTGACACTATTCACTGTAACCCAATGTTTAAATGAAATATCTTATTATACAAACCAAGCACAATAAGTACGTAAAAATAACAGACCTATCAGAATAATTTACTTATTTTTATCACAGAATCATAGAAGATCTTAGGGTGGAAGGGACTTCAAAGATCATCTAGTTCCAAACCCCTGTCATGGGTACAGACACCTTCCAACAGACCAGGTTGCTCAAAGCTCTATCCAGCCGGGCCTTAAACACTTCCAGGGATAAGACATCCACAGCTCTTTTGGGCAACCTGTTCCAGTGCCTCACCACCCCCACAGTAAAGAATTTGTTCCTAATATCTGATCTAAACCTACTAGCTTTCAGTGTATCTGATCTAAACCTACTCGCTTTTGCCATTCCTCATCCTGTTCACTATATGCTCTTGCAAAAAACCCCTGTCCAGCTTCCTTGGCACCGGAAGGCAACAATTAGGTCATCCCAAAGTCTTCTTTTCTCCAGGCTGAACAATCCCAATTGTCTCAGCCTCTCCTCATAGGAGAGGTGATCCATCCCTCTAATCATCTTGGTGGCCTCCTCTGGACTTGTTCCAATAGATCCATGTCCTTCTTTGCTGGGGATCCCAGAGCTGGATGCAGCACTCCAGGTGGGAATCTCACCAGGGTAGAGTAGAGGGGTGGAAAAAATTTATAAATGGTCAAAAGATTATATTTTTCTCTCATGTACCTATACAACAATTAAAAATAGTTCAAACTTTTCATAATATTCCAAAGTACTTGTTTCATTGAAACAAGGCAAAAGTTTAGCCCCTTAAAAATAAAAGGAAAATTATTTGGATTAAACAAATCTGAGAAAAACATACAGTATAAGGCAGGAAAAGAGCATTGAAACTCTTCTGCTTATCTCATACTTACTTTGAAATTGTGTAGCTCATGTGTAGCTCCTTCTCATTTCACACAGTTTCTAATTGTAAAGCGAATGGGAGGAAGAGAAGTGTTTTTCCTTGGATGTGGTATATGGTATAACAGTGGAAGTCTTCAAGTTAGATCCTGTATATCTGGAAAAGCAACCTTTTGGCTGAATTTTTATGCCTTTCTCTTTAGGAAATACCTTCTCCAGGGTTAAGATTCTGTTTGGAAACTAGATGTCTTAGTGCTTAAACTAGCTCTTTTGGGAGGAAAGTTATACAGTGAGTGGGCATCTTCTTCTGATCTGGGGAATGTCTTATAGAACAACATGTACTGTCAAGGGCAGGAGTGAGAGGTGGGGGAATTTGAAGCAATGGTAATACACTTGTTCTTAAAGGCTAGGGGAGCATGAAGACTCCCTTAGGAGGCTATGTCCAGGGTGATCAAAATCTCTCCGTAAGATTTCCAGTAGATACTTCTAAATAAATTTATTTGTAGTTCTTTGACCACAGCTGTACTTTTGAAGTTTTTTTCCTTTGTACTAGGATATTATCTTTCTGCTTTAACATATACAATGTGGTACTTTTTTGTATAATCCCCTGAGGTTTTATTGTGCAATCAATTAATCTGTATGTTGTTCTTAAGATTAAAGATAAACTTGTCCCATAATGTCTCCCTTCTCTCATTCTATTATTTGCAAATCCGGGAAATGGTCACTGCGTTTGGGAAGAAGCAGTGGAACATGACCATCCATGGAAACTCTCATGTAGCATCAGACTAATCGGGGAGACAGATGATGGATGACTTTGTATTTTTCAAGTTGTGGGATTTTCAGTTTAATGACTTTGGCTGTGGAATCTGCTGCTGACTGAGAGCAAACAGCTTAATCACTCTGTGCCTCTATAAAATGGTTATAATAATTCCTTGTTGCATTAAGGTTATGATGAAAATGAAGCAGTGTTTCTAAGTGGTGGGTAGCATGGCTGTAAGGTCAGGCAGTGAAAGCTAATCCGATTGCATCCTGATTTGCTGACAAAAAGTTATTTAACAGTAGTCCTTGAATTTCTATGCACTTTATGCCCATCTGTGTGCAGGGATACAGCTGTAAATCCATGGCCAACATGGTTTGTAAGTGAGGGAGACAGAGGTAAGCTCTGGGGCAGCTCCTCAGGCTGCATGGAGAGAGGAGTGCTAATGAGTCATGTCCAGGCAAGGATGAAATGTGTGCATCTCTCTCCTCAAACTTGGATTTATTTTTATTGTTTGGGGCTTTGCAAGGATCTCTCTCCTTTTGGCACAGTTTGTACCTCTGAGTAATGCCCATCACAGACACATGATCACAAACACCAAAATTGTCTTATGACTGAATCTAGTTAGCCCTGAATCTTCACATCTCCCCACTGATGTCCACCACTGGATATAAATCCGCTTAGTTCCAGCTGGCAGCTGTCTTGTCCCCTCTAGGATGCACAATGGACAGCAGCAGTGGAGCAGCATAAAGATTTTCTTTTGCAGAAAATATACTGGGACCAGAGTATGTAACTGGGTGTCTCTGCCTCACAGCAAGGTAACCCCATGCATGAGGTGACTGCTGCCAAAAAAGCCCCTCTCAAGGTTAGCATACTGATTGCTTCAGCTTCTTCTAAGCAGCTGTGGGAAACCTTGAGGAAGGGTGCCCTCTTTTTCCCAAGGGGGAATTGGTAGTACAGCCAGATAAGCTAGATGTTTCCTTCTTCTGAGAGCTGAGCTGTGCAAATCATCTGCAGGTCCCCCCGGGTTGTGACAGTGCTGCTGGCAAACCCAGTGCTGGCTGCCCGAGCTGCAGCTGGTGCTGCTACTGGCCTTGCTTGAACTAACTTGGTTGGGCAAGACCTGCCACTGCATTCACACTCAGGGTGATAGCTCAACAGGTCCCAGTTCCCCCTTGCATCAGGCACCTCCTCATGTCTTTGCTACCTTCACCATTCAGGCAGCCTTTAGAAGGAGGTAAAGAAGATGGCAAGGGTGTGGTCTGACCACTATGCTAAAATTCTAAGGTTGAGAACAGCAATTGGACTTATAGGAGAAAATAGGGAGGTGAATTGCACCGAAAATTCTTCTCCATGGTGCCCCTTTCTTTATGACGATGATTTGTCTACTTCAGACGTAAGGTAAATCTGGTTCAAAAGTCAAAATTCTAGCTTTCTGAAACAAGACGTAGAAATTCCAAACTTTCCTACAGAAAGGAAAAGTAAATATCTTAGTGTTGGGCTTTAGGCTTTTTCTTTTTTTTTCTTTCTCTCAGGGAATTTTCTTCCCATTTGTTGCCCTGGAGATGATGAACAGACAGTACTTAAAAGACAAAAAATATGGCTGGGTGTCTTCAATTTCCACTGCGATGGCCCTGGTGGGGGGTAGGGAAGGCAGTGGCAGTGTCTTAGCTGGGGAGTGAGCTCTCCGGCTGGGAGGTTCTCTTGGGAAGTGCAGCGATACTTCGAGAGGTCGGGGTCTAACTGGGACTTGGCTGGGGGTCAGGGGCTGGGCTCAGCCCTTTCTCCTCTCCGCAGTCGCAGCCACGTGTGGTGTGGGAAGCAGAAGCCTGTCTTTTCCTCGATGAGGCTGCGTTGTGGTTTGCTCCCGGCATCTTTATTTTTTTCCTGTTTTCACCGGCAGCTGACATCAGCCGCTGCTTTATTGGACCTGCCTGTCTTCACCATTGCTGCCAGTTGCCAGTGAGTGATGCCAAGGTCCATTCTGAGACCAGATTCGATCAGATCTGCCTGCCCCCTCTGTTTCCTGCCACTGGTATGTGGTCTTTTGCTACACTTGAGCTCAATGCCCCTCGCGTCTGGCCCCCGTGGTTTCCGGCCGCTGCTCCCAGGTTTTGGCTACACTTTAATTCGGCCCCCACTGGGGGTCCACCCCTCCCGCTGCTCCTGCAGCTCCACCGGGGCTATTGCTACACTTTGATTTGCTGCCCCCGGATCTGCTGGCCTCTGCTGCTCCAGCCCGCTGCTCTGAGGTTCCTGCTGCAGTCCAGCTCCCCACCCGGAGTGGCACTGAGACCTGCTGCTCCCTGTGAGTTTTGCAAGGGGAGCCATCTCCCCTTCCCCTCCTCGCCCGAGCCGCCACTACCGTATGGAGAGAGGCAGCTGAGGTGGCTCCGGAGCGCCCCCTGCAGGCGCGGGAACCATCGCACCCGCCCTGACGGCCGGGAGCCACCGCGGCCCTGCCGGCTGTGAGCGGAACTGCACCGAGGGGAAAGGGCCTGCGGCCGAGAGGGGCTGGCACCGGGTTCCTGGTTCTGTTTGTTGCTGCTGCCGTTGCTGTTGTTTGTTTGTCCTGTTATATATATTCTAGTAAAGAACTCTTATTCCTTTTCCCATATCTTGGCCTGAAATCCCTGTAATTTCAAAGTTATAATAATTTGAAGGGAAGGGGGTCATATTTTTCCGTTCCAGGAAGGTTCCTGCCTTCCTTGGCACACACTCGTCTTTCAAACCACAATACTTAGAAAACAGCTGGTGACTTTACTTCAGAAAATTCTGTATGAAATGGAGTGAGAGCACCTAACTTCTAAATTATCCTCTTGGCCACAGTTTTTGCATGCCTTCAGTTTTGTGGAGTCATAAACTGTCTGTGGTCCTGGCTGGACACTTTACACGGACCTCTTGATCTGTGGCAAGTGATAAGGGATGTCCTTGGCCACTGCAGGCTGTGCAGAGCAACTGTGCAATCTGCAAACTGGCTCATTGGTGGTTTTGGTCAGTGGATTCACTGAGAATTCAGGGAGTCTTAAGGCTGGGAGCTCCATGCTCCAGTCCTTTGGGTGGATATTGAGAAGGGTTCAGAAATGGCCATCAGTTTTAATAAGTGGCAAGATAACTTTTAGGTGTTTTGGTCATTTATGGAGCAGACAATTAATCAGGATATTTCTGGAGTAGACCTACCACAAAGTCTTCATTCAGAAATGAACCCAAACAGTGCAGTACTCCTGAAAAATAATGTACATGAATGTGATGAATACTAGACATAAAGTGACCAACAGATATATGGCATGTTACATTTTTTTAGAGAAGATTTAGGCCTGTCCCTGATATGCAAATTCTGAGCAGGATTAGAATTAGAATTAATTATACTTATTTTAAGTGGTGATAATGCACCCTTGGGGACTGTTAGTGTCAGAGAATTAAACCTCACTTCTTATCTGAGCTTCATTTGCTATCCTTATTTGTGCTTCTTCACTTCAGTTGAAGTACTAGGAAATAACTCATGTGGTGAGGTGTAGACTGTGTTTGGTTGTAGCACAGGGTGATCAGCTTTTACAGGAAGCCGTGTAGAAATACCATGCCAATGCAGCGACTACAGATGGGGAAAAGGCTGAGGCTTGTAATGCTTTCTTTGCCTCAGTCTGTAATATTTAGGGTTCCCAGCCCCCTGAGCTGGAAGACAGGGATGGGGAGCAAAATGAAGGCCCCATAATCCAGGAGGAAATGGACAGGGACCTGGTTGCCCACTTAAACGCTCCCAAATCTATGGGGCCAGAATAGATCCACCTGAGGGGTACTAAGGCAGCTGGTGGAAGTGCTCACTGAGCCATGCTCCAACATTTATCAGCAATCCCAGTTATATAGGAAGGTCCCAGTTTCACTGGAGGTTGGCCAGTGTTAGCCACATCTACAAGAAGGGCCAGAAGGAGGATCCAGGGAACTGTTAGTCTGTCAGTGCTGTGGAAGATGGCGGAGCAGATCATCCTGAGTGTCATCATGCATCACATACAGGACAACCAGGGGATCAGGACCCAGCAACAGGGCTTTGGGAAAGGCAGGTCCTGCTTCACCAGCCTGATCTTCTATGACCATGTGGCTTTCTCAGTAGAGGAGGGAAAGGCTGTGGATATGTCTACATGGACTTCAGTAAAGTCTTTGATACAGTTTTCCACAGCATTCTCCTGGAGAAACTGGCTGCTCATGGCTTAGACCGGTGCACTCTTCACTGAGTTAAAAACTGGCTGGATGACCTGGCCCACAGAGGGTTGGTGAATGGTGCCGCATCCTGTTGGCAGCCAGTCCCCAGTGGGGTTCCCCAGAGCTCAGTGTTGGGGCCAGTTCTGTTTCATACCTTTATCAACAACCTGGATGAGTGCCCCTTCAGTCATTAAGTTGGATGGGAGTGTTGATCTGCTGTAGTGTAGGAAGACCCTGCAGAGGGATCTGGACTCAGGCCGAGAACGAAAGTATGAGGCTCAACATGGCAACAGTGGGGTCCTGCACTTGAGTCACAACAGCCCCAGGCAGTGCCACAGGCTGGGGGCAGAGCGGCTGGAAAGCTGCCTGAGGGAAAAGGACCTGGGAGTGCTTGTTGACAGCAACTGAACATGAGCCAGAGTGTGCCCAGGTAGCCAAGAAGGTCAGTGGCATCCCGGCTTGTATTAAAAATTATGTGGCTAGCAGAACTAGGGAATGGATTGTCACTCTGTACTCAGCACAGGTGAGGCCACACCTTGAATAATGTGTCCAGTTTAGAGCCCCTCATTACAGGAAAGACATTGAGGCGCTGAAGTGTGTTCAGAGCAGATCAACTGAGCTGGTGAAGGGTCTGGAGCACAAGCCCTGTGAGGAGTGGCTGAGGGAGCTGGCATTGTTTAGCCTGGAGAAGAGGAGACTGACAGGAGACCTCACCACTCTCTAAAATTACCTGAAAGGAGGGTGTAGTGAGGTGGCGGCTGGTCTCTACTCCCAAGCAGGAAGCAACTAGGTGAGAGATAATGGCCCCAAGTTGACCCAGGGAAGTTTTAAATTGGATATCAGGAAAAATCCCTTCACAAAAAGGGTTGTCAAGCAATGGAACAGGCTGCCCAGGTGGGTGGCTGAGTCACCATCCCTGGAGGTATTTAAAAGACGTATAGACATGGTGCTTAGGAACATGGTTTAGGGGTGGACTTCATGGTGCTGGTGTAATAGTTGAACGTGACAATCTTAAAGGTTTTTTCTAACATGAATACTGTTGTATATATGTTGTATATATGTACTGGTGGATATTTCTGAGTGACACAAGAAGGGTTGGGGATTGGAGTATTGCTGAATCATCTGAAGCACCAAGAATGAATTACGGCATTGAAATTGTATTTACATGTTGCTGAGGGCATTCTGAGAAAAGACAATATTTATAAATAGTTGACCACCCAACCATGAAAACTAGAGATAGAAAAAGTGGTAAGAATACACATAGTCCACATTCCTACTGCTATGGAATTATCTTCTTCTTTTGGCAGATGTGACTGACTAGTCCCTCTTTTCCCAAAACCTAGTAAGTATTGCATTCAGCTAGCATGTGAGGACTAAACCAAGCAATAAAAATATACGTTTGAGATGAGTTTTTAGAACTAAATTAAGTGCCCCTATCTTACTCACCATACACAGTTTACAATTTATATTGTGATGCATTGTCTCTGAATTACGTGAGTCTGTAGTTCTGTCGTATAGAGATTTTATTGTAAATGGTCATTGAATTTATAATCTGGTGGATTCTTAGGTGATGGGCTATAGGTATCTGAGATGACAGCTTTTTTTAGTTAGGGCTACCAGTATTTGGTTTTTTACGGAATTTCACAACAGTTTAATCCAGAGAATTAAGTAGAGAGAGGAACAATATTCATTATGGATTAAAAAACGCACACAAAGCCAAGAGTGCATCTGAGTGATGCTGGTATCATTGTTTTACTGGATGGAAGTGAAGACTTAAAAATGATGGAGGCAAAAAGAACAGTCAGACATCTAATACATTGCTTCACACTTGCTGATATTTGTTGTTAAATCCTATAAAGGACATCAGGTGTCATTTTGCCGGAGGCACCAGACTTGCCTGAGCATATTTAAATTCTGAGAATCAGATTTTATATTTTTTTCAGTGACTAAAATATGGATGATTTTGTACCTGAGGTTGTCATTTTTAATGAGTAATTAAAGAATTGTGTACATGTCGCTGATGTTGCAAGAATAGTTATTTAAAAAAATTCACAGCTTTATATATCCTTCATTTAACCATGCAATTATTTAATCTGTCAAAAATTAATGGCAACCATGAAACCATAGTCAAGTACATAGTGATATAGAAAAAAACCAAAATAGTAACCTTTATCCTCCTACAAACAATGCAACTGTAATACCCATTGTGAGTAGACATTCAATAATGCAAAAGGATATTTCTGGCCTCGCAGATGTTTTTGATTGTTCACCTCTCTAGTCACCACCACTGAACTAACATCTTGGATAGCCTGAATTTCAAAGATCTCTCACTAAAGGTTAACACCTGAAATCCCGTTTTGACAAGGCATCATGACACCTTGTTCTGTCTGATCCTTCTTTCCCATCTCTCATCCCAGGAGAGCTCTTAGCGGTGCAAGCCACTGTAGTGTACTGGAGCCAGAGAAGTTTCTGCAGTTTACAATAGATTATCTGTTAGTCCTGTCTTATGGCATTCTGTCTTGCATTCCCTCAGTTTTTTGTGCCCTAGGCTCACTCTATTAGCATTTCTATTTGCATTCAGGTGAGAAGAACTGTTGGTCTGCTTTTTGCAGTTTAACTTTCAGTAATGGAGTACACCTGCATGAGAACTTAGGACCTATTTAAATTGTAGTGAAAGAAAATTAATATTATGTATTAATTAAATCTTTAAAAATTTCTACTACTAGTTTTCTATTTTTCGAGGATAAGTAAAAATGGTCCTTTGTGTAGGGCAAAATCAAATTTAATTTTGTAAGTGGAACCTTAGAATTTTTTTGAAATAACAGGGTCCTTGCACTTATCTTCCTGGTGAAGTTCATTATCTTTCCTACAAAAGACTGAAAGAGAGCTACTCACATTAGATGAGAAGGCATGATAGCTTAAGCCAAATACCTTTTTGCGCTGAGAATTATGAATAACATGGCAGCATTACCTACAGCTGATTCTGTAATTTCTGGTAATCTTCTCCTTCCCACTAACAGATATAGGTTTTAGTGCCTTCTGAATCTAGATTTTTCTTCCGATGTGTGATACAACATCTTAGAGGTGAAAAAAAGTAATTGTTTTGGGATTTGATGGCTAGTGGACCTAGGAAAACAAATAAGACTATTGCTAGAGCAAACTCTAAAATCCTTCAGAAGAGAGCTTTTAACAGGCCTTTACTGCGCATTCAGTGTTGAATAATCTTGTTTTTCCACACACTTGGATTTTTATCACTCCATATAGTAGACTTTGCAGAAACATTATATATGCTGAGTAATGCCTTGTGATACCACAGTTGCTGTAGAGAAGGAGAAAAGGAGGTCTTTAAACTTGAAGGTGATTTGCAGGCTTTTTTTCTTCTCTGTTAACTTGGCTATTTAGCAGATGCATGCCCTATCTAGCAAACATGAATCAGACCTTCTTGGCCTGAGGTACAGTGAGGACAGTCCCAAAAAAAATGTGCTGGTATCTATGTATCTCATTCTTTGCAGCATAAGAAAGCATCAAACCTTGAGCATGTTGTCCAACTGAGCAGTGAACTAATTGTGGGAACATACTTAGTACCCCTGTGATTTAAGGCAGATGGAAGACTCATCACTTCAGCATTCTTCAGGATGGCTTGTAAACTTCCTCTGGCAATCACTCAAGTGGACGTCTCTGAAAAAATGGGCATTTATGTCACTTAAGAGACTTTAAGGAAGCCTACCAACATGGTGATAATCAGCAGGCATGTGCTGTCATTCAGATCTGTGCCGTGCAGACCAGCTTCCCCTGGGAAAGTCTGTTCTCAAGAGGCACATCAGAAACCTGTTGATAAAAAGGGCGCTGAACTTTCTTATGGTACAAATGCTTGATGGTTATTTAATTTCAGTTATACTGTGCCAGATCAACTAGGAGAGAATTTGGCCTGAGAGAAAGACTGTGTTTTATGCAAGGAGACCTTTTGCTATGACACATTGCAGGAGCTGCTATGGAAGGGTGAGGAGAACTCTTTTTTCTCACTTTCACTGTGATGAACATCCTACATTTTATAGGACCAGATTTGCGTAGTACAGAGGTGAAATATGTTATCACTTTTTTTTTTTGGGTTATCGTTGCCAGAAAGTGAGATGACTCACAAACTAAAACTATTTTTTGCTAGAAGACTCAGCTGAATATATGAAGCTGCTCCTTCTAATCCCTTTTCAGACATTTGATAGATGAACAGTAATGCCCTGGCAGGATTCCTTGGTAATTCATACAAAGGAATAAAAACCTCTACTTTATTCGGTAATGTTAGGACTTGCAGTGTTTTATAATAATGCTTTATAATATTTAGAGTGGCTGCCTATATACCATATGTACTGTATAAGTTATTTCCAATAACAAAACAGAATTTCTTGACAAAATATGAAATGTAGAAGTTCATATATTTTTAAAGCAAGAAGGAACTGTTAGATCATATATTTTAATAGGCACCAAATGGGACACTGGCATTCTCAACTTTTTCTATACAGTTTATTTTGTACTTAAATATTCTAGAAGTTTAGAAGGGCAAGAAGATAAATGATCATGAGTTGATGTTTTTCATAAAAGCAGCACAGCAATCTTTTGCTTGAAGGGATACTGCTAACATTTAAGCCTGTCTGTAGCTGGAACTGGATGTGAATTTATGTTGACTGTAAATAAATGTTAGCAGAATAATGACCTACTGATACAGCTTTCTATTATTAAGTAAATTATTGTACATGTAAGTTGTCTGATATAGCAGCTAAAACAGGTGCAACACCAAATCACGTCCTTAAGAAATCTCTAAAAATATATAAATATTTAAATTACTAAAAATCTACTGTTGTTTTTATTTCTTTACTGTGGGAACATATTTATGCTAGTTACACATGTCTAATTGTCGTGCAAATACAGGAAGATAAGTTTCAAATTGAGGCACATGGCAGAATAGAAGTTAGATATACTGCACAATGGTGGACAGAGATGACAGTAGAATTTTTTGCTTCTCTGTAAAAAACCACATTATCTATCCCATTTGATGTGATGTGATGTGATAATTCTTGCTGCAGAAATATCTGCTGCAAGAACTAATAAAAATTTCTGTTTTCCCTAACTTAAAATGAATCTAGTTTTAGTGTCATTATTACATGCTAAGTTACAAGTTAATGCCAGCTCTCAATCCCCTACACTCCTTCCTGTTTTAAAATCAAAGCTACTGAAGTGGGATCAGACTGTGCTTTCTGCAAACATATGTTGCTTTTGTTGGTCCTGCTATATTTAGTAGAAAACTAAAACCCTCACTTTAATTCTGGCAGTTGGTTTTATTCTGATCTCACATTAGAGTGTCTGATAATTTCACTAGTCTTAACGTGCTTACCATGTAGTGGGTGGATGAGAATCCATCCATGTCTGTTGTTACATTGCTAAAGACAAGGTGCCTAATAAATGCCTACAACAAACCTTCATTCTCATAAGTGTTATAGTGCTCTAAATGGACAACCTATGCAATGCAGGGTATGCCCTGGAATTTATGAATAGCAATGTTAGGATATAAGAGACTCTGGTCCTTTTCCAGAGATGTTGATGGTTACGTGAAGTATAGATCTTTTTCCTCCACACCATAAACTGCAAACACAGCTGCATAATATACACAGTCAAATGCCAAGGACCTAATAAGATTTTGCTTTCCAGAAATATAAATAATTTAATCAGATTAATGACATTGTTCTACCTGAGGGATTCTATAATTAGTAGATTATTGAAGCAGCACACAAGTTATCTACCATTAGCACCTGGAGGAATTCCTGTAGTCTTAAAAAGTGGAATCAAATTATATGAATATTCCTGTCATGCAATCTGTAAAGATAATAAGCCTCTGGCATTTTGTAAGCTATATAAATCCATGGATTTCACATTAAATATTTAAAGCACAGGAGGTGTTATTTGTTAGAATACTGATAAAAATATTTCAGCCATTACAGCTGCCTTTTCCATTTGGTAAATCCCTCTTTGTTTGATTTGCTTTCAAGCCTTTTTAATTTGTTGGGGTTTTTTGGTTGTTTGGGGGGTTTTTTTGTTTGTTTGTTTTTGGGTATTTTGGTTGGTTGTTGTTGTTTGGGGTTTTTTTATTGCTACATTTTTCCTCTGGAGTTGTTTTTTGGACTTTGTATGATAAACACTCAAAATATTTTTACAGACACTTTACTCTTTTGATACAGAGAGCATATTAAAACCAGGGGTATAAACAGACGTGAAGCAGGAAGATCTTTTTTGAACTCCAAAGAAATATTGCTTGAAATACTTCAAAAAGGGTGCCTTTCTTCCAAATATATTTACAAAGCAGAAGCTTATTCTCTGATGTGTGCTCCATTCTAAGAGTTTGTTTGGGATAATACTGAAGATGGAGCTCATCAAGGTCAAATTTACATTTACATATCATAATGAGGATGTTGAATAAGTCTTGAGTAATAGAGGCCATGGGGAAGATGGCTAGTGTCTTAACAGACTGCAGAATTTAACAGAGGATTTTAAAAATGATAAAAATATGATGACTATTTGTCTGAAAGTGACCTCTTAACAGTTTCAGTCATCTGGCAATTTAAAGTGAAAAACTTTGTTGGTAAAAGTCTCTCTGTTTTTAATGGATTGCCATGTCAGGCTGGAGCTGCAGCCAGGATAACTGATGACCTTTGAAGGCCTTAGAATAAATTATGATTTGTGTGCAAGAGATGATAATGCAGTTAAAAAGATTTATATAATAGTTCTTCAAGGGCTCGAGGAATTAACACAGGGTCATAAATTAGTAGGATTTACAAGTAAGAAATTACTTTACTGGGAGAGCTCTTTTCATCCCATATGGTTTTGCCTCCAGACACTTGCTGGTGTTTAAATGAAGAGATACCTGATGAACCCTCCAGGCAGCTGTGAAATTACAGGGGCACCTGTGTTGTTAACAACCCATCCAGCTTTAATAGCAGCCAGGTACTTCCCCTGTAGAGAAGTGAGCTTCTACTTGTAAGACATGTGTCATAACCTTGTCACAAAGTATTTTTAGACCTCAGGCTAAATGACAAGCTAAAAGCTACTTCTACTCTTTTTCGCTTTATGGGTGGCCTAAGTAAATCCTTTCTAGCTGTTCTAAAGTGTATTAGCACTCCACGGGACTTGCCCCTATCAACACGTAGCTATTTCTTTAGTCTGAAAAAAAAAATCTCATATAAAGTTTTAACAGTACTGTTCAGGAGATGCTTGACAGCTATGCAACAAATGCTTGATCATTTTTGATATTACCACTCCTGATAGCAGGTATTTTTCAGTATTTAACTAGAAAGATATAGACCTTCAAGGATAGGAGAGAAAGGGGCTTCAGTAATGGTATCTGAGCAGTTTCACTTCACTGGAGAGAGGAATTACATCCATCTCCTCAGCACAGTCTCACCAAAAAAAATTAAGGAAGGGATGGGTCTTTCCCCTCTGCCCCACAACCCCCAACATTTTAGCTGGAAACCTCTCTGCAATCATTTCACAGCCTCTTTCACTGAGAAAACTTCTCTGAGAGTATGTGCTGATTTTCTAGTGACAACAGCCACATGAAAGCCTAAAGCTTTAAATGTTCTGAAGTCTGAGAATTATGTTTTGGGTTTTTTTAGCGGACAAGAGAAACAGCCATTATTTGAGAGGTTTAGATTTATATGTCCTATCAACTGAATTTTCTACCATACTTCAAAACATTTATCATTCTACTTTTTTTTTTTCCTTATCCTACCTTTTTAAGAATAATATTGTTCGTAACCCTACCTCTCATCCTCCTGCCTAAGGAGCTACTATAAAAACTACTCTAAGCTCTAAACCAAACTTTATTCACCTTTTCATGCACTGACAAAGTATTTGTAAAGAAAATGGAGTGAAAAACATCACCTTTTGCTATCATAAGCAGTCATTGACCTGACCTGGGTCAGCAGGATGTTTAATGCAAATATGGAAGAGTGTGAAGACCATGACTCCTGACGATTTTGGATGCTGATAATATACAACTTGTTTCTTGCTAAAAAGCCTGAAATTTTGCATCTGCAAAATAAATATTGAAGGCTAAATTAAAGGAATATATGTATCTCATTAAAACTTATTTCAAACATGATACAGAGAGGATGAAGTTTGGGGAAATACCAGGTATTTAATCGGGGCAAATTGGACAACACCATTTTATCAGTGCTTCTAATTCTAATTGAATGAGGTTTGGATGCATCAGTGCAATGGTCTCTGATTATCTGTCTTAGTTCATTCCTCCACCACTTGGGCTTATTAGCTAACTGGTTAGATAAGCCCCCTTGTTACATCTGCAGCTTGCATGCAATTACTGGTTTTCTTTTCCTCCAGTCAGCCAAAGACTGTGATAAGGTATTTCATGCTGTTCTCCTACTCTGATTTCTGAAACTTCTAATTCCCATTTAAGACTTTTCAGACTTTATAGGAGAAAGTGAATTAATTGTGTTGATGTGGTTGTCTGTGTCTGTGCAAAAGGATGTGTTTACTCATTGTGTTTTTTCCTAAATTTTGTCTGAGCAAGTATGACAGTCTGATTGTTGAAAAAAGGTCCAGATTGCCATCTGGCTTTAATGGAATATTTGTTTTTATAGCAACAAATTTGTTGATAAAACTATCCTCAAAAGTAGTTTTGTACCTGTAACTTTTCTGTGCTCGGATCTCCAGTCATCTAGGCATCCCATTTCCTGTTGCACACTGACATGCTCTTGCTCACCCTGCCAAAGATACAAGGATATAGCACCACATGCATGTGATGTGTGTACTGAACTATGTTATCAGTCAGATTCGTGGGGGCAATTGGGGGCAAGGAAACTGTGATGCCACTTTCAGACCTTAGCTCGTACCCCATCACTTAGCTGTGATGCAGTAGTTTGCAATTTGAGTCTGGACTGCTGGCTTTGGCCTGAGCTCCATGCTAGCTGGAGCCTGTTAGAGATTGTTGGGTGAGAGATGGCTGATGCTTTTCAGCAGCACAGTCACATGCGTGGCCATCCCATGTAGTTAGTTGCTGGGTGTTAAAGTGGTGTCTGTATTTTCTCTTCAGCTGTTGAATGGTTGAAGCCTGTTGTTGATCCAAGTCCCTGGCATCTGTTCCTGACCTTTGACTTGTATCTTGGCTCTGGCTCACAACCCTTGGATCATATCCTGGCTCTGGGTCCTGCCTCTTGGCAGCTTGTTTGGTTCCTGTCTTTGGCTTCAGCCTTGGCTTATATTCTGGCCCTGGCTCCAGACCCTTGGCTGTTAGGTGAGTTCCAGAATTTCAGTGTTTGTCCTTGTTCCAGGCTTTGGTCTGAATTGGCTGTGCCCTTGTCTCCTGCAGTGAATGGTCTGCAAACATTTAATAACACTGGGATTGTGTACAAGAGAAGAAAATTTAATTGTTGAGGAAACTTGTCTCTGGATGTCCATGCTCCATGGTCTGTCCCTGATATTCACCAGAATGATGTCTTGCAAGGAATGAGATGCTCTTCTTAGTAAAGTTGAAATTTGACAAATATTTTTCCCTTGTTTTTTGAAGCATGTCAGCAGTTTTTTGAAGCATGTCAGCACACCCAGTCTAAATGCTGGTTTACATATATAGGAAAGGTTTATGTATATAGGGAAGGTGAAAAAAAATAATTTTGGTGTTCTGGAGTATGTACTTGGACTGTAAGCATTTTCTACAAAGCAGAGATATTGTAAAAAGGAACAACCAACCAAAAAAACCACCAAATTTTTTTTTAAAAACCCATCAAAAGAGAGAGGAAAAATAAGTGCTTACTTGTAAAATATGTTCTCAAATTGTCCAAGTTTCTTAGCATTTTGATCCAGAAGATAGTAAGAGAAACAGTGAAGGGAAGAAGGTTTTGATAGAGAGGACAACATCTGTATTTCAAAAATTTTTAAAAAAAATTATTTTATTATTAGTGTGATATGATGTTTGACCTTAGAAGATTAGATCACATGGACCTGGATCTTAATCTGACCTGAGTCCCAAGGAAAGATAGACTGTGATGGAATGCTGGTCTTTAGGGAATAGACTTGCACTTTAATGTGTTGTCAGTGGGGAGCCAAGGACATGCAATAGCAGAAAACAACTGCTTAAGGAAAACTAACAGTATTGACAAAAATCCACCTACTAGAGATTTCTCAATGCCTGTCTGCAGAGTAAGGTCAGATTTTGATTTCTATTTGTAAATCAGCATGACTTCACATTCCGAGATCACCTAAATCAGGAACAGCCTCATCAGTTAAACTGTCTGGTTCCAGACCATTCTAGCTCTCATTTTCACACGTACAATATGCAACATAACTGATAATTGTGTTGGAGTTTTTTCTCAAAAGGCCAAAGCAATCAATCAAAATTAAAACACCACAACCCAAATCAAAATACATAGGCTTTTGACAAGGTTGTGGGTGGAACAGTAGAAAGAAGGAGAGGAAGAATTTGGTGAGTGGGAGATGAGAGAGGCTTTAACTTCCTGGGAGTGTACTAAGCTTGGTAAATCTTCCAGGAGGGCAGCAGACAAAGGGCATGGGAGATGGTGGATAGCACAGGAATGATCTGGAGGGTTAGAACAACAGGAGACATAGGCTTGTATCTAAACATTAGAAAGAAGACAGTTTTCTTGCAGGAAGAAATTAGTGCATGGATTTAATTACAGTTCAAGAAGGCATTGAGAGTTCGAGTTGTGTTAGATAGGAAAAATGGTGGAAAAGGTGGCTGATTTGTAGGATAGATATTACTTCCTCCCATGCCAAAAATTAATTCCATTAAACTCAAATCCATCTAGAAGATGGAAACTTTATTTTCTTTTCCTTCATCCAACTGAGGCCAAGCTGGAGCCTGTTTTTTAACTGGAGTTACAATTAAACACTTAAATCTAGACTGATTGTGTTTGTTTTCACTGTCATATTTATTGACCATGTCAACAGGCAAGCTGCTTTCAAGTCTGATTCTTGTAACAACACTTCCTCCTGATTTAAGCATTTTCCAACCTAACTTTTACTGTACATATTCTTTTTGCTCATTTCCAGCATCTTGGATCTGTAGATTTCCCTGTAATTCTCCAACCTTTTAGTAACAGGATTTGTTGTCTTATGATGAATGTCTAGTTCGTTTAAGTCTTCTTTCCTGGATTTTTAAAGAGTGGTAGCCTTGTAACCGTATACTAAGCAGAACTCTGGTAGATGCCTGAATATATATTATGGCAAAAGCAGACAAGGGCAAGGGCAGTGCTGTATGTCTTTTTGCACAGAAGTACTTAAGCATGTCTCTCTGTGTGGAGAACTCAGACTTGCAACTCCGGGAGTTGGAACTCCCATGATGAGCTTTAAGCAGTCCTTACTTTTCTAATAAAGTGGATTCCTGCTTAATTCAAAGTCACATTCCAGACTGCACAACAACTGTGCCCTGATGTAACCTCTTATAAATGTTCAACACAGCAAGTCATCTTGCACTCATTGTGTGGCAGTAATGTACTGTCTTCTTCATAGCTGCAGACTCCGCCTGTCTGTCTAAGCTTCAGCCACTCTCTCAGTTGTAGCCAGCTCTCTTTTAGAGGAAGACACAGGGGAAAAACTAGCAGTCATGGTGAGCCTTATTTCAGTCTTGTCACTGTTGTTGCAAATTATGTTATTGCCTAGGCATAAGGCCTACACTGGAAATCTAGATGCACCAACTAATTAGGACTACATACAGCAGCCTTCTGGCTAGTTTTATACCAAGCTGCTTTCCTTTTTATTTGGGAACATTGCTTATGTGGATGGTTTAGGATATAGCAGCTGAAGAATTAAAACACTTGATCCCTTTGAATCATCAGCTGCTTTTGGAGAAACCAATTCAGTGGCTTTATAACTAGATCTGACTTTCAGCTTCTTTCAGGCCATGAGATTCAAGTCCTTTGCCAGCTCCATTAGGTCCAAATAATATTTCTTGGGATGCTCATAAATCTTACTCAAATCACTTCTAGACCCTTGTTTCTGCTTTCCTCTCTCCATCCTGTCCCACGGATGCAAAGTATTTTGTCAAATCTATATCAAATCTATCAGTGTCTGCTCCTTAGTCATTGTTGCCTACTGTTTTCCCTCTTGCTTTCAGACACCTGGTTGTTTTCTCATCAAAATCAAAGCACTTCCCTGTAAATTAAACAGCCACAGGACATTGTGTTCTTGTAAGTAGGTCAGTGCTTCAAGGGCCAGTGTCACAGAATGAGCTCTGAAGTTCATATAGTTCAAACCCCTTACTCAAAGCAGTAGAGTCCTTTCCCCAACAGGGATTAATCCTGCAGATCAGTCTGTTGTCTGTGCCTGGCAGGTACCAGGTTTGCCCACCCACGAGCCACTAAATTTACCATTTATCTTCAACAGGTTCATGTTTCTAAGACAAAAACATTACAGTACTGGGCTTGTATTGGGCTTGGTAGCATTATTATAGCAAATTGTGCTGACTGTTATCAATTCTACTTATCCTCAAAAATCACCTTGGCAAAATTGTTAGCTTAGCAGAATTTTTAATGCTCCTGTTATGTCTCGTAACATTATGTTTTCTGCTCTTTCTGGTTTTGTTTACTTGTTTTAGCAAGGAACTTCAAAAAGCTAATTGTTGTACAAGAAAAGCTATGCACTTGAAAACAGCTATTGCTTCAGTGTTGCTGCAAATTATGGTATCATACCAAAATTTGCAGCCCATACTATATTAAAGTGCATGCTTGGGAAGAATCTGGGGTCAACCATTAGACTGTTATATTTTCATAAAATAGTTTTCCCTGAGAGTTTGAAAACCTGTGAGTCTTTGGTTTTAAACAATTTACTGGAAGAAATGCAACCAACATATCCTCTAGTTATGTATATATTAGCACCAGCTGCCTTTGTAATTTAAACTGCCTGGATTAATCAAGCAGCTACCTGATTAAAAATTGGACTACAAATGAGCGAGTAAATACTTAGCTGTTTTGAACAAGTCAGAGTTTGGGGGGTTTGTGTCAGCACTCTTGCTGGTTTTTTGGCAGCTATATTAACAAGCAGCTTTTCTTTCGTTGTTCAAATAAAAGCAAAACAGCCTTTGAATTTTGTACTCAGAAATTCCACTCATCTGCCTAATGTTCTTTTTTTAATTAGAAGGATACACATATGACTTAATTAATCAAGCCTGTCTTAGGGAATTATGCATTTATTAATGGTTTCTGCACTCAAACACATTATTAAGGGATTTGTGCTAAGTACCTGACATAAAACAGCCTAATTTTGCTTGCTTTGCCTAATGTATTGAGAAACGGCTTGTTGATCAGATTTCAAAACATTCATGCTAAGAACTAATGTCCTATTTAGAATGTTTAAAAATGCAGCAATTTGGCAACTGAGTACTCTACTGGGTTGTATTTAAAATGAAGTCAGTGCCAGACAAGAAATGAAAAGGATGGAACTTTTTTGACCATAGTGATGATGGAAGAAATTAAAATAAGAAAGATTGCTGTGCTTTGGGCTTTTTTTTCCCCTTTTTTTTTTAATACAAATTAAGTGGAATAAACGTATACTTTTATCTATTCATCAAGAAATGTAATCTGTGATTGGTTTTTGTTTTTTGGCATGCAACTTTGAGTTTAAGAAACATTTCTTCAGCCGTGATTCACATGACATTATTCCACGTTATGTGGAATATGAACACTTCTCCTGCAAGTGTTTAACTTCAGTAATATTCCTGTGTCTCATCCTATGTAGGTGCTCACTATCCTTATTTTTGCGTATATGTGCTATTGCAGTGCCTTATCTACAGAGAAATGACAGATGCACGTCTTTAACAAAATTCTGCCATCTTGAAGCCATTAAGATTTGTTTCTGGGAGTGATGCAGATGAACACACACTTTCACACTAACCTACATGAAGGTAAACAGAAAACCTTAAAGAAGAACAACTTATGCTGACGTGGTTAGAAATAAATTGTTACTGTATAAGGAAAATTTCAATCTTTATGAGACGAGCTGGCTTCTATCCTTTTGGGTCTGAGTATGTTCAGTTCTTTAGGGTACTGTGTTTTACCCTCTTTAATGTCCTGCCTGAGACAAAGACACCGTGTCATCTCATTTTGATTCTGCTGACCTAGGACAGCCAGATTTGCTTAAACGGATCGTTCTCCCAGCTGCAGTTTTCTAGACATTGCAAGCTGCAGTTCACCTTCCTGGGGAAATGTGAAGGATCCCAGTAGAAAGAACAATTAGTGCACTACATAGCCCCAGGGAACCATACAAAAACCTTCTACTTTCTAATGCTTTAGTCTTCTCACTGTTTTAAAATATTTTTAAGTCCTATTTACCTAAGATTTGGGATTCTCTCACGCCGCTGCCTTCTCCACTCCCCTGATTTGCTTTCTACCGTTGGAACAATTCTTTACTTCTCTGTCTAAAATAATTGGTGAGTGCCCTTCATTGTAACTTTAGGCCTGTTTGTCTCTTTAGGTGATTTGTTATGGAAAAGTTCACCTGGAACTACCAGACAGTGACTGCTAACATTTGTCCGTTGGTATTTTAGGTGAAAAGAAGATAATCCTGACTCAATCTTCTTTGTTAGTTCAGTTAAGTCTACAGGAATGAGGCACAAAGAGTTTGAAAGGAGTTTAAGTCCCACATGTGTACTTTAGGTCTCATAAAGTGTGCATGGACAGTTTCTCCAAATTTAACTGAAAGCTTGAAAAAGACATAGTTAATTTTGAAGAAACGGAAAAGTGCCTTTGTGGTGCATGGAAGGGAGAACAGGAAAGAGAAAGAAAGAGAAAATTGAATTATTTTCTAAAGGTTAAACCAGGCATTTTGAATTAATGTTGAAGTCTCATTTCCTCCTCTCTGATGGTTTGCCTGTCACTGAAGAGGATTAAAGCTATATGGGATCTGAATTCATGTAAATGTTAATGTGTTGACCTTATCCTGCTTACTTCATTCTTCTGCTTCCCGTGGTAGTAAGACTAACTCTCACAGACTAACTCTTTCAAAATGGACTCCTCTTCCATGTTATCCAGGTTCTTCAAAGAAGAAATCAGAATGAGCCATTAAAGCAGGTGGCAAGGTGTATGGATATTTGATGAGCTGGGCTTGATTTATTTCCCATCTTTGAAAATGCTGTTTATTTGTCATTATTTTTTGTCTTGCTTTTAACTACTAGTCTATAACTATTTCATTTTCCTTTCTCTATTAGTGAAATTTCTTACTCAAAGTCAGTAAGGAACTTGGTACAGGACTCCATTGAGAGCCCCATATTCAAGGCATGCTAGTTTAGAACCAAGGGCTGCTTTGTTAGTTTCCTTGTCAAAGGAATGCAGTTTTCTGACAGTACTGGTAGGATGCATCTGTGATTTGCATTCTGAGCAATGATTTCTGACTAGTTTAACAGCAAAGGCATAGAAATTTTGGATTTCACTTTTTATGTTACTTGAAAATGATAGTTTTAATCTGGAGGCAATTTCAAGGGCTGACTGTCAGAGGCTGCAAAATGTTTCACAAACAGTAGATATGGAATTTAAACTTTCATGGCTACAAAAATTATGTTAGGACTAACTAAAATATGGGACCATAATTCCTTTAGTTTCAATCATGAGAAATTATTTTGAAGATGTCCACTTAGACTAGAAAAATTGTGAGCTATGATATACAGTGGTTGTTTATAAATTATAGTTGTTTTTTCTATTATGAAAATGCATTATACTACTAGAATAGTTGATTCAATGTTCTTCTAACTATAATTTTTGTCATGGCAAGCAAGATACATTAGCATGTTGCCTGGACATTTTGTATAATTAAACAAAAGTGATGCATAAAAGACTCAGGAATTTTTGGAAGGAGGTGTAGGGGAAGGGAATTACAATCAGTGTGAGAACTCACAGAAGACAAATATTGATGAAATTATCAAAATTTAAGGAATTTGTAAAATAATCACAGATTGGAGTTGTTTACTTTGGAGTGGAAAAACAGTATTTAATAACCCAATCAGAAGAGACATATGGTAAAGGCAAGAGAACGGTGGAGCAGTAGTAGTTAATGTAGTAAGCAGGGAAAAATGGATTTGTTGTATTGGAAGCAAATGGTGAGTAAATTGTAAGGAAATTATGATAGTTCTGGTCTCAAATGGGTTTTCAGGAGGTTTGCAATGTATCGTACACAGGTCGAAGTTATTAATTCTTACCCTAGATATACTTAAAGCTGTAATTTATATCCTCCAAATCTTGACACTTAACATTACTTGTTCTTTTTTTCCCCATAAGCTGCTGGTTGTCCCTGCAGAAATCGTTCATTGGTTGGCTATCTCCAGACTGCTCCCTCTGTAATGACAAGCTGATCTATTATTTGCTGCTCAACCAAGCCAGACACCTCCTCAGGGTGTACTGTAGCTGTTTCTCAGTCTGTGCTCCTGTTTTGAGTTGTTTTTTTTTTCCACAGGGGGTTTGTTAATGTGTGT
The DNA here is from genome assembly GCA_013399195.1 of Dicrurus megarhynchus. NCBI lineage: Eukaryota > Metazoa > Chordata > Aves > Passeriformes > Dicruridae > Dicrurus > Dicrurus megarhynchus. The sequence goes on from VXAD01010615.1 coordinate 53,504, forward strand.
GCTATGTACTTGTACTGCATCTTGGCATTCTTCCTAGGACCACACTGCCTTAGGTAATAGAAAGTGCTCACAAGTCCTGCATGCAGTCTGAATGCAACTCAGATTTTGGCAACAGCTTCTGCTACTTAATTTTTGATGATTTAGTTAATAGTGCTCTGCATGCAAGATTTTACTAGATAACAGCAAATGGCTCTGTGTACTGTGTGGCAGATCAGACATCTTGCTCTTGTTACGGTATAGCTGAGTCTTTAGACTGTTCATGCTAAGTAGTCAGCTTCTTGTACCTTTCCATCAATATTTTTAGATCCAAACACTGTATTTGGATATACCTTTAGAGTAGCTGGGTTTGCCCATATTAGAAGCACACAGAGCACACATATTAGGGCACTCTTTTACTGTACTGCTGTGGGTTTTGTTTTCTTCAAAGATCTGCTAAACTGTCCCATAGCTGTATGTTCATTATATAATGTAAGACATGGTGCATGCTCCTAAATAACCTTGTGGATTGTCTCTTGGCTGAAATTGAAACTTCAGCAGGGCATTTGTCCCATTGGGAGCACTAATGTCTGATACAACTTTTAACCCAGGGTGTCTCATTTTTGCCCAAGAAAAGACCTCATTTGTGTAGTGTGTACTGGGCCTCCCTAGCTCTGTTCACAGAGAACCTCTAGACGCAGTCTTGTGGTATTGTAGTTTTCTAAGGGGGAAGCAAAACTAGGAAAGTGTTTAATGATTTTAACTGTTTCACTTGTGGCTGCAGCATTTGAAGACAGCTCTCTTTCCTTCCTCTTGCGTCCTTTTTCAGAATAGCCGTGTCCTACACTGAAGACAATTTGTCTGGCTCTTGCTTCCCACTTTCAGGATGCCTGTTCCTGCAGGCATCCAAACTCATCTCTGTAATACAGTCTGGAAATCTGTGACAGCAGTTGGGAGCAGGGAATGAAAGCCAGGGCTTTGAGGCCTGCCAGCTCTCTGTCTAGTGGTCTGAAGCCTTGCTGTGCAGTACACACCCAGGCTCAGAGGACGGCTGCCTCTGGCTTCTCAGTCCTCCTCGGGCCAGCACTGGTCCTGGCTTGCTCAGTGCTGGTGTGGTGGGGAGCACAGCCTGCTTGCATATTCACAGTCAGGGGGTTCTTCAGTCTTGGAGTGAAGAGGCAATGATTTCATCAGTGCATGATTCTGTTTAGCCTCAGGGAAAGGTATTTTCACTGCTGGATGCAAAAGTACAAACAGAAGGGTAAATAAGACACGTGGCTCACTAGATGTGCTGGCAATTTCACAGGGCTGGGTGCAGACAGAGCCTGCAGAACAGGGCCCCACCAAGTCCCACAGCTAACCACCCCTCCACTCGTCTTCTAAGCACACAGGAGAAACGGGGTAAACATAAACACCGCTTCTGTTTTGGGAAGGTGCTTGCTGGTTATGCTATGCGAAATTTGTGTGTGCTGAATTTGCTTTATGGGCAGAGTTTCAAGCACTGCTGCTCTTTCCCAGAGTCTAGCTGCTGAATGAACTGTCAAGCCACCTGCTTCAAATCTTCAAGTATACCCACAGGTATATCTTTCAACAAATATAAATTGACCAATTAAAAAAAAAGTAGTGTGGAGTACTTTTATTTTTTTCTAGGCAAAAAGTAGTTTTTTGCATGTGTGTCTACAAATACAATCATGCTGATGGCTACCATTGGGAAACACCCCTTCCTTTTCTGCTGGAAATGATCTGGTTGGCTCAAGTGAAACTAAAAGAGAGTCAGAAATTTTCGGGGCTGTAAATCTGTATGCTGGCTTTTCTCTGCCTCCATCTTCATCAGCAGAGAATACTGTGAAATGTTTTAAAGGTTTCTACAGATCTTGTACATTTCAAGGCAATTGGACACAAGTTCTTGATATCCCATACACTTTGCCTGTATTGAGTGGATTAGGGAAGTAAAATTTTGTTAAAAGGACTTTTAAACACTGTTATTTCAGTAGGTAATACTAACAGTCTAGGTTTGCCCCTGTAGAGAAGTTAGACAAAGGAAAACCTTGAGACAAGTGAGTTTCTGAGGTATGAAAGATAGATCCTGTCTCTGTACCTCTAGATGAGGTTCCTTTGCTGTAAAAGGGTGTTAGACTTGCATAGATGCATATTACTGAATTGCTAATCAGACCTGAATTATGAAAATGTCACTGAACTCATATAATCAGTGCTAGTTTTGAAGTCCTGGATTATTACATTCTTTTCTCCCAGTGGCTTCTATTTGGTGACCTGTGACTTACACTCCTTTTTCTGCTTCCTTGCCAGCGAAACTTTTAAGTGGAAGAATAGTAAGAAATTTGTAGAAGTGCAGTTTCTTACTGCACAAGTGTCGTTGCTCATATTGAGAAAATGGATGCTCTGACTGCAGGTGTTTGTAGAAATAAAAAAATGGTAAAGCCATCTGACTAAAAAATAAATGTGGCTGAATTGAGTGGTTCTTCATTCCAAAGTTGATAGTTGCAAAAAACACGGACTGATATTCAGCTGAAGTTACTGTGAACACTACAACACAAGACACTGTTAATTGTTATGAACAACTAAACTGTTTACCTTTTGTATCAAAGAAAAAAGAATTCTGTTTAGTTTTAAATGCACTTATATTAGGTTCAGATTTCAGAGCATGGCATTACATTAAACCAGTTTTCATCTGAGAGGGCAAAGTTCAAAGCTTTTCAGTGAAATTTTTAATGATTTTTAGCTAGTGTTGGAAAAGTTTTGCTTGGGAATCCATTAGGAAACTTAGAGCAGTTGCTAAGGATATTTTGTCCCCTCACATACTAAAATGGTCCTTAAGTGAAATGTGTGATTAAATTTATATGTCCTCTCCAGCCCTTCACAGGGAAAAATACCAATTTAGTGCATATGCATGTTCTTCTGAAAACCTTTTGCAAATGCTAATTTGGCTCTATACTGTAACAAAATAAAGTTATTGTATACCTTACTTGTTGTTGCTGTTGTTGCTAAAAGAAACATTTAGTTAAATTGCCAGGACTTGAGGGGGAAAAAACAGCTGCTTTTCTGTGCACTGTGAAATTTCGGTCTTAGTTTCCTGATATAGTTGGCAAGGCTTTTAAATCAATGTTTAAATAGGAAAACATCCTGATCAGCTGAAAAACCTTGTGTTTTTGAAAGACATTTATAAAATAACTCCTGACTATTTCACAAATAACTGCATATTGCATTTGCTGGAAATGTGTATCATATGTTTCCTTGGGGATTCAGCTTTTACCTCTAGATACTAGAAAGCAAATAGAATTGCTTTGAACAGAAGAAAAGGCACAGAGAAACACAGAACCTGGATACCACAAGAGCTGTCACAAAAAGCATGCTGTCTGGAAATAAAGAATTTTTTTCATGGTGAGCATGGGACAAGGAGTAGGAATCACTGCAGGATGACAGTGGTGGGCTGGGATTCAGACTGCAACAAACTCTGGGGATCTAAATTGCTCCACTCTGAAGATGCTTTCCATCTACACACCTGCCAAGAACATTTTCATTCCACAGACAAATCAACTGGCAAGAGTAGGTTAACTTTCTTCTCAGGTTGGAGGCCAGGCAAACTTCCTGACTTGTGAAGCATGCCGTAGCTGCAAACCCAAGCTTCAGGCCACCTTTGTTCCAAGTCTGCTCCCGTCACCCACTGATGCATCAGCCTGGGGCTTTCTTGCCTATCCCTCCCACTGAAAACCTCTTCTATTTCTCCTCTCAGTTTATTTTTTGCTCTGTTGTTATTAACTTGTAGGAATAACAGAAAAAGTGGAAGTAAGTGATGATTTCAAACTTGGCTGTTATGCTGTGGCAAAGTTGTCAGGCTGAGGGTGTAAGACTTAAAATTTCTCCCATGCTGTTGCACATTGTGTGTGCACTTGCAAACGGGATGATGAAAGACTGTGAATAATCCTGGGATGGTATTCTGGCCCTCACCATTTCAGGTTTTCATTCAACCGATCTTCCAGGCTTTCTGCCAGTTGGAAATTTGAAATGAAAATCTAAACTGCCTAATTGAGAGAATGAGAGGAGCAGTCAACTGGTTCCTCATCAGTTTATCTTAGAGGTAAATGGTGACTTGGTGGGATACAGAGTTCAAATGACTGGGCCACAGAAAGATGTAGCTTCAAATAATAAAAACAAGGATTTATTTTTTCTCTTTTTTTGGTGCAATGTAATTATTATGCAAAATAAAGGTATTTCATAGATGTATTATTCAATGGAATTATTTTCCCAATTAAATTAACTGTGCCACCAAGTGCTTAATAGTCACAAAATTAGTACATTTTGGCAGCCATCTCTTGGGCAGTGGCAGTATATTCATGATTTGTAAAGTTAGGGTATAAATCAATGACTGGATGTCAAAGTAAATTTAGGTATCCTGTATCTCTCTTCATTGATTTTATTTAATTTTCATGTGAGTAAGGAAAGAAGGAGGGAGAAGCAATCTCTCTTGAGGAGATGTTCTTGCTGCCATTGGTTTTGATGTGGTCTTTGCAAGGAAACAAACAAACCTTTCAGGTAGGTGGGAGCACTGACTGTATTACTCATCAGTACACTCTAGAAAACAATGTCTGGTGACCTTATTGTGGACATTACACTTTTAATAGAGAAGAGTATGAAATTCTGCATATATTTATCATGATAAAAAGCTCCAGAGAGACAAAATCTCTCAATGTATAGGATACATTTTTAAAAAGTGCATAGTCATCTGTTTTTCTGGACATTTTCTGTAAGACCTTAGAATAACCAAAATCTGGATATGTCTCATCCTTTCCATCCTAAAATTTGATTTGAAAATGAATAATTTATTTGCCAATAAAATCTTTACGGGGTTTAAAAAAAAAAAAAGACATTGTTGCTTTCTCTGTTGGACTAAAGTTACCTCAAGCATTGAGTGTATCATTACCTCAACATGACATTTGAGCACTTCAAGAAGATAAACTTTCTGGCAGAGTCACAAGTACAGTTGGTTCTCAGTAAGGTGTTTTATTTGTGATAAGTGATTCTCAAGTATGCCAGTGTACAATCTCAATCACTGTATAAGTGAGTAAAGAAGACAAGAGGAGGTTCATAGCACTTGTTTGACAGCACAGTTTTTGTGGAGTCAAAAGATGGGTACATTCTCCTATCACCAGCAAAAGATCTAATTAATCGATTCCTTGTTTTACTGACAATACAGGTCTTCCAGAGGTAACAGAAAAATATGTGATATTTGTGCTTATTTTTGCTCAATTCGAGCCATGCTATTTCTTTGAAAGCTCTTTTAGGAAAAAAAAACTCTTCACATGTGCTACACTGACCCTTGACTGCTCAAGGGCTAAATAATATTATCTTAGATTGAGAGTAAAATTCCCATGGGATATTTTCTGGCATATCTCTGTGGAAATTATTGAATAGCTAGAGAAGTATGTTAATAAACATATGATCTTACTGTTCAAAAAGTAAATTATATATTCATAAGGAGCTTATGCCTCTTATGCTGAAACTTACTACAAAACTTAATTCAGCCACTTCCATTTTCCAAAAATACTTAAAGAAAACTTAAAACACCTTTAATGGTACCTTTGACCTTCAACTATTTTATAAGTAATGGTAATTCTTAGGGTTCTTAAAGAGATTTCTAACTTCATTCTGAAGATGGGGAAACTGAGGTTGAAGCATTTCATGTTCTTTCAAAAAGAAAAATAGTGAAAAAAAAGGGATTTGAATCTGAGTTTTTGACATCAGCTTGAATAAGCTCCTTCCTTAAATGTGTGCATTAAAATCCAGCATTCCAGAAGGTGACCCCATTTCCATGCTACTACTTAATGTAGGACTAAAGTAGGGTTATGGCTAAAATAGGATCTTTGGCATTCTAAGATCAGGAAAGTTGAGCCAGTGGTTGACATTTGTTTGGCACACCTGGATTCAAGCCCTCTGTTGGTTAGCTTTCTCAGAAAGATCTTTAGTACCTGTGACAGGGAGTAAGTAGAACTAGGCCTCAGAATCAAAAGTGTGATTCGCTATTCCATGCATAAATGTTTAGTCACCTTTTATTTTTTCCTCAGTAAAGTTTTTAGTCCCTAGAGATCTGCCAAAAAGGTTTTTCTCTTGTTAGTGCAGAGGTGATTAGTGCCTTAGTCTTGACCAATTTTCAAAGTAAAACTCCTCCAGTTTCCACCACCTTTCTCCTTAGACACCATTTCATGTAGAACCTGGCATGTATGCATGTTTTTCACCCATCTCAAGCAAATGCAGGCAATTGAACTTCACACACAGTACATAAATGGCCATCTCTCCCTCTCCCTCTTTCCCTGCTCTTCACTTTCCTGCACTGGACCAAGTACAGTATATGGAGTGAGCGACTTGAGTTTTAGTTTCTGCTGTCACAGACAGAGCTATTTGCATATTTTGAATTAGAATTATTATAGAAATATTAATATTTATAGCTTGACTATGACATATAGAACTGCTATTTCATGAATATGGTCTTGCTGTTTTGGAAAACTTAATTGCATGAGACTGTTCATAAATTTGTGACATTTACTGTTAAAATCAGAATAATGCTGAATGCCTCACTGCTTTCACATTTCCCTATGATAACTCTTCTTGGAGGGGATTTATTCATTAAGCTGGGTAGCTTACTGATTTTAAACTGTTTTTTGCTTTGTGTTCTGGGCATTAATTGTTGGTGGCATCACTTCAGTGAACTCTCATCTGTATTTTAGTTTTGGTGCCTGCTTTGTGTGGGATTGCTCTCATTGTGAGCACAAATTTACTTTCAAACAATTCTTTTTGTTGGCAGTTATCTACAAATAACACAGAAACCATGTCAAACTCATTTCACTGAATGAAGAAAAAGCAATTGTGGTAGTTTGTCTTTTCTTGTTTGTTAGTTAATTCACAGAATGTGTTGAGAGAAACTACTTTTGGCTTCATTTGGGGTATTTCTTTTGAATCAGAAATAAATAACACCAAACAACCTTATATATGGAACATTTTCCTAGCATCTGGGAAGTGTCTTCTCTTCACTATCACTATAAACAGTTTCTGTTTCACTACACCACACAAAAGTTGATTATAACTATTTTCACATATTGATGGTTGAAAAAAATAGCTGGGAGAATTATAGTCAGTCAAGATGCTTCATGTGCAATGTTCATGCAAGTCAGAGTGGGATTTTAAAAGAGCTCAAAGGTCACTTACCTACTTTCTTCTTTTATTCAACTCCTTTTCTCATCAGAAGAAACTGGCCTAATTTCTCATATCTGAAAGAATATGAAAGAGATCCTACTAATACAGGAATCATAAATTATCTTCTTGGGAGTAAAGTGAGAAAAATGATGGGCAAGCAATTGCAAGACACTTTTGAACACCTTCAGCTCATTTCACTGCTTATGAAACTGAATTCTTCCCAGTGATGTAACAGTGG
>VXAD01010615.1:65923-87811 GCA_013399195.1 Dicrurus megarhynchus
TGCATTCTATACTGATATGCCAAATGCTCAATTGCTCATGTCAAAAGCAAAAATGCTGATTTTAATTTTTTCACTGCTATCAATGAAGTCCAATATTAATAACCAGTTTCTGTCTTTCCATACCTATTCTATATAATATATGTCTATTCAATATAGTAGCATGAATGTACATAGTGCTGCAAAGATTGAACATTTTCCTATGAAATCTACAGAATTTTTAACTCCTTCAGAGAAGGATACAGGTAGTTTGCTTGTGGTTGGGCTTGAATGTCACAGACCCAGCTGTACTAAATTAGCTCCTACAACTTTGAAAATTATATTTGAAAGACAAATTACTGTGTTAAGATTTTCCTTTTAAGTACATTCCCAGCTAAACACAGAGGTGGGAATATGAAGTGATCTGGCAAATTCAAAAAAGGATATATAAAAATCAAATTTAAAAACTGAAATATAACTATTTACATGGTTATTATGCAATATGTGATAAAAGGAGACAATTCCTTTTACTGTATCACATGAGATCAAAGAGACTTTTAGCACAGATATTTTCATGGTGGATTTTGTTTATGTTTATGACTTTATGATAGCAAAAATTACTTTAAAACTAGCTCATCTTCAAATTTCAATTTTAAGCTGAGGTGCATGGTCTAAAGGGTGAGGGAGGCCATGAGACAAACAAACCCCTCAAGAACTTTGGAAACAGTTTTCAGAGAATATAAAATGAAGATGCAGTTGTTCAAAACATATTCCTTATGCTGGCTGTGTCAGACTGAGACGCTTCTCGGATTATGTCAGAGGAAACATTATGCAAGATGAGCAAAGCTTTTCATATAGATGCATGTTTAGTAACTGCATTGCCTAACAGATGTCACCTAGCTAATGCTATTCTGAACTTACATACTGGTATTGCTGAGGGCTTTTCATAGTAGAGAGCTTTCCATTTTTTCTGGCTCAGGAAGAAGGAGGTCCCAATTGGCCTAAAAAAAAAAAAAATTACACGTGCAATAACTGACTGCCCATATATTCCACTACACAAGCTGTACTAACTTGTTAGAGATTATTTGAGCTGAGCAGGGTTTAAGCCAGTGAACTAAAAGCCAAAAGAAGGCATTTTTGCTATCTGGTTTTGTTTAGATGAGGCAGATGGTGCACACTGGCAGCATCAAATGTCTATGTGTGTGTCAGCACTAGAGCTTTGTGCTGTGCAGCATTCACTTTGCTTGTGGCTGTCCCCAAGGTGTGAAAACTCCAGCTGACTTACTGGAGTATGTACTTGAGTTTGAAGAGCAGCACTTGGTCCTGCACCTGTGGATGTCAATGTTTTTACTAACTTCCCTGAGACTGATGACTGACCCTGTTGCTGAAAAGTCCTCTTTAATTACTTCTTAGCAAATTTGAGACTTTTAGAAATGCAGAGCCAATGCTTTTTCTCTCTTGTAGCCAACTCTGTTGTTTAATTGAGCTCAGATAAAGTCCAAATCTTTGGACATTAGCAGACATGAATGCAGATCTTAAGTTTTTCTTTTGGCATTGTGAATAGATTCTGTGCTTTGGCACTCTTCTGCAAAAAGCATCCAACAATGTGACCTGAGCACATAGCTGAGAGTCCTCTTCATAATGAATCAGCCTTGATTTCAGTAGCTGTATGTTATATATTATGATATCCTGCTGAGCTGGTCGGTTGTGGAAATATGGAGTGCAGCTGTTCAAGAATCATTACAAGGCAAATCATTTTTCCTGTCTATACTGTGAGATAGAAATCCTTTTACTCACTATAGCCATCTTATTTGTAATTTCTTATGCCATTCCTGCTTCTGTCAGGAACTACTGATCAAAATCGACAATTCTACTGATGCATACCATCATTTAGCAAACCTTTGAAATTTTTTTTATAGTTTTTTATTCAGCCATCCAACATAAACAGTTAGATGGTGCCATGCACTATAGTTTTCTTCGATTAAAAAATCACTACAAAGTTATGTGGTAGTGGTTCCTTTCCTCTTTCCTTTCTGTGGCTTTGAATACAACCACAAAACTTGCAAACTTGAATTACCTCCAGGGTCAAATGCATAATGTAACAACTTACCTCCTGTTTGATTTCCAAACCGTGGCACTCTGGGGATATATATTTATTGTTGCGGTGTTGACTTGTAGCACTACAGGCTAACAAATCAATTCATCCTTCAAATCATCCTATCACCTGTCGATATGAAATTCTAGCAATTACTAAAGTGGGATGGCTGCAAAGCATCTGAAAAACATTCCCTATTGATTAGTTCATTGCTCCAGAGTATGATGAACTTGTTTAAGAAGAATTGATCTGGCAAATTGATTTTTTTTATCAAGGAATCATATGAACGTAATTTAAGTAACAATATTTTTGCCCTCGAGAATGTGTAATATATATTTGGTGTGTGTGCACATAAATCACTAAAAAAAAAAAAAAAAGGAAAGATTTTATATGAAACAGCTTCAAATTTGGAATTTTTTTCTCTAAGGCTTATGGGTTGTTTTGCAAGCTGTTCCAAGCATCATTTTTTTATTGTTCAATGCATTTTTTTTCCTTTCTTTAATCAAAAGTGTATTAAAAAGTGAAGTTCCAATATTTAATGAATAAATTCATTCCCTTGGGATGCCCCATGATTTTTGGGATATGTGCTGTCTTATCTTATGTCCAAGTCAAGATGCAATTTTTCACAACCTGTTCCCTATAAGGTAGATGATGAATGGAAAAATTAATACTTGGAAAGTATAATACAATTTCAGCTCTGCTACTACTTCCATACTCTTGCTGCTCCGTTTTCATTCTATAGGAGCTAAAAGTACCCAGCCCATATCAACCACAATCTTCTGAATGACAGTGCTTTCAAAGGTATTGCTCCCAGTCATCAGGGCATGCAAATGATCAAAGACTAAATAGTATAGCTAGAAATAAATTTCTCCCCACCTTGCCTTTTCCTCCCTGCACCATTTCATACTCCAAAACTGTATAAAAATGAATGTAGAACAAACCCAGAAATTCTATTCCTATTCAGAAAAAATAGTAATAATTTGCCACAGAACGACTGCGTTCTAAAAACTCATCCTATAAATCTTGTACCCAGGGTTATTTTACCATGATGTGGGGAAACCAGCCCTAGGACAATGCAGCATAGAATCTGCTGTGTCTTCAGGACACGATCATTGAGTAATTTTTCACTTTGGATGTCTATGTAGGTTCTTCTAAGATATGCTGAGAAATCGCTGCATGTTCTTTGGGTTGTCAGAGTTACTGTGTAAATCTATATGCCATGTACTAACAATTTTTCTTCAAGAATATTACATTAAATACATTGAACATTTATGAATATACTGAATTTGAATGACAAAGACAGCAGTAGCAGAAGTCATGAAAAACTTCAAGTTGTCAGATTTGTTGTTAAAAGAAGGGCCTTGTTTTTTGAATGTTTTCCAAATGGAATGTGACACAAGACTGTTTTCAGCAAAATTGTTCCATATATAAGCTATTATGAGTGAGACACGGAATTTGAAAGTTAAGTAACAATACATGCTTAAGATTATAGAATAATTTACATTGGAAAACATCTCTAAGATCGTCAAGTCTGGCAATTAACCCAACACCACAAAGTCTTGCATTAAACTATGTCACTGAGTGCCATATCCTCACGGCTATAAAAAACCTCAAAGGATTTTGACTCAACTATCTCCCTGGACTTTTTCAGTTAAGAGATTTTTCCTAATGTCTATCCTAAAGCTCCCTTGGGGCAGCATGATGCCATTTCCTCTCCTCCTGTCACTTGTTATCTAGGAGCAGAAACCAGCCTCCACCTGGCTACAGCCTCCTTTCAGGGAGTTGTAGAGAGCAATAAGGTCCCCCCTGAGCCTCCTTGCCTCCAGGCTAAACAACCCCATCTCCCTAAGCAGCTTCTTATAAGACTTGCTCTAGACCTTTCACCAGCTCATTTCTCTTCTTTGAAGGCAATAAAGCAATGGTTCACTTGAGACGTGATTAGCAGCAGCATAACAAGCAAACTGATACTTGAACCTGAAAGAAAGTATACCCATCTGAAATCATTACGCTGTTTGCTTATTTGTCTATTGCAACCTGATGCAAAGGCAAACACATAATAATATGAGTCTTGTCTATCATGTGCTTAGTAGCTCAGTGGATGTACATCATGTTTGAACCACCATTGTATTAAAAGAAAAGCCTGTCAAAAGGAGAAAAAACCCAAGTGCCTCAATTTCACCAAGTAAAGCAACAGATGTATAAATTGTTCTATACCATGATAGACTGTTAGCTTTTAAAAAGCACAGTAATCAGTGAATGAACAAAAAAGCTTGCCTTGGGAAATTATGCCTTCCAGTTTCTTTCAGTTTAAAGATTATTTCCTCAGATGTGACATGGCATTGTTGTTTGCCATGTCAGAGTGTTAATCGCAGTGCGAAACACCCTGATTTTCTGCAAGGATAAATGAGCCCAGAAATGTTCTGAGTTCAGATCAAGTTGAATGCCATGATGGTGATCCAATGTAATTTTACATTTAAATCAATGTTTAACTGGGTGTTTAATCTGTCTCTCATGGGACTGCAATTTCATTTGAAATTCAAAACTTTGCTCAAACACCACTATGATAGTTGTTTTATAAAGTCATAGGATTGGTAGATATTAAGAACACATTTATGAAGTCACAAATCAGAGCTACATGAATGGTTTGGTGAAGTGTAAAATGACCTACATTGCCGTACTTTGAGGTTTCTCCCCCTTAGGAAAAGGCAAGCACATTCTCTTTTAGAATTTTTTAATGCAGTGTGATTGTAAGAAGCTTTTGTGCTCTAATGTCTGTGAAGCTTTAAAATAGAAACATAGAGATGTAGCAGAAAATAACCTTTATGTGACCTTAGTTGTTCCCTAACAGGTGGTTAACTCTTTGTGATGACAATGCTTTCCTTCCCTGCCTCTTTTTCAGCCTCTTTAGAGGTGTGTATGTTCTGGGAACTTCTCTTCCCTAAAACCTTTGAAAATAAGTCAAAGAACAACTTGTGCATTCATTTTTTTTCTTATTGGTTGCATGACATCAGTTTTGAAAGGAAGCTGCTGTTATTTAGCATTCATTCTATAAGTATTTGACAAAATGTACGAATAGTAGTCACCTGAATGTCTTAGACTAAAAAGCTACACCTTTGCTGCCTTAGAGAGGGCAGCTTGGTAAGCACGTAATCTATTGTTATGTGTGCATCCATGATCCTGGGGTGTTAGTAGCTTGGCAACATTCCTCCTTATTTTGTAGGAACAGGGTGAGCTTAATCTGTTCATAAATCCTTTCTGAGAAACACGTCTTCAGGGTTCACCTGGAAAGGCTCCTGTGAGATGTTTATCTGTCCCCAGTGTTGTTCTAAAAGGAAAAAATGTAATGTATTGTGGTTAACTACAATAACAAGACAGAAAAGCAATGAAAGTTGGCATCAACTGATTAGTGTGGCTTGTATGTGAAATTGTTTGGATCAGTCTTGATCAGGATTAAATTTTTCAATGAGTACTGACAGAACAGCTAAGAAGGAAAAGCAAACAAATTGAGGCTCAATGTATCATGAAAATGTGACAATGTAGCATCCAAAATATTTTCCATTAATGAATAACTAGGGGTCAGTTATAGAATGCTAATTGATAAAGATGATGCAGGAAATTAATGTCACAAAGAAAGCTAAAACAGCATAAAATGAAAGCTGAAATATATGCTGCAAACATGAATGTGAGTGTTCATTTTTACTTTTGAATTCACTCAATGTCATTCAATCACTGAACTGAATTTTTCCTTTATAGGCCTAAGATATAGAATTTTTGCAAATACTGAATTTTTGTTAAGAAAGTACTTACCCAGCTCTAACAAAGAAATGTCTTGCTTCAGTATCTAATTCTGAAGGTTGTACTGAATGTTGATATTTTTAAATGTTTACAATGCTGCAACATTGCTAATTAGTATGAGCAGATATGTCTGTTGAAGCCAAACATCACCAATACAGATTCAGAAACTTGTCTGCATACTTGCATCTTATTATGTCAATATTTGTCACATTTTAAGGGTGTCTAGTGATTGAAGAGTGTAAACTAATATTATTATAAGAACATAATGGTAATTCTCTAGTAATTATTCATTGCACTTTTTGGCATTTCACAAACCCATTTTAACACCCTCTCAGGACATGAATACTTATTTCATTTTCTCTTTGCTATAAAAATTCTGGAATTAAAGCAAGTCTTAAACTTGTTTGCATAACTAGTTTTTGTTTTAATTCTGAGTCTCTGCATTTTGGCTCTAATTTGGCAAAAGAGCAAAAGAAACACCCAACACAGTAAGAGATTCCACTCTTGATGCATTTGCTCTTTAATAAAAAGCTTGATGTACCAACAGCCTCATCTTGATCCTAGGAAAATTTCCAGCTGAATTTAGATAATTTAAAAAGATTTTAATAAAGCTTGTATTTCTGGATGTTGTGTTGCTGCCCTATTCTTATTACAAACTGTGGGAATGCTTTGCAGTAGTTTTAAATGTGGCATATATTAGGCATTGCAGTCAAGCAACTGCAAGTCTTTTATATACTTACCCTGTTTAATGTACTCTGATATTTTCTTTTTATCTAGTCTGTCTGCTTCCCTTCCTCCCTAGCTCTTAACCTGCTTCTCAGGTTAAGAGAATTCAACATTCAGAGGCTTCAAAGATTCACCTGAAACAACAAAATCACTGTAGCAGACCCACAAAAGTATCCTGTGATTTATGACCATTTACCTTCTGACCCTGTGTGTCTGATAAGCAAGTGCACAGCTGCCCAAATTCCCTGTCTCTCTGGCTGTCTCTCTTTCCCAGTACAGTTGCATTGAGACATAACAACTAATCTTCATTAGAGCTCTGATTCATAATGCAATTCATTGTGTCAGGAAGTGAAACACAGTCCTTAAGCAGGCCTGCCTCTAAAATATGTCCCACCCTGTGCTGAACACTGTAGAAAATGTTTCACAGAAGAACGCAGACACAGAGGGATCTGCTGTTTAATGCACTTGGTTTCCACTGTCGGTTTTGGGGAGACTGAAATTTTATTAGCAAAGAAAGTATGGAAACTAGATCATAATATGTTGATCTTGCTATTATAATTAAACAACAACAGTAACATGGTACTTCTATTTTTTCCTTGTGATTGTCCTCAATCTCATAATTTCTGGGCAATCAGAACTGAAGAAACGTATTTTTAATTCAATACTCAATTTAATTCAATGGTAAAATTATCTTTGTGACATCCATGACTGGATTTCTTGTTTCCAACATGAAAACACAAGTCAGAAGTATAACCCTCCCACATAATATAGCTTGGCATATTATATGTATTTGTGACTGAAGCTAAATGCTCCAAGAATTTTTCTTAAATTGAACTACAGACCACTCCTGACTCTTTATGCAGAGGTGATTTTTCCTCTTATTTGGAAGATTTTGTGCAGAACACATAAATAATCACTTAAAAAAAGCAATAATAGGGTTTCAAGAAACATTTCTCTAAGAAGATGTTGAAAGGATGTTTAATCCTAAAAGAAATTAGTGGAATTAGAAGTGGTACTGTATTTTAAACAAACTGCATTGAATGGAATTTGGAGTTTTTTAAGTTGTTCTAGTTCTCTAGAACTGAATTTTTTATATCTCTATTTTTTCTTCTTTTATATTAATGTCAAATGCTTTTTTCACAAATATAAATGAATATTTGCTTGTATTTTAAATGCAAAATTGGGTTGTGTTTGGGATAAATTTCCTCAAGTGATTTTCCTCCCTACTCTTACAGCCTTTAAAATTATTTACTTTTTAATCCTCATTTGACAAAGTGAGCTTAAATATGAATAGCCAATATTTGATTAGCATATGGTTAACTGAAAGTGTGCTGCAGGTAGACAGATACGGTCTCCAAATAGATTATGGCAAGGATCTACAGAGTAGAATATGGGAATAGAGGCTCAAAATTGTATTGATATTCAACTGAAGCTGGATACTTAATTCCCATGGAAATCCCATCTAAGTGCAGTTCAATTTTATGTTGTAGATAGTGGGTGAAGAAATATAAAATGCCCTTAAAATATTGCCCATCCTGCTGCCCAGAATCATGCCAGTATTTTTGCCAGCTTCATCCTCTTTTCTCTAATCTGTCTGGTTTGTTATTATAAGCGGTTTGCTATTCACAATAATGTCAGCGTAGGAACACCTGGAAACTGAATTTTATAAATATTTCTCCAGACTGAGGGAAACACGAGGGAAAGCGGCCAACTTAAATACAAACTGTTGTGGCAGACAAGGATTCATTACCATGGTGCACTCTGAGTGACCAAAGAAAGATTCAGGCTTTGCTTGGAAAAGCCATTAGAGATGTTGAGTTTTCATGAAAGGAAGGAGGATTGGCTGTTTAAACTTGTTTTCATTGCAGAGAAAAAAGTGAAGTCACTTGTACACTGCTAAGCAAATCAGCTGAGGTGGTTTCAGTATAAAAATCAAAGATGGCTTGGCTTGTAATGGAAGTAAAATAAATGTATATGAGCTGTTCTTTGGTCTCAAGAAAATGAGAATATTAACCAAACTTGGGGTATCACTACTTAACTCTTACCTATAATAAAATATGCCTGTTTTCTAGTTTATACCACCAGGAAATAAACAACACCAAGTCTACCAGTGCTACTGGAAAAGTAAATGTGAGAACTTCTTGGTTTAAAAATTTCTAAAGTTTTACTTCTATGTGATGAAGACTTTTAAGTTACCATGTTCTTCTGGGATAATTTTCAGAGAAAGAATTTTTCATTTTTGGAAATAAGTGAAGGGTTTGAGCCAAAGATCAGTTGTGTTCTCCACTGTGGACCTGCTATCTAAAGGATTTCTAGTCTAAAGATTCATGAACTTTGGGCTTTGAAATCTAGCCTTGGTGAGACATAAGTGGGTGGCCACACTGTGTGGCCGTGCTGCTCTTCTGTTTAGATCAAGGACCCGTGAACACACAAGTAATTGTGCCTCCCTGCAAATGTAGGAAGCTGAGCAGGAGAGCTTGCTCACCTGCATACTTAAAGTCTGAAAAATCTTGAGGGCCGACAAAGTCCTGTTTGGTTTGTTTTGAGTAAAACTGTAAGCCTTTCATTCATGAGGAACATTTTCTAGTAACAATTTTGGAGCATTGCCAGTCCTTGCTGTTTTGTCACAAAGTGATGATAGTTCAATGTTTACCTCAGGCTCTGGTTTCTGGGAACAGGTATTAAATAGAAAACAAATCTTTCACTGAGGGTGTGAGGAAACAAGAAGAAAAGTTTATTTGCTTTTAGTTACAGAGAAGAATTTGAAATTTGGCCTTGGACCATCCTAAAGTCTCAAAACAAAGGTGGTAAGTGTAAAGATTTGACAGTACCTTTTTTTCTCCTCACCCCTACTTTAAAGCTCATGATATTTAAGTCAGCTTTAAGATATTTAGTCTACTAATTTATGACAATCTGGGAAATGACCAAGACTAACTATGTAAGCCAGTGCAGACAATTCTTTTTCGCTGAGTGCTGTCTTTTAGTTATTCACCAGAGGTGGCTTTTACATAAACTTTATTTATTCTTACAGACACATAATTTTCTGGCTGGTGTTCCTTGAAACCCTCCACCCTTTGCCTACTGTCAAGGAGTTGAAAATAATTAGGATCAATCACAGACATATCCCTTTGCCTCTGCTTTGTCTCTCTAAACAAACAGACTGTTAAAGCTGATGGGCTTTGCAAAGAGAATGCAAAGGTGTTCTCCTTCCTAGCCAAAATCCACACTACGGCAAGTGACAGGAATGAAGGCTGTCCTGAAGATATATGGTACTACTGGATAGCACATTGTACTTTTAGAGTGTTATAGGTAAAATTTGAAAAGATGCTGAAATAAGCTTTTCCTCATTTTCTAAAGGGGCTTTCAGTGAATGAAGATCTTATATTTATTGTGTTTCAGTGAGCCTCAGGATGATCTTTTTCCCGCATTTAAATTAAAAAAAAAAAAAAAATCTTTATAAAGTAGAGTAATAGAAGAGAAACCAGAAGATATTTGTAAATTTACACACACATATAAAAAGTAAAATAATTTTAAACAAATATTTTGATTTTTAAATACTAGTTTGAAGATCAAACATATTCCTGTCATTAACTAGATCTGTAAACTTAGATGTGAGTATCACTTCTGTGAGTTAAAAACTGTATGATAATATAATTGGACTTTATTTGGGGGGAATTCTTACTTCTTGTTTCCTTTTTAACATATGTGGAGGGAAATGGATTGGTTCAAACAAATGTAACAACTGAATAGAAGCACAAAGCTTAATTATTATTATTTTAAATTTTTTTTTAATGTATAAACCAGACTTTAAATTCTGGTAATCCCTTTCTCTAGATATCCTAAAATATCCTGCCTCCTAGTTTTGTAGTAAAAATTACTTCCAATTAAAGGCAAAGTTTGAGTCTGAGGCTGGTTTGGACTTCAAGATGCTGAACGGGCATATCAAACATGAATGTTAGAGGTGATGATTTCTAGCAAATAGGGCTCAAATCTCTTTGTTTTTTTCTACTGCTGATGACTTTAAAGTCTGCCATTGACACTGAGCCAAAGGTTTGCTCTTGTTCGTTGTCAAAGGAAGGACTCCGGAACAGGGTCAGATAGATGCATGTTGATTTCTAAAAGGACAACCCTTTTTGGCAGTGAGCAGAGTGATAAAAATAGCTGGAAATGTGGAGAGAACAAAGACAAAGAGAATAACAAAAGGTAAAAGGGACACCAGAGCTTGAAATGCGTACAATCACACCCTGGATGTATCCTGTTCCTGAATTTCTACCAAACATCTTTTTTTTTTTTCTTTTGGCATTTTTCTGCAGTGTTTTGGTTTCTTAGTCAGGACAGGCCATTAGGGGAGTTCTGGTGAGAAATAGCTGTAGGAACATGCACAAATACAAAAAATAAAAGAAAACAAGGATTATATAATTATGTGTCTGGATTAAATAAATTTCCAAGTAATTTTAAATACAATTAGATATAAGCCATTGGATAAATGTATCATGATCAGCAAGGTCAGGACATTTGCATGAAGGATAAGCATTAAGTCTCAGGTGCACTTTTAAAAGCAGTTTAAGGAATTGTCAAACACGGATACGCCTTGTGGCAAAACCATCATGAGAGTCCTGTTCCTGATTACGCAATCTAGCTCTGTGCCACAGTCTTCTATGCCCCAAGTTAAAATGATGCAAAGGCATGCAAGTTCTGGCTGTAAATCAGACCGCTGCTGTTCAAGAACTCAGCAATTATCTGTTAAGCACCTTCTTTGGAGCTTTAATTTGCAAGAGCAAATACTTGGGTTCTTAACCACTGTTGTGCTTTCCTCCTTTTACACAACCATGATGGCATCTGCTGTAATGGTGTAGGTAATTACTCTTCCAGAGGACTGAGGTAACAAACATAATTTTTCCTGCTTTTGAACAGCTAGAACAACTTTCATGAACGTTTGATTTTTGAGCTGTCAACAAGGACTAAAGCAACAGAAAACTCCCCATACCGTAGTCTAGTTCACACAAGAACAGTGTAATATGTTAACATTATTTTAAAAAATACCTGCCAAACAACAAGTTAAATTAAGGAGATAAAGTTGAGAAGTCAGGTGATTTATGTGTTCTGTTGGTTTGCTACTGGTACTTTAGTCAGTTTCACACATTTCTACAGCAAAGAAAACCAGCCATTCTAATGTTTCTATACAAAATCAGTTGTAGAGAGGGTTGAAGATTTCTTGACCATCCTGAGTCACATCCCATTGCCATTTTATAATCTGTACCATGATTTGAAAAACAAATATATGAAAATTAGTCTTGAGAAGTATCGAAAAGATGCATTGGTATGATACATTGTATGTTCAAAGATCTGGGATGCAGCCCCTTAGTTTTCCTCTTTTACATCCAAACACAATTTTTTTTTTTTTTTTTGGAAGGAAAGATCATCTTTTTCCTCTTTTTCTATTTTTTTTTTTTCCACTTACAACAAATGAAAAATGGTCTGCCTTTTGAGGGTTTTCTCTTTCATGCTTTGCTAACCTGTTTTTGTGCATATAAATTATGGTTCTGCGGTTTCAGTATGTTGAAATGTTATTAGTTGGTGTTATAAGATATCCTAGACCTCACTGATCATGTTTTTAGTACTGGATTGAAGCTTTAGGCATGTTAGTTTTCAGCAGTGGCCAGCATAGAATCGTAGAAAGGTTGGAAGGGACCTTAAAGATCATCTAGTTCCAATCCCTTTGGCATGAGCAGAGATAATTTTCACTAGACCAGGTTGCTCAGAGCCTCATCCAGCCTGGCCTTGAATTCTTACAGGGCTTGGGCATCCACAGCTTCTCTGGGCAACCTATTCCTGTGCCTCACCACCCTCACAGTAATGAATTTCTTGCTGGTGTCCAATCTAAACGTACTCGCTTTCAGTTTAAAGCCATTGGCCCTTGTCCTATGCCCTTGTCAAAAGTCCATCTCCAACTCCCTTTGTGCCTCCTTTAGGTACAGGAAGGTTTCCACCTGGTCTCCCTGAAGCCTTCCCTTCTCCAGGCTGAGCAGCCTCAGCTCTCTCAGCCTGTCTTCATAGGAGTCTGTCACTTTCTTTGTTTTCTTCCCCCTTTATCTCAACCCAGCCCAATTTCCTCCTGTCATACCTTACCTTTTTCGTTCACCTCAGGTTTAGACTGTCACAGAGTGAAAAATGGGTAGTATTGAAGGGACCACTGAAGGTCATCTAGAACAACTTCTCTGCTCAAACAAGGTTCCCTAGAACGTGTTAGTCAGGATTGTGTCCAGATAGTTCTTAAATGTCTCCAGAGAAGGAGACTCCACAAACTCTCCGGACAACCTGTTCCAGTTCACCAGGCCCCAAAGTTCACTCTTGGACTTGTTTTTTAACAAGTTGCACATTAAGTAAATTACACTATAGAATAAACAGTAACAGCTTCCATTTCTATCACAGAAATTGTTGTTATTCTTTGAATTCCTAGATGCTCTCAACTATACTGGAGACATCCCACTCCTCTCTGCTTACTGTTTTTTTCTTCCCTGTCACCAAAACAGACACTGTCCTTCAGCTGCTGTTTTGTGTCAGGAGGAAGGTGAAAGCTACTTATTTTTCCTCTCACCCTGAGCTTTTCTGCCACTGTATTTTTCTTTCTGTCCTCCTCACAAATGCCTTTCTTCAGACCATCTAGAAGAACTGATGCATTCTGTGCCCTTCTCTTGCTGTAACAAGAGTTCTACCAGAGAAGTCATTCCATGTTAGTCTCGTCTTCTGTTCCATCTGTAACCTCTTCCAGACAGGCAATAGTACATGCAAGAAGGCCTTCGTCAGCCCAAGGCTGTTGCATGCTTGGATGTTTTTTTATATATATACACATATGCACACACAAGCAAAGATACATATTTTTATAGGTATAAGTTATGAAGGTGGTTCTTCAAGTCAGTCAGTAAAAATGGATTGTGTGTAGGCAGAATTCCCAAGGGCAGGCTGTTTCCTGGGCATGGTGCTCAGGTGTCTTCACACTTGCCTCCTACCAGCTGCCAGAGAACTCCTGTGGCTGAGCAGTTTAGCTCTTTGTTGGAACTTGTGACTAGGTTTCAGTGAAGAAGCTTGGTACCAGAAGTGAGACATCTGCACTGGCAGAGTGGTCATGTCAGACTCGTGAGAGTGACAGGGTACAGTAGCGAGAACGCAGCTTCCTATAACACCACAGCTGCTGGTGTTGGAGTTCATGGTTGAATCATTAAAATGAAACAGAAAAGGCTCTTATGCTCCTGCAGAGAAAGAGAGGCAAGAACACAAAAACTTGGACATCATTCCTGGCCTTTAGAACGATCAAAACATTTGGATTTCAGAATTTCTGGAATTTCTCAAGTTGAGTGTAATTATTTCCCCTTGTCAGAACCAAGAAGACATGTAGAAGATACTTAATCTAAAAGGTAAGACTTCATAATCTTAATTTGCTGACTACTTTTTTCCTCGTTAGACCTTAAAATGACAGACATTAGGAACCATAGCTTGATTATTTTAAGGTGATTCTTTTTGTTGAAGTCCTATGAGCTGGTTGAGTGTTTTGCAGATCATATCAGAGACTAATCCTCATTCATGGTATCCTGCTACACATTTTATGCTATATGTGTATCTTGTTCTACTGGTTTTGGTATATAAGGAATAATATCTAAAAGTCTCTTCTGGCTCAAACATTTGTATTGTATGTTCATTATGCAAAGTTGCTTATGCATGTATCTTTAGCAAATGAAGTAACAGTGGTTGGCTTGTGGGATATTTTTGGCAAGCAAAAATCCACCTTTACTGCAATTCTTGAGGGAACAGAATCAGTTTCGTTCCAAATCTGAGCTAAATTTGGTGTTTGAGATAGTAAACTTTCCTGGTGCATCTGTATATATCTACTTTTTACAGCTCAGCTTGTGCTTATGTACCCTGGGATGTCTGAGCTGCTAACCTGTTCTGTGACAGTCTTCTGACTTTTCAGTTTCTATAGCAAAAAAACTCATGCTAACCACTTATAAATATGCTTTCATTAATCAAAGAATTTGTAAGACATTAGTGGATGCTACAATGATATTTGCTACGTGAAGTACATTAGGATAAACACAATGATGAAATTATTGATATTCTGGAGGCAACTTTTTCCAAGTGAAATATTTCTTGGGTTTTAATTTTTGTTTGTTGGTTCCCTCCCCTCTCCTCCCAAATCTTGTAAAACTTTTCAAATCCTTTTCATAAAAAATGAAATTTAATTCTACTACCTGCAGACTAATTAGGAGTGGCTGTCTTCATCCTCCTTCCTGCCCTCATAGGCACCTGTAAAAAGTAGATCACTGTTCTTTTAACTGCAATTCAGTTATAGCTTTTATTTCTGTTACATGTGAATGGAAATCAGTCTTTTATTAAAAAAAACTAAAACTAGATTCATGTTGGTCTCAAACAAGATTTTGAAATATATGTCAACTCTATTAAAAGAAAAGCAAAGAAATAACTTTCAGTAAACACACCAATGAGTAGAAAAAAGAGTTACAATGGCATACATAGTCCAGAGGACATCTGTAGTTGAGATAGTGGGCATTAAAGCCATAGTTTTGAAGCATGTGAAGTTACGTAATTAAAGGACATAATTTTTAGCACACTCTTAGTTTCATCTCCTCGGGTTTTTTCTTCTTTAAAGTGTGGATCTTTATGTGCTTTTATTTTCAGAAATCCCTTCAGGCTTATGAACCTTATAAATTAGGTTTTTCTGATTTTTGCCTAAAAATTTATTTTCAAATACTTGTTTCCATCCAAACTCCCACACCACAAGATGAAACAAAAATTTTAGGTTTTTTGTCATGCCATATTTGTATAATGATTTCTCCTGGAATGAAATATAAAAATCTGTTAAAGAGTACTGACATTGGTTTACCATTTAAAGAGAAAAATAAAATTTGTTAATTTATTTCACATCAAATAAAACTTAAATGATAGAAATTTTTCTCTCTTAAAGGCATTCAGGAGTTGACAGGAATTACAAAAACACTTGTGGTAAGAAACATAAGGTTATACATGACTGTATGTACATTCCTATGGCGTCTGTACATTACACTGGGGCACACTGTTTCTTGATAAATTTTTTGCTTCGTTCTTGCTGTTCCCCAAGGTTTGCTGTAGGTGTCTAGCTGTAGGAATGAACTGCATGGCTATGTGATGTAGTGTACTATCACACAGCATTTCAGAGGTGCAACATGTCATCTGTTTTGGGCACTAAGCACCCTCTACGAATGACACAGGAAAATCAGGACAAGCTAGATGGGTAATTTTCTAGATTATTCAGGGAAATGGTAGCTGTTACGGTTCACTGACTACTCAAGGTGCTTTGGCACATATATAATTTTAAGGTATTCAGAACATAGTAACCAAAACCCACTGAAGTGGCCTGGTCCTGTCAGTTCCTTTTCATTTACTGCAGTCAGATTTTTCACATAAATTTTAGCTACATCTCTGCTGTGAATAAGGGTCAGAAAAAATTGGAGGAATGAAGCAAAACTGGTTAAGAAGTAAATGTTTTAAGCTCTGGTAACAAAAAGATAATGATTTATGTTTTTATCAATGAACACCTGTCATTTTTATAGAGCAACAGAGGAGCTAAAAATGTTTCTTATTTATATTCAGTACAAACTTCTGTTTGTAGAGATACTAATAAATAAATACAACATTTCTAACCTTTGTCTCTCTAACCATTTTCAAACATTAATTTTTGAAATCCTGGTTAGGAATGCAAGATCATATATACAGTAATGCACATGCAAATAATTACTTTGGCTGTATCTTGATCTTAACATCAACCTAATACAGATTTCTTTCTTTTTCAAATCCTCCTAAATCTTTAATCTTAATACTCACAGTGACATGGACATGTACTTTTTTGAAGTTCTAATTATGAATAGTAGTAAAGATATATTCACTTTCAGTACTAGAGAGAGTCTATTTTAGTTCAAATTCAAATGATTGTCAAACATTTTGTGTATGTGTATGCTGCTGTGCCTAGCCAACAATGCTGATCCTCGTCAGTAAAGTAAGAAAAAAATGAAAAGGATCATGAGAGGTATAACATTTCTTTAACTGAAATGTTATTATATTGTTTATTAACAGACAATCCCTAAAATCAAATATCTGGCTTCTTTAACAAAAGCTTTTTCAGTATGGGGACCAATAAACAGGTTCTGTGTGTTCCGTATGATAAAGAAAAGTGAAACCTTTTCAGTGAGGTTTCCTTTCACTTAACTGAATTGGTGTTTAGCACACCAAACAAGCCCCCCCCCCCCCCAAAACCTACCCTCAAAAATCCCCCAAAAACCAAAAAAAACCAAACCCCCCAAAAAACCCAAACAAACAAACCACCAAACCTACATTCCTACATCTGTACTACAAGTGATGCTGTTACAATATTGTACCAGCTACGGGCAAAAAAAAAAAAGATACCACAATTATATTTTCTTACCGGGGGTGACCTCTAGTGTGAAACAATGGCATTCAGTATTCTTTTGGGTTTGAAATGACAGCTTTTTGCCAATTACACTGGATTTCTCAAGCTTCCAAGTCAGTGTGTGGAGTATCAAGGTACTCCATCATTAAAAACACAACCCCTTGCCCCTACCCCTGGAGTAATTCTGTCTTCTCAGACTAGTGTTTCCTTGAAATGTTTGTTTGCTGATATTATCTTTAAAAAGTCCAATAACATTTCCTGCCCAAACACTGTAATTCAGATTGTGTCCTGTTATTTACCACACCAGTGAAGCTGTTAGTTATACCTATAATTAGCTCTTCACACATTCATTTCCTTTCTACCATTCTGCTGCATGAATACATCTATGCTAGATAAAACCCATGAAAACAAGTTTTTTTAAATAATTCACAGAGAAAACTGTATTAATGAAAGTCAAATTTACCAAATGAAAATGTGAAAACCAGAGTACTTCCTTCTAGAACAGTTAATTATGCCGGAATAGTGTGGCTTTTTCCATTCCAATTTGTCTATAAATGTCTTCCATCTCTTAGAACTGGACACTCCCTGTATATTCATCCTTGTAGAAAGCATGTATTTATAGGCTTTTGTTTGTTTGTTTGTTTAAGTCACAGGCTACATTCACAGCAAAGCTGACTTTGTAAGTAATTGCATTATCCCTCAGACTGTGTTCAATAGAGGAACGAGTTTATGTGCATTACAATATGACATGCTTTACTCTTACTTGTCCCATTACTTGTAAAGTCATTGCTGAATATTAATTTTCTTCTTTGCTGAGAGACATGTGGAATTACTGTAATTCCAAATGGTGCTATCAATATCTGTAGGGGATGCAAATTACTGAGATTATCTTCTCTTCATTAACATGGTGGATGTTAGCATAAAGATTATCAAATAATAGCCACATAAAAAATAATTTACTGTGCATTTTTATTATCTAATTGTAAATTTAACCCATGTGGGCTTGTGAGGAAAGGAATATTATTGAATGAAAAAATAGAGATATTAGTTTGAATTATGTAGATCAATGTTAATAGAAGTATTTTAAACTTCTGAAATTAATTTAGAAAACTGTTTATTCTCCTTGAGATCCTAGTCTTTGGTTAATTTGTAGCCATGATGTTCTTAGTATTTGTCCAGTCCAATCTTGTAAGCTATACAGATCCTAGGCTAAATATAAGCTAAGGACCCTCTTGAGTACTAAGTGTGTGGACATGTAATGCACTAATCTTTTATACTGACATACATGAAAAAAGAAATTATACTCTGCAAGAAGTGGACTGGCATTTAATCAAGTTGGTGTGACGGCCAGTAGGGACCATTGCTTTAAAGTACTTTAGAAGTTTGCTGTGGAATGGGACTGTTGCTAGTTGTGTGCTCATTACCTTAAAGGGATAAAAAAAAGTGCATCAGATTGTTCATGTTTCCTTTTTGAAGGGTGTTTTGAGATCTGCTGGCATGTCAGAACAATGTTTCAATGCTTTAATGTTTCAATGCTCTTAGAATAGCACAGTATTTCAAGAATTTTCAAAACAGAAGCAGGTAGTTTGAACTAGATTGTACAGTTTCCCTGGAAGTTGATTTTGGCAAATATATTTTAATTATTCCCTCCAACCATTTCTTCCATATTGAGCCAAGGAAATTTTTTCAGGTGTCAAATAATTCTGAATCTTTTGTTCATTCATTGATGAATGTCATCTTCTTCATTGCTCCTACTGCTTTTATGCATCTTGAAAAAAATTTTCAGCCTGTCCTATTTCCTGTCTTTTCTTCTTACAAAGATAAATATACAGCCCCTCATGGAAATAGCATGTGTCCAATTGCCATAGGCTAAAAGCCTCTTGTACTTTCAGTTCAGCAGTTAGATTCCTATCTATAGCTAAGCAAAGGGACAGAGTTCACCTTCATCTGGAGTGAAACAATATTAGAAGATTAGGGAAATAAGATCTGTGTTTATCTATATCATATTGATATTGAAGCTGACCTAACTTTGGAGTGCTGTTCTTTCAAAGACTACAAATCCTGAGATCCAGGTGGATGGAAAATACTTTGGATAGGGGATCCAAATATTTGTTCAGTTGCTAGCGGTACATGTTTGAACTTACCTAATAACTTGCTACAGAAACCTGAATTATTGGAGTTTTCCTCAACTGAATTCCATTTATAGTCAGGTAGACATGTACTAGAGTGTGCATTATGCTTAAACTTAGTTGTTACCACTGTTAGGAGTTGTCATGACAAATCTGTCATGACAAATTAAACTGAAACTTTTTTGCAATTAAATTATAACTATTTTAATAACACTAATCAGAAATTTCGGGAATACCGTTCCCTTTTCCGTGAAATTGCATTGATTACAAAATTCATAGAATTCTGCAGAGGACTATACTGAAGGCATGAATAGGGTTTTCTCAGTCCACTTCTAACTAGATTTCCAAGGAGGACTTTTCCTAGTTGTAGAATATTTGTTGGTGCATAGTTAGCATAAGTCAAGTCCAGGGCTTCAAATACTGGTGATGGAGAGTTGTCTAACACTGGTTACATCATTGATCAGGAGGATGCCATTATGTTAAACCTGACATTGTGAAAATAGAGAAAAAAAATAGAGATAAGAAAAGTGGTATTCTGAAAGTATTTTTGGAAAATTGAACAAAACAGTCTCAGAAGTAGAAATTATTTTCAGGAACTATGTTTTGTAAATAAAAACTTGTAGAGTAAGTGATATTTGATATGCTTTTCCTTTGCACTCTTGTATGGATACTAAGGGTACTTGAATGGGTTCATTCACAGTGTGTTTTCAATATCTGCAAGTATTAAAGGCATGCAAGCATTCTAAGGTACTTCAACATTTCCAAATCATTTAAAGGTAGTGACTATGGAGACCTCCCCCTGTCCCTCCAGGATTATATTCTCAAGTGTTCTATAGAGAACCTTTATTTGGCTTGTAACCTTGTTTAGTTGAATACCAGTTAGTAATTTAAAGTCCTGCGACATTCCTGGGCAGAAATATTTTCCATTTACTAGAAACATTCAAAGCAGTTTCCCTTTCCCCAATTCTTTTTGCAGTGCACACTAAGTGTAATTTGTGTGAATACTGTCTTATCTGCATAGTGTAAAAATTCTCATGCTGTCATTGTAGAAATTGCTTATTTCTTTTGCAGAATTTTCCTTTCTTCTCTATATTTCTCTTTGATCCTTACACTCTCCAGAATGAGTATGGTCCAGAAGAATTATTGAATTTGTACGCAGATTCAGATAAAAGTTTCACATATATTCTCATGCAAAGAGATGTGGGATACCTCAGTTGAGAACTAAGAAACACAATGGGATTGATTTTGGCACAGGCAGTGTCGTGTTATGTACATTTCAAATATTTTGTTTGTTGGGGTTTTTTTAAGTAGACATCCAAGCTGATTCCATGTCCCCTAATTTCTGGAGTCACTTGAGCATTAGAGCAAATATTACTTCATATTACTGACTAAATTATTGGAACATTATCACAAGGCCATTTATACAGCTTCTAAGAAGAGTTAACTCTATGACCCTGCAATGTTCCATTCTGCTCCTAGTCAACCAATCTATTAAATAGGGCTGATTTTTCTGTGAAGTATATCTTTAAATATCCTATAATTAAAATAACTGTATGTATTTTAGAAAGAAATTTTAAGAAGACTTTTAATTTTACTTACAGCACATTTACAACATTAAGAAACACACAAGTTTTCATTCCTGCAGTCTTACAGCAAAAATAACGTAATTCATTACACACTGGATAAAGAAAGCACTCTGGCTTGTCAGATTCCATGTTGCATTTAAACCCCTTAAGCTGCTTCATTCACATTTCTAAAGATGTTTTACTAATTACAGAACCCACTCAGATTTGCAAAATATTGTGGGAATGGTCTTCACAGATCCTCTCTCAGGATCTCTCTCTCATCTGAAGTTGTTTGAAACCAAGAGCTGCCACTGTGCTGGTTTAGGTCAGATGTTACATACTTAAATAAACACCTCATTTCAGACATGGCATTTTCCACAATATTCTGGAGTTCAACCTCTCTTATTCAAGCTCTTCTTAACCGTCTACTAAATTAATTTGCAGCTGTTGCTTGGGATTAAATTTTATGCCTATTATTTCAAGGAAGTGCAAGTTAGTGAATCATACCCGACTTCTAGAAAATTGTACTGCTATGTACTGGCACTGCAAGTGGACTCAGTTTGAATAATGAAGTTAGAAGTATTACTGTGTTAGCAAATATAATGCATGCTAGCACAGTCATTATCATTGTACAACAATCTGTATTGTGTTTTTCATTCTGACAGCCATACCTCCTATAGCCCATCACCATGCACTTTGATCTTTTTCACCTGGCTTTTGTTCTTGCCATTTTATATTGCTGCTTTCCCAGGCTCTATGCAAGGGTTGACACAATTACCTTGACATCTTGAGATGTAATTATATTGTTTTATTTTTCATGGCTCATTTTAGCCATAATAAGTAAGTCAGCTCACATAAATTTTGTCTTACCTCTATGCTTATTTAACTGGTCTTAATCTGCAGTTTTATTGCTTGCTTTGGCATCTTGTACCACCACAACCACTCAATCTGTGTAGCCTTAATAATGCTTATTTAAATTTCAATGTAAAAAGTTCAGTGTACAATTTTTAGTATGCCACCTACAAATCAGCAGGTTTGTTTCTATGTATAGCTCCTGTATAGCCTGCTCTGCTTTCTCAATAAGTCTATGCCACTTTGCTGACTAGTCACCTAGTTATGTATTGTCATAAAAGGAAAAAAAAAAAA
>VXAD01010615.1:87863-110363 GCA_013399195.1 Dicrurus megarhynchus
CGAAGCTGCCTTTAGAGATCTTAGAAATCCCCCTTAAAATGCAAAACTAATGATTAAACACATTCAAGAGCATTAAAAAATCCAACAAATCCACAGGGGTGACACTGAGAACAAGAGTACAATAACCTGGAGGGTATAAAACTGAACATTTTGGGATTTTAAATATCTTTTGAAGGACACAACTTATGTATGGCTTGAATCCTGTAAAAACTGGTTCAAAAACACTAAACATTATAGAAACTGGGCTTTTAGAGATAACTTTCAAAAAGTATAGCTTTCAACATCACAATTAAAATAGATCCTCTTAATTATCCACTTGAACTAATTAACTGCTTGGAACAATCAAAATGTGCAAAAACCAATAAAACAAAACTTCATATATAACATGTATTACTGGTTTTCTATTTAAAATAAAATTAAGAGATGAAGACAGGTGACATTAACTATAACTGGACTTGTACAAGTCTATATGTGTATATGGGAGAAAGAGGTTAATTAATAAAAAAATGCCATTGCCCATGAGAATAAATGTCAGAGTCCTGCAGAAGTAGCTTTGGGCTAGCATGGTAAGGTAGTTTGCACAAGGAGAACAGCCTTGGTTTTCAGAAGGTATTTAAACAAAAACCAAAAAATTATGTTGAAGGTGAGGCATTTCAGTCTGTCTATATTGGTCTTCGCTGGAGTGAGCCATTAACTTTTGTTTACTGAAATCCACTTCTGCATTTGTTAGTGTTTTGTTTCTTAAAAAGTGAATCTGTACTTAAGTAAAGATTACTTATATGGTATTCTGAGCCTGTTTTTGCTTGATTCAACTGAAAATACTCCTGCAGCCCAAGACCAGTCTTTGCTTCTGACTGGACCATACCTTGCCCCAGTGTGTCAATATAACGGAGCATTTTCCTGAATTTGCACATAGGAGAATAGTCCTACTAGTTCTTATAAATTAGGGCTAGAGTTCATGACAATCAACATCCAATATTTTAGCTCCTGTGCTGAAGTTTTTGTTAAAATAGAGTAAGTGTGAAGAAAGTAAATGTAAAGTCAAGAAATGGGTAGGAACTGAGAAATAAATTGAGAGATTTTTTTTCAGCAAGTTGTTTTGTGAGTCTGGGCTTTCTTCAGCAGCACAGAAGCCATTCTCCCATGCTCACACATTGACATCTTCCCATGCACATACTTGCCTATAACCATTTCCATTCATATGGAGTTTGGTATAGCGATATATACTTCCCCTTGGAATTCAGTGCTGCCAGTAATTAGAATTTCAGTACATTTAATATTCTTATGTACACATAAATGGAGAATATAATGCACACAGAACATTAATAATTAGCAAAAAGTGAGAGTGGAATTTTATAGGACTCTGCTTATATTTCTGCTAATAAAATCTTTCTGAAGTTGAAGATGTATTATGATGCATTACATTAATATGATTTTCTGCACTACATAGGTTGTACACTCTCAAAGTCAGTGCAGTCCTCACAAAAATAATATATTATTTTAATTCTGCATGTCTTTGTCAGTTTAAAGTAATCAAAATAGTGATAGCAAATGACTTACAGCTGCGTGGACAAGAACATATATTTCCTTATTCCTTAATCATGTATTTTACATTGGATCTTTTGTTTCCTACACAGGAACAAATTGGTTAGGCTGAATTATGCCTGAACCTTATCTCATGTCTAAATATTCTTTTCTATGTGAAATACTATGAAGAGCTGGTATTTTTGTTTTGTTTAAGCGGTAACATTTTTCATTCTTTCTGATAAAAAAATTACGTATTCAAACTGTAATGATTTTTTGTTCTTTTTTCATTTTAGTATAACCAGGTTGCTTGCTTTGCTAACAGCAGCAGCTGGAGAGTGGAAGTTTACTTTAGAATACTGTTTTTTACTCATTTACAGGCTGTTTATGTGACAGTTATAACCTAAGAGCTATCTAATTGACTTTTTTTTAAACACTCATGTTTCTTCACTGGAATAACCAACATACTTAGAAGCTGTTAGTGATCTTTTGGTAATAAATTTTTTCCCCACAATTATGTGTCATTGTAAAGAGCTGTTAACTCATTTATAAGCTATTAATTATTAATTCATTTCTCTAATGTACCAGCATTGCTTGTTGTATTTCTCCCTTGCTGTATAAAAAAAAAATTCCATGCCACATTTGTGTTTGAAAGCCTTATCCTTCATTTTCATAGTGCCCCAACTTCCAATAACTTTTCCTAGCCTGGCAATCCACACGGGGGGATACAAACAAAAATACCATGTGCAGTTTCAAAGCTGTATCTTCACACTCACATTTTGGTCATTGATGATGAAGATACACCTAATGACAGAAGTTTGCAGAGAGGTGTTGCAATAGTCTGTTGCTCAAAGGGTTAGAGAAAGGGCTGCCTGGAAGTCGCCTGGCTTACTAGATAGAGCACAATGTTCCATTTCCATTGGTACCTGGGTTGAAAGGCCATGAGCCCACTTCAAGGTGTTATATAATTCTGTCCACCCATTTACTTCTGTACTTTCACCTTCTTTTTCTATTCTCTCTTTGTTGGACTCAAGGGAAAGACTTGAAAGCTTGTCTCAATGTTCTCCTCTCTCTCTGCTCTCATAATTTCTTCCATATGGCCCGGTTTGTCTTCATCCCGCTTCCGGAAGCAGTCTGACAACCCTTCACACTCTTTTTTCATGACTCATGAAGACACACAAGTTGAGAAAAGAGAGTGATAAATGTTGGCCTACTCATCCAGTGAGTAGAAGCCTGTCTGTAGACATAAGAAACTTTTGAGTCATGGGGCTAACAAAATGTGTTCTTAGCTTTTAACCTTTCTTTTCAATGATTTCATCAATTCACTCTTTTCTCTCCCACTCCCTTATGTATGTACTACCCAATTAGACTAATATTTTTGAAGCAGGGTCACTTTTTTATATGTTTATGGAGTGCTCTACACATCACATTTATATACACTTGTGATTTTTTTACCCTGCCATATGGTTATAATGCATGTTTTAAAGGTAAATATGTTTACTTGAAATCTTTCTGTATTATTAAAGATTCTTTTGTTTTCAGTGATGTGAATTAGGTGATGAAAGTGAATGATTACGTTAATTTTGCTTTGTCTCTTTAGAAGAAGAAAGTTTTGATATATCTACATTCCAATGTCAAAAATATGTGTTACGTAAGACGTCTGTATTTTCCACTCCTCTTAATTCACACTGAGGTTTGGTTTTGCATTTGAATATATTACTTAATTTGTGAGACTGAAAAAAAAGTCATACTAATAGTTCTGAAACGTGTTGGATGGCTTGAGCTGTTACTGACTGAAATGTGTGGAAAGTCTCCCACTGATTTCAGTGAGTATCCAGTCAAGTTCTGTGTGTTCTTCTACCTTCATGTTTCAGCTTTTAGCAGTTTGGCAAAATTTCAGAGCTGAAAACCTTTCTCAAGCCTAATGTGGTTTTTACGGATTTAAGTTTTAAGTATCCCTGCTTGGCTGGCATGGGGAGCTTTAATCTTATGTTTACAAGAGAATGAGTAAATAGATAGAAGTTCCTGTTTCTCTTTTTCAGTTTCATTGCAGTCAACATAATTTTGGATACCTCCACACTTCCTGTGTGCCTGAATCTTAAATAACAGCTCATGAGTTTGTCTTAAATGTGTTAGAGCACACTAGTGAAAGTTTTATGTGAAGGTCAGATCAGCAATTAAGGCTGAAAATCCAACTTTGAGCTGTCATCAGGCTATCTAGAGTTACAGTTTGAGCTAGTGAAAGAAACCTCTTCAACTGGCTCAGTTTCAATAGTAATGAATCCTATGCTCAGCAGGAATTTGCGTACAAGGCCCACCACTGCTGCTGAACTAAGTGGCAAAGTACCCACATATAGATTGAAGCCCTAGTTGTGCTGATCTATGTTTAGTAGAAGAAAAGTATCAATGTTGATAAATTTATTTAAGAAGGGAAGAGTGATTTAAATCCATGATAAAAGTAGGAAGAACAGCAGACAAATAATGCCTGAGTAATTAACATAAGAGTGAAAGGGTAGAGAAGCGGTAAAGCAGAGGTATAGGGTATAAGACAATATCAGCTCATTCCCTACATTTTCAAGCATTTAAAAACCTCTTGAGTGTCAAGATATAGTGGAAAGTGGCAAATACAAAAAACCCACACCAAAGCCTAGCAAAAGACATAGACCATTGCAGACATTTTGGGTATGTGGGTCTTGGAAACAAAGGTCACCCTGCTTCCTCTCCCACATGCTGGCAGAAGCCTTTCTCAAAGTGCAGTGGTTTTATTTTCAAGGGCCTGTTGTCAGTGATTGACAAGGTTTCCACCTCCGGATTTCTTCCATAACCATGTTTAAACACCTGGAACTTGCATCCTGGCACTTCTAATGAAAATTCACCAGAATTCAGGGAAGCTAAATATCCACCAGTGGGTAGATATATCTACCAGTTTCTGTAGAATATAGTAGCTATCATTGCACTTGGCAGCTAAATAAATACAAATATTTTTATATTTATCATACATTTACAATATTTTATTTTTACCATAGCAGACAGATCCTATTGCACTTGCATGCAGAAATATTTTTGTTCCAAAGGGCTATTACAAGGGTCTATTACACAAGTATATGGCTTTGTCAACAAGTGTCATACCATGGCCATTGACAATATCTCGTACTCAAAAATTTCGACTAAAAATTCAAATAACTTTTCTTGCTCTTCTGTATCTTCTTTTCTTCCAATAATTTGGCAGCTGTTGTTACCTCCTATTTCATATATGGATAAAGATGGGAGTGAGAGTCCGGCAAAAAAGGAACCAAGTCACTTTCCCACATTCACGTGGTTGGTAGAATAGGATATATTGATTCAATATTCCCTTCTCTTCTTTTGGCAGCAAGAAATGAAGCATGTATTTGAGGTAAAACTCTTCTGTATCATGAATTAAAGATTAAAAAAATCTCAAATATATCAGATCAAAACCACTCAGATAATGACCCTTTGCCACCTGTACACTTGTATGAAGACCAGAGCTGTATGCCCAGGAGTATGATTACTCCATTTGCTGCATGTGTCCACAGACTTTTAATCATATCTTCCTGATCTTTTCTGTCTGTGGCTTGTTCAGTGGTCACAGCATCTTTCTTACAGGACAAAGATCTGATCAAACCTTCATTGAATTCAGAAGAGGTTTTGCCATTGATTAAAGTGAAAGGAGTGCTTTCCTAAATGAACATAAAAGCTGAACTAATCTCTCCCTTCATAGGTCATTCAGGCAGGTCAGGCTTGGAGCACTCTAGTGGGAAGGCTTGCACTGTTTCATATTTCACAGTAGCAGTCCTGTGAATAAGTCAATGAGTTCAGTCTCTGGGGCATTCAGTATAATACTTTTCAAGATAACTAAATTCACTTTATAAGTGACTTTATAGCTGGAATTTGAATATTTCCAGTCCATCACCAATTGCTATGTTCAAAAAATTGCAGAAGGAAATCTGCCCTTACTGCACAATGGAAGTCTTTTTAAAAAAAATCAAACAACAGTTGAAAAAAATTTAATTCCTTCCTACGGGTTTCTCTAAAGCCACTAGACAGAATTTTTGAATGACATGGGTAAAAGGAGAAAAAAATATTAGTGCTGGTGAATGCACTGAGATCTCATCTAGGTTGTGCTTGAGTAACTAGAGTCTAACTGGGCAGGTAAAGGAACTAAAACATGACAGCAGGGTTAAAACTCAAGACCTAATAGCACAACTGAGACTCTTTTGATGTTTAATGTTTTTATGATTCTCTAGTGTCTAATCAACAGAAATAACCTGCAGGTTTCAAAGGGCAAAGCTCAGTATCTTTATGTCAATTTGGTCATCTGTTCTCCCCAGCTCTGTCACAGTGGATTTTTACCAGACAGATCCTGCAGTGCTCTCAGCACTTATCACACACATGGAGATTAATCTTCATTTTACTCTTGTACTTCTTCTGCACTACATTGCCATCTGGAAGCTTGAACCAAAGGCTCTGGAAGAACCTTTTTGAGAAACTGGATGTTACAAGAAATGGCATTTCCTGATCTTTTCTAAAGAAAACACTAAGAAGCAGGTCACACCTCCAAACATACTCAACCTGTCTTTTCAAATTTTTACAATACTTGCCCTTTCTAGGACTGGTGTTTCTTAATATAGCTATGACAAATAAAAAAAGGAAAACAGAAAAAAGCCTGCAGATGATACTTTGTGATTTATGATTCCAAAGATGAGAGATGACTGTAATAGATTAATAGACAACATGATGGCAGGTTAAATTTTATGTCAATAGAGACAAAACAATGGGCAATTGGAAGAATAGTTTCTTTTTCTACTGCATTTTCTTTACAGAAAAATAACTGAGGAAAATAAAGATTAAGCATTGTTGTGGATTTTTGGGTTGCAATTTTCAGCAGTCAAAAGTAATGACTAGATAGGTACTAGATATTTAATTCCTTTTTACTTGTATAATATAAAGGAAATCTATGTTATAACTGCCTCATACTCTAGGCAATAGGAGAGATTTCTAGCAATGGAGGTGAAGGAAAGAGAAACTGGTCAGATGAATATAAATGCATGTACAAAAGTTTCTTTTACTAGGAAAAGATGGGATTCTTTATGTTTGAGAGAGAAACAGGTAGTAGAGCATTTTGGTGCCTCAGAAGTGATGTCATGAGAATGTCACAAGAGAAATCATATCCCTGTTATCTGCAGAGGTCTATGGTTTTTTGCTGTAAAAGGTGCAGTAGACTTGATAGACACAAAAGAGTCTTGAAGCAATTTGATACATCTCTAGGTTTGAAACAGAGTAAATAGAATCCGTTGCAATATGATATGTCATGATATTAATAAAATATAATAATCTGCATTAACATTGTATGATAATGCATATGTTTCCCTGACATATGACAGATCCAGGATGAAAAGAACAACCCTTTCATTTTTTACCTATTCCTTCTCTCATAGCAAAAGTGAGCTTCTACCAAAAGTGTTGTTGAATAGACGTAAGGAAATAAAGAGATTATTTGTCCAAGTCTAGATGGGGTTTGAATAAAGAGACAACTATCTTAAATGCAACAAACCATTAAAAAGAAATACTTTCTCAGCCAGTTTTTGGCTTGGTAAAGTGAGGAATGGTCAGGGTTATGAATGCCAAAACCTATCAGTTGTAGAGGGGAACACTTTCTTCCAGATGACAAAAGCTGTGGCTTCCTTTGGCTGTATTCCTTTGTTGACATAATAGATGGACAGATGTCTAGAAAAGGGTCTTTTGAGGGTAAAGGAATTTAAAATTGTTTATTTTCAAATCAAATTTCGTTAATATTCTTTCTTTCATATGGTTCTGATCCAATACCTCCTTGTTCCCTTGAAAAAAAGTTTTTCAAATACTTTTCAACTATGTGTAACTCCGTCAGGTTTTTTAATATGTAATCATCCAAAGGCATTAGTAGTTCAGTAGTCATGGCTACTGGCAATTTCACCTGTGGTTCTCCACCAGCCATATGTGTTTGTCCTGTTTTCTTTTAGCCAGGGCTCGGCACCGGCCACCTACCCTTCTGTTTCAAAGTGCATGACCTTCCCATTTGGTTGTTCATTTATTCAGAGACCAAGAGTTTTCCTTGCAGATTTGGAAGACAGAGGTGAAATCTTTGTGAAGGTTTCTGAGCCAGTGAGATTGCGAAATTCACTATGTGTTTGACTCAGGAAGAACATGACTGGGATGAAAACCTTCCAGTCAATGTATTTAATTTCATTTGTGGCAAAATAAGTTACTTCACAATGGTTTAAGATGTCTATTTTACAACAGACATGTTTAAATGGGATTTAAACATTAATTACTTGGAATCAGTAGGTTCAGTAATTAGAATTCTTCATGAATGTTTGTCATTTTTGGGAATTATTTGTGACTTTATTTGCCCTTTTTTTGATAGTTTTCTTGATTAAAAATCATCAAGCCTCTAACATTAATGTGAGAAATCTACTGTTAAAGAAAAAACAATAGATAATATTGATAGATTTTTGGTATCTCATACCCATTGAAAGAAAATTGATTGTTCACCATGTCAGCAGCAGTTCTGTCAAATGTTTATTATTACACTTAGCATGGGTGGAGCATTTGCCAATGAAATGCAGCTAATTCTACACCACTGTGTGGATTTCATCACTGCTTTTGTTACGAGTGTTGTTGTACTCCCAGTACTTCCATTTCTGTTGTACTTTTGATAGTTGGTGATGGATGGAGCAGAATCCCATTAGTTAACAGAGTGAATAGACATGTTGCACAATTTTAGAAGTGAGAAGTCATTTAAAGGTGTTTGCTTTTCAACACCACAAAAGGCAGCTAATCTTCAGAATTTTTCAGGACACACTTAGTACTCATGTTTAAGCACAGACAGCATACTGCAAATTGTTAGGGAACGCATAAGATGTACTATAGCCTGTAATAGCTTCATGTTCTGGGAGCTTTACACTTCTTTCAGTGAGTAAAGCTATTTTAAGCAATGCAATAAAAATACTAACCTTAGAAATCTCAGCTCCCAATGAAATGCATGTTAAATTTATTTATGGAGTGCATGGAAACCATATGTTCTGCTTTTTCTCATAAAAATGGCAAGAAAGGAATGTAACTTTTTTTTATTTTATATGTTAAAAATTCATGGCTCAACTGGTTTTTCATATTGTCTCCCAACAAGCCTTCAGAAATCCATTTTTGTCCCTGCACCTCAAAGACCAATTGGCTGATAGACAGAGACACTTGTGAAAGCTGCAGATAAATTAATAGCAGAGAATGTGCCTGAGGACCATGCCTGGCTGCTCTTGAAATCCTTCTGAAGCCTGAATTATTTGTATTAAGATAGGCCAACACTCAGGCCTCTATGAGTCAATTCTTTGTAACAGTTGCCAATATTTTTATACCTGAGAGAGCAGCTTCATTCTTTATTATTGCTCAGGAATCAATACTCCCATTGCCCTCACAAAATGCTATACAAGCATTATTGGCATTTCACTTGGCAGTGAAGGGTATCAACATCAATCTCACCAACTGCACACTTCGCTAACCTTGTTCCACTTCTCCAGCACAAATTTGTATTCAGTCTGCACTGTCCTCTCCTGCTCAATTTAAGCGGGAATCCTTAGTGAAGCCGACACCTTCTGAGATGAGGAAATAGAAAGACATCATATAGCCACAGAGAAGAACAGTTTCCTTTTTGTGTGAGGTGAGGAGTACATGGGAGCTCTGACTGTGACTAAAATATGATTTGAAAAACAAAACAAAAAAACCCCAACCCCAAAAAACATTGCTACTGATAGACCTTCTAAAAAGAGTCAAATCTAGATCCAGACAGCAGCTTCTGACCCAAAAACCTACTATAGGGTATAGGATAGTTTTTCAACGATTATAAAATCCTTTTGAAATAACAGGTCCTAATTCACAAATAGTGCTACGTGTTGGAGAAAAGTGATGTATTTCCAAACAAATGAACAACAGTATATACTACAACAAAAGAAAGGCTCTTTGAAACAGCAGCCACATTTTGCTCTAATTGTGTACAGCTGCACCAGTTTGATATGCCAGTTCAGTCTCAAAGATTTGCATTCAACATGTAAATTCAGCTTTAAACATGCAATTTCTAGACGTAATCTAAAATGGGAATTGTTCAAAGCATCC
The DNA here is from genome assembly GCA_013399195.1 of Dicrurus megarhynchus. Classification (NCBI taxonomy): domain Eukaryota; kingdom Metazoa; phylum Chordata; class Aves; order Passeriformes; family Dicruridae; genus Dicrurus; species Dicrurus megarhynchus. The sequence goes on from VXAD01010615.1 coordinate 97,548, forward strand.
TGTCTCCTGCAGAGCTTTGTGTCACTACAGATTACAATAGAAGGCACTTTGTTCAAATAACACCAGAATAATGTCAGTGAGAGCACCATTAATAAAATAATAACCCCTTAAGTGTATCTGCTTTAAAAGAACAACGACATGCTCTTATTCTGCTTTTTTTTTCTCAGTCTTTGGTGTTGAATCTATGTATCTTTTCCTCTCTTTTATGATTATGGCTTAGCTTATCCTCAGGCAGAAAACTACTTCAAAAAAATATAACAAATAATGTTTGTGCAGGAGGATTATTTGGACGGTATAAATTTGTAGGTGGGTGGGTGTGGGGTCATGGCACATTGAGGTTATATATTCTTGTTAATAACAGTCAGGAATTTTCAGAGTGCATTTGATTTGGTAAGAGGCACAGCTATGAATTTCTCACCAGGAGAGAAATGTTTGACTTCTCTTGTATTGCTTGCTATAGCTTCCTGATATTGGCAACTACAAAGGAAAAAATAGCCTTCCAGTCCTGTTTTTTTTTTTCCATCTGGTGCCATCTGATTATATCTTTATCCTTAAAATATATCAAACAATAACTTTTATTCTATATTTTACTTGAATCTAAACTTGCTTATTTACAGAATTTTCTTTTGGTTTTGCTCTAGCCTGTGTTCAGACACTGGAACAGGCTCCCCAGAGTAGTGGTCACAGCACCAGCCTGACAGAGTTCAGGAAGCGTTTGGACAATGCTCTCAGGCACATGGTGTGAATTTTGTGGTTGTCCTGTGCAGGGCCAGAAGCTGGACTTGATAATCCTTGAAAGTGCCTTCCACCTCATGTTCTATATTTCTGCCATCTTTTGTGGCAAGCTTAACTACAGGAAGCATTACTGTGTTCCAATAGTCAATTTCTCATTGCTTACATGCAGAAACTGGATAAACTGAGGTCTTTGTTGCACCACTCCTAAAAAGTGAGCAAGGGATAAGTATTATCTCTGACAGGAATAATTTAGGAACATGTAGAAAGGGGATGAATAACAGTCAGAGGTAGGAAAGTCCCTCTCTGATTACAATAGTGTTCTTTTAAACAGCTAAAAAGTACTACCACTGTCCAAGTAAACAACAGCAGGATGGGAAAGGGGGAGGAGCTGTAAACATCTATCAGTATAACTCAAGCACAAAAATAATGAACTAGGGACAGGGGAAATATCAGAATAAAATATCTTGTGTACATCTGGCAAACAACTGATCTTTCATCAGTCTGAATTGCTTTATTATTTTGAATATTATTGTTAATTAAAAACCAATGCTTGATAGGAAAATAATCTTTTTCACACTTTAAACAAATAAAAATTAGAGGTAACAGCATGGTAGTTGTAATTGTTGACTTTTTCCATTTCTCTTGGGAGTATTTATTGTAGCACTATTTTGCATGTTTTGGAGCTGGATGCTATCATTCCTTTCAAATTGTTCATATAATCCATAGACCTAATAAAAGAGATGTGTCTTGTTTCATTACTTGGTTGGTTGGTTTGTTTTTTGTGGGTTTTTTTGTTTTGGTTTTCTTCTGGGCTTTTTTTGGTTTTTGGTGTTTTGATTTTATTTATTGTTTTGGGTTTTTTTTTGGTTTGGTTTGGTCTTTTTGGTTTTTAATTTACAGAAACCTGCCACAGCCTTTAATCTCACGTCTTTTCTCTCTCTCCTTCTGTGTAGCTCAAGTACCTGTAATGCTCATTCATATCTATTGTGGATGTGGACAGACAAATTATTCATCACCTCAGAGGTAGCCACGGGTGCCCCACACATTGTGGTGTTAGTTTCTAGGACTCAAGGTACTGCTGTGCTTTCAACATACTTGTACTGTGGCTGCAACATGGCAGTCTTGATATAAAACCATAAATATCTCTCATATCTATCTCCCAGCAGCATGAAGAACCATGACATTGCTCATCAGGCCTCATTGCATGAGACTTTTGATACCAGTATTAGTCTTGCTCTTAGAATCCTGTTTTACAGAGTTATGAGAACTTCCGTCTCTGAACTGCTTTCTGACAAAGTGAGGTGCTTTAGTTCTGCAAGATTCAGGACTGCAATTGGAAAAGCATAAAGCAACAAACACACTTACCAGTAACAGCCGTGTGAAAACACCACCACTACAAATCCAAACCAAAGCAGATGGATGTTTATGTAGATATTTAAGATCACACATGTGGTAAATTCCATAAATGTGGAAAAGCAATGAGGTGTTCCTATATAGCCTGTTTTAAGTTGTTATGGGTATGGAACAATTATGAAAAATGGATATTTATTGAGATGTGAGATTTTAAGATTCACGGCTTGGGACTCTAAGTAATACATTTGTGAAACAGACCATTTACATGCAAAATGGAAAGCTTGACAAGAACATTACATTTTTTTGTCATCCTTCATGGGCCACTGCTGAACAAATTATTTGGGTTTTTTTGTCGTACATTGTGCAGGTAAAAATTTGGTACATTTTGTTGTTAATCCTCCCATTTCTTTGAAGAGAAAAAAAAATTTCTTAATGCCAGTCATTATAATGAATAAACTTCACCACTTGGTTACAGCTGCAGCCTATTCTTTTCTCAAATTGTAGTTCACATTCTGTTTGATTTTAGAAATTTATTGGTGAAAGCAAATCAATTTTTTTGTCTCTCAAAGATTGTGTTCATTTAGAGGAGTCAAAAAAGAAAACTCATCTAAAAGCTATAGTGTCGTGGTTTAACACTGGCCAAACACCAGCCCCACCCCCCAGCACTGCCAAAAACCAGGCTGTGCAAAACCAACACAAAAGCTATAGTTAGAAGATATTTACCAACATACTGGAAAAAATTCACCTAAAAGCAAAAATAAGAATAAAAATAAGTGATTTAAAAAATGTCTTTTGAAACAGTGTCTGGGTTGAGAATAAATCATGTATTTCTTTGGTATAGTTAGTTATTACGAATGTATCTCTGCCTTGGTTTCTTAAAGAAATGTAAAAACATTTTGCTCTGTAATCAATTTGTCTTTATCTATTGGTTTCTTAGGAAATGGTTATTTTATTCTTTATGGAAACTTTGAGTGCAAAGTGGAGAGAGGAGATCTGACCACATTTTGAATAATGTTTGTGTTGGCAGAATGTGTTTACAGAAGTACTGTGTTCAGAAGGGATTCCTTCTGCTTGCTGGTGATATTTTGAATTGTATGAGACTGTTTAAGCTGATCATGATGGCATGCCATCTGAAGAGGAAGGGGAGAGGAAAAGATAAGACTTTTAATGTTGTTTGCAGCTAGTTCAGTGCTCATCTTGAAATGATTTTGTGTTCAAGCCATTCAACAAGCATGATGAGGATGATAATCAGACTTTGTTTTTAGATTCCTTTTAGCTTTATTGTAGAATAATTTAATCAAAATACATTTTTATTGTCATTTTACTGTCTCTGCCTGCTCTTGTTACTGCTTTAATTTCCTGAAAGGGAGATGTATGACATCCTGTGGGCATCAATGGTAGCTTTCAATTGTCAGTTCGTGTGCTTTGAAATAATTTTCATTTCACAAAAAGAACTTATTGTGAGGAAATAGAAGTGATTATCTAACTGAGAGCTGGGGGGAAGAATCCTTTCTCTTAACACTCTCTGATTTTGTGCTGATATGTCTAGAAGAACTCAAATTGAATATGAGTGTACTTTATTGTAGGGTTTCATTAGAAAGGCAGGTTGTTCCTGGGTGAAGGCCGGGATACTGCACCTGGGGAGATCTTTCTCACTGCCAAGTCTGTCATGTATGACTTATCAAGGCAGTTGTGCCAAGGTACCTCCATGAATTTCTCCCTAATATTTTGTGTCTTGTTTGTTCAAACTCTCGAGTTCTTCCAAGCATTAACCTAATCTATCAACCTCTAACTTTACTGTAATTTGCCAGGCTATCACTTTGGACAGGGATTTATCAGTTATTAGACATCTGGCAGATGTGGCAAATGCCTGTGATGCAGGTACCAAATGCAGAGTACATCAGCAACGCATACATTTGGTCTTCATGCCTTAGATTTAGCAGTGCTGGTGGGTCTGCCTCATGCTATTTTCAAGTCTACTATCCACACTTCTTTATGGTCCAATCTCTCTTAGACTTTCTATACATTTCAGTCATAAAAAAACTATCTTTTTTCTTCCACCAAATTTGTCATGTGTGTTGCTCTTTCCACCAAATTTGTTCTGAGAATGGTGCTGCCACTTTCATTTTTTGGTGAGCTAAGATACCTCTAAACACAAAGGAGTCACAGGGAACATAGAATTACAGAGGCTGAAGTTGTTAATCACAGTAGCCAAAACCTAGTTATACGTGGGTTGGTTTTTTCCAAAACCGGCGAGAAAGCTGATACCCTGTGGGTCCAGTGTTGTGGGAGCAGCTTCCTGATTAGTGTTTATTTAGCGTTATGTCACCAGATTCCTTGCACTGGGTGCAGTTTCACACAGTGTTCAGTCAGTAGGGCAGCTCAGGTGCATGAGACCTAGAGGAACTAAAAGTATGCCTAACTCACATCACACAAGCCTGGGTATATTAATGAGAGCTGGAATTAGTATATTCCTGGATAGGCTTTACTTCAATAGAAATTAATAAGGTTACTTAATAAAGTTTCAGTTGGAGGTTTTTTGGTTAGATAACAATGCAGGTTTATGGGCAGCAGTTTTTTTTTTTTTTCTCATTGCTGATTTTTAATGGTGCAGAAAATGCATAAAAGTAGGCTTACAAATGATAAATGCCTGGGTGTTTGACATACAGCTGTTCAAGAAAGGTTTCTGAATCGCATCTGCCCGCCTTAAGAGCAGAGTTTCTTAAACACGTAAATAAGACTGTCAGAGGAGCTAATGACACTCTTCCTGTCAGATGGTAATATAAAACTGCTTTAGGATGCAGGTTTTTTGAGATGTCTTAACTGTAATTTAAGGTACAAAAGTACCTGGAGATGAGTATGTCAGGAAGACACTATGTCTCAGGACTTCCCACATGAAGGAGATTTGATTGTGGTTTTGGTTTTACACCAAGATGTGAACATAAGCAGTTCTCATGGATAAACTGTTTTACTCATATTGCAGAAACTTAGCTCATGTCTGTAGAAATTTTATGTTTTAAAACTAAATCTATTTCATACTTGTATGAAATATGTAGGTTCTGTTAGAGATGCTGAATATCTGAAGGTCCATCCTGTGACATTTATTGAAAGATCTGTATTCAATATTTTTTTAGAAGTCAGATAATTAATGCTAAACACTCTGTAACACCAGTTCTGAAAACAAAAAGATAAATACTTGGGGTGTACTTTGTTCTTTTATGGGATTAGAAGTGGAAAAATAGAAAGAGCTTTTCACAGTGATCTGCAGTGCTATCTGACACCAGATTAGTTCTAGGGGTCAGACTGGTAGCACAATTTACATAATGTGTGTTTATGTTTGATTGAAGGCTAGGTTACTGGATTGTTCCAGCCTGCTGAGGTTACATCTCCCCAGTTCATTTCACTTGAAGAACAGCAGGCGCAGTCCTGAATGAATGCTGTTTGTCACATGGGTGAATGACAGGCATCAAGAGTGTAATAATCACTGACCTTTTTGACATATTTAACTATTAAAGGTGTTAACATATAAGGGACATATTCAGCTATTATAAATATCATTAAAAGTGCATGTGAGCTCCCAGGGAATGATTATGGCAGGATAAGTCATTACTTCTCTTTCAACAGCAGGATCTTGTCACAGAGCAGGATGAGTCCTCCTGTGCCTCTTGGCTTAATTGTGCCTCTGACAACAGTGCCATCACAGCAGCATTGCTCATGTCCAGAGACATTCATTACCTGGATAAAATTAACCCTTTTAAGAATTCAATTATATATTAAAAAATTGTATGTAAATTGCAATGAGACTATAGATAAATATGACACCCTTTAAATTTCTGGGTTTGAGTTTATGTCTGTTAGGGGTTTTTTTAAAATTAAATTAGGTAAAGTATATAACTTTAAGAACCTAGATGTATTAAAAGAGACTTAAGGAAAACCAGTTTTTTGTTGACTTTTAAAACAAATTAGAAATGGGTTTGATTTGTAAGGAGAAGTGGAGGAGAAGGAACGCACATTGTTTATAAATATGTCCTGAGCAAGAGCATTTCTACTGCATGAGGAAACTCAGACTAAGACTGAGAGCACCAACAAAGAAGTAATGTGGTGCCTACTGCTTTTAATAGTTTCTTTCTGCATGAAGAAATAGATTTTTATGTAGAAGCTGCAAAAAAGGTGTTGTGAAAGATGGAAACAAGTCATGTTAGTTTTTGTCGACCATCCTAGTTTGCGAAGTCACTTTTGCAATCATTGATATTATTTTAATGGAGTTTTTGCCTGGAGTTTTTGGGTTTTTTGCTGGTATATTTGCTATTTCTAAGAATTTAGTCTTTCAGATTTGCAATTGAGACATTTGTTTATTACATGTGTGTTTGTCTTAGTCAAATCTTAGTGATTTCTGAAAACATGACAATAATAAACAAACTTCTGTTGGTAGAGATGATCAGATGAGATATTACTTGTGATGCAGCTCATGGAAAATTCTGAAGTCCTACAACATTTCCTTCTATAAATTACAAATATTTTTGTAAGTTTTCATAAGTTACAAATATTCTCATAATTTGAAATATTTATTTTATTTCTGAACCCCTTTTGTTGTCACAAAAAAATGAGTAACTGTCTTTTGTGTGGCGGTTTGTGTAGTGGCCATGTTATTGATTTTTTCTAAACAGGTATTTTCCCCACTCCTTGACACAGACACTGCTAATTTGCATGAGTGGTACAGATGTTGGTGTAGCTCATTGAGAACCTAAACTGAAGTTTAACAGTAGTTGCTGGGTTTTTCTCCATTGTCACCATTTAGTTTGATTCAATAACCCTGAACTAGGTTGCCAGGATATCACAGATTTGAAGATAGGAAGGGCAAAAATTATGACTAGAAGGACTAAGTCAATTGGCTTTTACCACTTCTGGGTGTGACTTGTGAATCTTTAGGATTAGATAGTGAAAATGGGAGACATTGACTTGAATTGTGACTCATTTTGGCTCTCTTGAAAGCTCTTCCTGGAATGGTTTGTTGCTTCTGGACAGGTTGGAGGGTTTTACTCTAGTTCTTTCCTCCATTCTGTATTTTGTTTGTGCAGGATGTGGTGGGAACGTTAGACTAAGTTAATTTGTCCCTGTGGAGATCACTCTTGTTTCAATGCAGGTACCACTTATGTTTCCTATTTTTTTCCCTTTGTTTTGTTTGTATTTTCTTTACCTCTGTTTTTGCGTAACACTGTGTTTTTCTCCTGGTGTGACCACTTGCACATTAAATGCAGTCCTTGAACACCGATGGCTCCACAGCAACTGTCTTTATTTCCCTCTTTCCACGTGGTGGCAGAACAGAGTAACCATTTTTTGGAGGCAAAAGAAGTGTGTGTGGTGGCGAAGGCGTTTTCTTCATTTTGAACTCATCCACTACTATATAACAGAATGTGAAACCTCTCCTTCATTTTCTGTCTGTCTCTCTCTTCTTTTTCCCCTTTTCTGTTTCCTGTGGCTGATTTTCCCAGGACTTTGGCAATTTATTTCTCCGCACCTTTAATTTGCTAACAGTTTTCAGGGAATCATTCTTAGGTCCAAAATCTCAGCATGTCTGATATTGTTCTTTAAGAAGTCCTGGATGTAAAACTGAAATCTACATGATACAACTGTTTAAGCTTCTAAGGGATTAAATATTTTGATTCAGTGGAAGAAGGTCATTCTACCTGCATTCCCCAATGTGACCCATGAGCAGAAGCCAATAGGCTCTTGATCAAGAGTTTTGGTCAGTAATATCAAAGAACTTTTTGAATGAGCTTTTGTGTTTGTTTGGTTGTTTCTTTGTGCCTAAGTCTCTGCACTGTCAACATAGTGACCATAATACTGAGAGGAGTCATGTCTGTGTTGGGGAAATTAATTTTAATAGAAAACATATTATTTCTGAGCGTGCTGAGTGCTTCATGGAAATTGCAAAAGAGAGGTGATGTCATTAGTGAGGTTATAACCTCAATGGACATGACATATCAAGTGAGAATTATGATGATTATTTAGTACAGGAACAAGAATATGTGCTTGATTTTCTAAAGTAGAGTCCTTATTTGCAAGTAATGTAACAGTAGGAATTCAGTGAGGAAAAGGTGTAGAAACCTGATAAAGGTGAGTTGTGAAAAGCAGGTCAGCAACTTTGTGACAGTTTTAAAGTTCTGTTTATATAATTTCTACATCATCTTCTGTCCTCTCTTCAAAACTGGGTGCCAAAATAGAAGTATGAAAGAATTTCTGAAAATTTGAGGCATGTAAATGACTAAAGTTTGCACATAGATGCAGGTAACTAGAGGAGCTAGGTTTATTGCATGGGAGATTTAGAGAATTTTGTAGCTGAAAGAGGTGAATTCAGAGTAGAATGCTGATCACAAACAATTTGGTAAGCTTTTTATTCTGGCTGAGTAGGAAGCATGATCTACCTATCCCTCCTACTTTACCTGGGTAAATGGTGAAAAGCTTCAGAGAGTGCATGTGCGTGCATGTGTGTGGCCCTAGGGTCCAGGGCACGGTAAAAAGAAGAAATGTTTAATGAAGTTTCTGCTAGCCTATATTAATTTTTTCCAGGATAACTCCTTGTTTCATGTTCCTGTCATGTACTTTTCCAGGTAAACTGTAGACACAGGAGCTGAGTTTGTTCTCTTTGCTCTCGTTCCAGAGCTTTCCTGTCAAGGAAGTGTACAATTAGTGTAAAATGGGGATTACCTTGTCATGTGAATGGATGGACATAAGGCATCGCCCACATCAGACTGATACAATATTTATAAGATTTCGCTGAAATGGTCTGTGATGAATATACAATGCTAGAGCTGCCAAGCAGTTAGCCAGAAAAGCCAGTGCGCTGCTTCAAACGTGTGTGGCTCCATGTCTGGCTGTGCTTCTCAGTTCCGTTCATAAGGTCCTAATAACTTCCTTGTCTGCTGACACTAATCATCATCATATCTAAGTAGTATTAATCTCTTAGGGTCTGCCAGTCATCTTTATGTGGCATCTACTGTCACCCTAAAGCCTTATGTTAGAAAGTTTTACCTGAAAATAAGGCTATCAGCTGTTGGTTTTAAATTCTCTCAAAGTCTATTTCTTACATTGTAATGCATAGTCTTTCATATAATGTATGATAATTGCCACAAAATACCAGCAACCTGAATACATATCCAGGAAAAGGGAAAAAATAAAGTATTAATGGAAAAGAAATGCTGCAAATTCTTTTCTTCCCTCTATGACTTTTTTGTTTTGTTGCAATTCTTTAAAAGTCTTCAGAAAGGGAATATGTACTGTCAAATGGAAGCTGCAGTGCTTCTATGTCTCATAAAGGTGGAAATCTTCCTGTTTTTACACCATAGACTGTGAGTTTAAAAGAAGAAAGTATACCACTGCAGAATTTATTTTCCCTAATTCACACATATATTTTTTGGTTCTACTGCGTATGCTATACTTCAGATCAGAAGTTTGGTAATGAATTACCTCATCAATGTATATGCACACCAGGAGCATATTTGGCAGATTTCTAATAACTCTTACCAAGTGTAAAGTGAACCTAATTGGTTTTTGATGTATGACAGTTTTCACATTGCTAACATGTGACTATTTTTTCTAACTTATGGTGGTGTATGACAGAATTCCATCATGACTTTTTCCTACAATGATGCGTTTCCATAAAAAAATAGGAAACAGGATAGATCAGAGAAACAAGACTAGAGTCTTGATTGATTATAGGTATTCAACTAATTTATCAGAATTTTAACTTCATGTTCAATGAGCAGCCCTGTGAAACTTGGAGTTTTACTACAAAATTGTCAAACTTATTAAAGCAGTTGATATTTGCAGTAAATTATTTTGTTGTTGTTGTTGTTCTTGTCACTGTATTGTAGAAACTGACTTTCTCACGCATTTTAGTCTCCACAGGATAACTTCCTTAATCTCTCTTTTTCTCTTCTCCTGTCTTGTTTGTCTGTATTCTATGTGATGGTGATGCCATGATGATTTTTTGCCTTGTCTTTTATACCTCTTTTATATACCTTTTTATAGCTTTTGTATTCTTAGTGTTTTTTAGCCTACATTCCTAGATTTATTTGTCAAGCTAGGAGACTAAACATCTTAGAAGGTTCATAGTTAGTGATCAAAAAGCCCCGGACACCAAGGTCCTCTCCAGAACACATTTTGTAAACTAAGAACCATCCAGGGGGAAGGTTCCTTGGGGAGGGGGGCCCACTTGAGCCTGTACTCGAGATTAGGGAATCTTTGATAGACATGCTAATTAATAAGACCTATAATGTTATACCCGATCTGTCGGGGTGTGCATTGCAGTGTGCATTTCGGTGCATTCCACCTGGATGTGGTGCACCTAAGGATCCTTAAAATAAATACAGAGGTAAAATCCCTTTTTCCCTTCTAACCATGTTTGATTCTTGATTTTAAGACCAGGAAAAGTCGCCAATGGTCTAAACGATTGGAACCTTATTTTTCTGAATGTGCTTGCATTTAGTGATTGAGATTTTCAAAGTTATTAAGGATAAATGGGTGCATGATTTCCAGAGCAATTATTAAGAATTTCTGACTAAATGTCTAGCTTGTGATTTCTTTACAGAAAATAGAATTATTGTTGTATATTTCATGCCAGATACATTAACACTCAATAATTTATGGTGGAGGTGTTATATTTGGGATACCATTGACTGTCAAAAGATCTAGATTTTTAATTTTGTGATCTTATGCTCTTCTACGCATAGTCTGAAATCTGAAAACAGCCAATGCCTTCTACTAGTACAGAAGAGGCTAATGTGTATGTCTCAAACCGGATAGTTGTGGAGCCAACCAAGAACAGTTGGTAAGAACACACCCTGAGAAAGAACAGGATTTGGCAGGAAAAGGGGGCCTTACAGAAGTAGTGCAGGACAGACCTCCTTGTTCCAGTTCCTGGAGATGAGCACAACAGTGCACAACTCAGTAGTGGGGGCATCAAGACCACTAAGGTCTCCTAAAGCCCTTGGACATATTTCCAGAAAGGTTTAGAAGAAAGAACTGTGCATGATAACTAATTTGCTTATTAACGTAAGTGAGAAGCTCAGCTCTGGGGTGGGGAAACTTATATACGAAGAGGTGCTTCCCTGAGGACCCCGAACACCCCATCCCAGCTGGATCAATGCTGGAGCCGGGACTGGTGATCTTTCCTTTCTTTCTTCCTGTCTCTCTCCTGCTCTTTAATCTCTCTCTCTCTCCTCTTTTACCCTACCTCTTATACAAAATCCTCTGCCATGTTTTTATACTATAAGAGAACAGACTAATGTACCAATTTCCATGGTATAATTTATTAATCAAACTTTCTAAGCTTTCACAGACTGACTTGTGTTGTTCCTTTTTGACTATGAGCATTTGCACATCTGCATCCCTTCCCCTTCCCCTTCCCCTTCCCCTTCCCCTTTCCCTTCCCATAGCCTATACTTAAATTTGTGTGGAATTTAACCATAAGTGAAATTTTTCGGTTCACTCTGTGAGTGGCAATCTTCTTTAAATAACAACAGAAACACTCCACACAATCTACCAAATAAGCACTTATGAAGCAACTAATTCTGAAGAACTTTTGTTACACAGTCAATGAAAATTAAGGTCAAAGTAACACTGTCAAAGCTATAGAGAGAGTCTATATTGGATCTCAGTTTCATTTAAAACCTTTCAATTATAACACTTTTGTTAGAAAACCAAGCACACATCTTGTTTGAGAGCAAAGACTCACACCACTTTGTCTCCAGAGGAGGATGAAAGCATCTGAAACATACAGACTACGTCTCTATCTTGGGATTCAGCTGTGGGCTTAACCATCTTCTGCACTTACTTTGTATGATAGGAGAAGCCACCAGAGAGGTCCAACAAAAATCCAAATCCATTGCTGACTTTTAGGCAGTGAGTGCTGTCAGGAAACTAAGATAAAACTGTGAAGTCTTGAGAGTATGGGTACCAAAAATGTACGATAAGGCCTCATTTCTGAGCTCAGATCACTGGGTCAGTTGCTGTGTTATTGAACATCTCCATCTGAAGTGATAGGTGGTCAGCTTGATTCATCACTCCTTATTTTGTGAGGCTTGCGGCAAAATGCTGCCACACTCACTCTTGGCTGGGAAATGCATATTGCCACATGAGGTTATGGGCATTGTAGGTAGTAGGGGAATTGTATGGCCTGGATTTAAAACCAAAGTGATCAGAATAAGTGCCTTATTCTGCTAATGGAAATGTGTAAGCTGATATTTTTTTAATACTGCAGTGTAGCAAAGAGAAATACAGTGAATAATATTTACATTCAACAAGATAGAATCTGGAAGGGAAAATGCGTAAATTATCTGAGAGTCTTGGGAATACACAGATTGGGAAAGTAAAATCCTACTTTCTGTCATAACTTTTCTTTCATAATTACTATGATGAAGAACTTTACTGGGCAAGTAACTGAGCACTGGCAGAGATTGCCTGGAGAGGTTGTAGAGTCTCTCTCACTGGAGATGTTCAAGAACCATCTTGACAAAATCCTGTGCCATGTGCTCTAGGATGACCCTGCTTGAGCAGGGAGGCTGGACCAGATGACCCACTGTGGCCCCTTCCAACTTGACCGGCTCTGCGATTCAGTGATTCTGACATGCCTAATATAAATCACTTCTTCATAGCTTTGGGGTTTTTGACACCTAATCCCAAACAATCAAATATTTACTCCAATGCAAAAACAATCTTCTATTTCAG
>VXAD01010615.1:115363-193503 GCA_013399195.1 Dicrurus megarhynchus
GGATGGACAAATTAAGAAGGCTTTCATATATTATTAATTTTTGTTCACCAAAGTCACAGTATTTGGAAGTCTCCTCATTTGAAGGCTCAGAAGCAGATACTGCCTGTAATGACTGGATATTTTTGCAACATTTACTTTTCTTTGATATGTGTATGAAATAAAGAAAAATACTATATACCTATCCTGAGTTCCAGTCCCCGCTCCAGTAGTGATTAAGGTATTTTATCCACCAATCTCCCTTCCTTCCTGAATGCACTGGCTATTAGGCTCCAGTCATGTAATGTTGAATTCTTTTTACAGCCTTACAGATCTAACATGCCCCTCTGTGCAGCAGCCTAGTCTCAGCAGGTAGTGTGATATCTAATAAAATATTGCTGTCTAAAAAACTATGAGGTAACTCCCCACCCCAGGTAAGTGCTAAAAGCATCCTTTTGCCAATTATCTTCATTCTGATTGGGTTTTCATTGGAGTTAATATCTGTTGAGATGAAGACTGATTCTTTTTTTTAGTCTGTGTTTTTACAGAAACTATAATCTGAGAATTTTCTAGTAAAACCAGAAGGTGTCTTCAGCATTCAGGTGATACTGAAGAGGAGCACAATTTTTTGAAGAGTATACCTCTTCTGATTTCCTGTGAAAGCCTTAGTTATGGCTCAGCATTTATTAACTTTGTGTTTTTGAGGAAGAAGATAGAGTTCGGAAGCTGAATTTCTTATACTACACTCTACGTAGTGAGGTGTTATGTTATCAGGTACATATACAGGAGAAAAATTATATTTAGAGAACATTTGATAAAATTAAACCAAAGAAACTCTGAAAAAAAGCCTGTAAAGAGAGATTTGAGCAAGGAACCACTTGAAAATAGTCACTGTCTTAGAAAGGGAAAATAACCATTTTATGGTTTTTATGGGCTATATTACTGAGTGTGAGAAAAGGAGGAGAGGGATAGAGAAGTGATGATGTGACCAGAGGCTCTCAGCTGGGCAGAGCAAGAAAGTCTTAGATTTAGTCTTAGTTTGGTCAATTCATTGGAGAATTGGTTTAGGGAAGGAGAGAATGAGAGTGAGGGGAAGCCGTAGGCAGAAGCAGCGGGGGCTTTTGAAAGAAAAATCGTGGAAGAGAGATCTTGTATGATGAAATAATGTTTTAATGTAACATAACGTAAGCAATGTTGGTCATTGCTTCTTAGATCTTTGTCTGAAATATGGTAGATAAGTGGGAAGAAACCTGGCCCAGCCAACAAAGTGAATTACAAAAAACAGCAGTGCATCACAGTAGCTGGAGTAGCAGTACACAGGAGCAGATGGGGAAAAGGCCCTCTTCAGGCAGAGGCATGAGGAGGCACCATTTATATCTGCTATTACAAATAACTGAGTGTAGTCAATTACAGCTTTTCTGTTGATGTCTGCCAAGGTGAATTCTCCAATGAGGTTGTTAATTTTGCTTTGTAAGCACAACTAGTAATTGACTTGAATGACGGGTAAAGACAATTACTGTTCTTATTCCTCTCCCCACCTCCTCCGAGACACCCATCTCTTCAGCTGTGGTGTAGCCTTACAAATAGTTGAAGCAGCAATTATCATTCTTGAGTGATCAGGAATATTCTGAAGAACAACAGAATATTTGTAATGATATCATAGAAATATTCTTCATGACAGATTCGGCAGGAAAATGGAAACCCCTTCACTTCTTCGTGTCTCTTGTGCTCCGATGTGCTTCTGTTCCCCTTCAGTGTGGCAGCTGCTCGGTTAAGTCACATGTGACTGTTGCTTTACCGCATCAAAGGGAGAATCTTGTGTCAGAGAATGGCTACAAACCACTGGAAATACAGGGCTGGAAGACACCCCTTGTTAATGATTAAAAAGTAACACCAGTTGTTGCTTCTGAAAATAATCAAGAGGAAAACTAGTCACCATATGAAAAATGCATTGTCACTAGAGAGAAATGTGGTGAGCTTTGTAGTAAAATCTTGGCTATGTATACTTTCAAGAGATGTAACCATCCCTTAACTTTTGTGTAAGCCAGACTTGCTACTTCAGTAGTTAAATATACATAAAATTGTGACTAATGTTCTTCTTCTTTCTTGTTTGTGTCCGTTGCTTGAATTACTTGGTCTCTTGATGTCAGTGGTCATGGAGGGAAAAATAATTGATTCTTAATACTGATTTTAGTTCTAAATTAGAAAATACCTCTTCCCTCAGTCATCAAATTTTAACATTCATCTATGCTCTAATCTAATCTTTTACAAAGAAAGGGAGTCTGAGTTTGTATGTGGTGCTGCTTTTCTCTGTCCATAGGAGAACTTACTGTCATTAGAGATGATTCTACACAGAAACATTCAGTCATGTGATGTTGTTAACCTGCTTACCCATGGCTAACTCTTTAAAATCAGTTTTCCAGTGTTAAATTTTCCTTCCACTTTTAAAATATATGTATAATCTTACTGTATTCCACCTCTTTCTTAATCTTGCCACTGGGTGTACTAGAATCACATGGTTTAGGCACAGTTAGAGGGTGACTCAGGGAGGATGAACATCAATCAGATTCACAAATTTATAGAGACTCCTTTTTTTAATATAGGTATAGAAGTAGATAAATAATCCTCACAATCAGTAGTTTTTTTCATTAGTCTGTACGTTTAGAGGCAGGCATAAGCATAATTCTGCTACTGATACATCTCTAGTTATTACTAGGTTTGCAATTCAATTACCCGAAGAGCCTCAAGTACCATTGATTATTCATGGGATTCTTGGGTTGGGCTGGCTACAAAACTACTCATTAATCCCTTGAGTGCCCCTGGGCAGTCAGTATGCATCTTGCATAGCAAATCTGCTGCAGCTGTAGAATATAACAGGCTTTGGATAGTGCCGTGGTTGGAGTGAGGGCAGGGCTCTAGCCAGGTCACAGCCACCAATGGCTGGTACTCTCCAGCATAACAATACTGTTCAAAACCAGTGTGCCTTCTGAAAACAATGCTCCTGGATGGCAAGGGTAGCCAAAACCAGGCGGCTCAGTAGACAGCCACACAACTCTGTGTGACTTATTAAGGAAATGGAGGAAAAAATCCCTCTCTCCTACAGTTTCATTTGCTGCATTGAAGAAATGGTTCAATCAAATGTACATCTGTAAGAGAAGAGCTGCCAGTTTGCCACAGTGACAGGATTTGAGCTGCTTGAGGTGCTTATCCTTGTTCAGCCTTCTTGGAGATCAGTACAACACCTGTTTCCTTGGCAGGTGGTCCATGAAATGTTAGGAGGTATCAAGACAGTGCCTGGAGAGTAGGACACACTATTTCTTACTAACTAGAGCTTTAGGTTCATTTTTTGGAGTCATTGAGTAACAGAGAGGATAAAACAAGAAGCATTATTTTCTTGTGGCGCTGAAGTACCTAGACTGATAAAGTCCATAATCTTCAAATTCATAGTTCACACATGATAATTTCACACATTTTATTGCCATAATTAACTATGATCATTACTGTTTTCGAGGGGATATCGAGTTGATTCAGCAACCGTTTGAAGGTAGTTCCCTTTTGAAACTATTCTTATGTTGCCTAGTGCTCATAAGCTCCCGTGTGTCAGACCAGTACAAAGTCTGTGATTGCAGTGATCTCATGTCCGAATCAGATTAACCACAACAGTCAGTGAAAAGTCTTCACTGATAATTTACTGCTTTCAAATACAATCACACTGCAGGAGGTTAACATGAAAAAAAACCTCTGTTTCTTGCTCTTCTCTTCTGGCTCTGTTTCACCAGACAGAATCAGAAGATTCTTTTATGGATTCAACATACTTTACATATTCTACATATATTGCATTTCCCTTTGTGAGAAGCTAAACTTTTCCATAATTTATTATGTAAATGACAAAGCCCTTGCAGACCAGGCTGTGCAGTCCACATAATCCAGTTTCTACAGAAAAATGCTGAAGCCGTATCAGTAAGTCAGTACATCAATACTGAATTAAGTTGGTAGAAACGTCTAGAGAAGCTTGCACAACTCTAATTTTACCACGTTTGACTCAAGGCAATGCTTTCTGTGCGTTGATTCTGAGTGGTTGCATTTACCTGAATCTCTTTCCCAAGTAAGGAAGGCATAAAACCAAAATAAAAATGGATGGACTCCAGATTTTTCACCGGGCCTATCTTTTTGCAGGTATGTTTTTGTGTGCACACATACGTTTGTGTCTATCTACATGCATCAGTGTATTTCAGTACTATATATATCTAAATATATAGTGGGAAGAAGGAGAGAAAAGAAAGAGGGAGAAGGATATGAAGCTGTAGCATTACAGAACTTTTCTAATCAATACCTTATTGTCATATGTCAATGATTTTATCATTCTCCAGGTGGGATGCTGTTGTGGTTTAAGTCCAGCCGGAGATGAAACACCATGGAACTGCTTGTTTAACCTTCCCTCTCTCCCCTAAACCCCAGTGGGGAGAGAATAAAAATAACACTTGTAGGTTGAGATACAAACCATTTAATATTAAAGACAAAGTAAAATACAATAACAGTAAAGAATAATACTAATGATAATGAAAAGGGAAAGGAAAAGAGCTCTAAATAAGTGATGCACAATACACTTGCCCAGCACCCACTGACTGATGTCAGACCCCACTTCCCAAACTCAGATCAGGCAAGTCTTCCAAGTAACTCCCCCCAGTTACCGAGCATGACATTCTATGGTTTGGAATACACCTTTGGTCAGTTCAGGTCACCTGTCCTGGCTATGCTCCCTCCCAGTTTCTTTTGCATCCTTCCTCACTGGCAGAGCATGAGACAAGGAAAAAAAAAAATTTCCTTGACTCAGGATAAACATGACGTAGCAAAAACCAAAGCATCAATATGCTATGAACATTATTCTTGTTCTGAATCCAAAACAGAGCATTGTAATGTTGAGTTCTTGAAGAATGGAGATGTAGGATAACCTCCCTGGCTACCTGTGACCTTTAGATGACACTTGTGCCATTAAAGCAACAGCTGTATCTCCTGTAAGGGTAAAATCCAGATATTCACACAAAAAGAAAAATGCATATGCACACTAAAAAAATATAAAACCTCTCTAGATTTTAATGAGATTATGAAAAATATAGTTAGTGTAATTCAAGCTTTGATTTCTAAAGATCTAATAATGCTTATGTTAAGGCCAAGATCTATCAATTATGTAAATACAACTGGAACACCAAATAGATCTAGTCTGTAAGAAGTTATATTAGTGATGTTAATTTCTTATTTATAGCTATTCATTAACAGAGTATGACTTTGTAGAGAAGTTATAAAGAACTTTTTTAGCTGTTGGAAAGTTGTGAAACAGCAGGTGTGTGCTGCTGAGCCTGAAAAGTAGCACTGTCTTATAAATGCCTTTGTTAGGAAATCTTCAAAATCCCAAGCAGAAATAGCCTCTTACAATCCAATACAGAGGGGATTTATAATTTATGAAGTGATTTAAGGCAAGCTGAAGTACATTTAGAGATAAAAGACATTTTGCTTCATCATGCTTAACTTAGTATTGGGTTTTCTTATCTCCTGTACCCCACAGGTATGACTTTAATAGCATACATCTGGCTAAACACCACATTTCTGATGTGGGCCAAAAATGCCCATCTCTCATGTTAGAGATTTCTAAACACTAATTGAGGATTTGAAAGCACGTCACAAGAGAAATAATGGCCAATGTTGACATTAGTGTTGTCAGAACCATCAGGACCTAGGGGGTCAGTTAATCAGACAAAATGGCTGAATTAACCAGTGCTTCAATCCCTTCATGTCCTGAGCATTTTATTTTTATTCTAGGTTCTGTTTAGTCTTGAGGACCTGATTCAGAGGAATTTGAACCTCTGAGCAGGCTCACTGGACTGGGTATTTCAATTGTCTACCCTAATTTTTACCTGTCAATTACCAGCAATGTATGAGTTATTATGTAATGTGAGTTACCTAATGTAACGTGAGCTACATAGGAGTTAATGCTTTGAAATATGCCTAGAAATTTGGTTTTGGAAGTATTTACTTCCAAATTATCTTCTGGAGTAGCTTTTTGTTCAGATTTTTGGTGGTTTTGTTTGTTTGTTTTTAATTTAAAAGAGCTGACTTTCAGTAACTGTTGGACTTTGTTCTCTTAAAAGGAACTTAAATTTTAAAATCTCAGACAAGCTGTGGTCAAGTGCACTGTTTTATGTGATATTTCTGCAACTGAATGTGGAAAATCCAGTAGTGTGTTGAAAATAATCTGTATAATTAAATACTAAAAAAGGGCCTGGTAGATTTAGCTGACTGTATGACACATACTATAAATAGTAATTTTAAAGGGAGTTTAGGGGGACAGAAGTGTGTCTTTCAGCTGGTGTGATTAATGGGGAGGATGGGTCTGCTGCTGAAAAGCTTGTTTTATGTTTTAGCTCTGCTCTTCCATCTTGATGATTTTTTTTCCTCAGGGTAGCTTCAAAATAATTTTAAGTGAGTTCACTGGTCTCGCTGTCAAGTCACTGCTGTAGGCTAGACAGGAAATAAAATAGCATTGTTTCATTCTTCCATGTTACCCCCTTTCAAATGCTTGGAAAAGCAGCTCTTGCTTCCTGTTAAAACTCAACTCACCACAGCACTGCGCAGCTATTGCTTGTTTAATAATGTTTAGCAGATCTGTGAATGTGTAAGAAAGGATACTGTACAGTGCATATGGCACACAGTTATGTCTTTCAGCCTCTGTGCAGATTGCTGTCTTCTTTGAGAGTGAAGGTTTGAGAAGGGTTCCACTTTTTAATTCCATGGTTTGCATCCAACCCTTGAAAGAGAGAAAACACTGACATCATAAGTTTGGGAGTGAAAATGTGAATGCTAGGCAATCTCTTCTGTCTTCTTATCTGGAAGCACACATCTCAAAAGGCAAAATCCCTCATCACTCACTCCAGCAAAATTACATTGTCACTAGAAAACAGATGCGAGAATAGCTAAAGCAAGGAAACTTTGATTTTTCCTGTGTGTTACTGTCTACCAAAATGTGTCTGACAGCATTTTCCTTTGACTATATACAAAAGAATAAAGAAAATTAATAGTGCTAAGGGCTAATTTTTCAAACATCATTCATACAATCTAAACAGTACAATTGCAATCCCTTCCTTGGTGTGTTGTATTATGCAGCGTGGTCTAGTGTTTGCACCAAGGTTAGCGGCTTCACTTGAACTGCGATGTCAGCCATTTTGTCTGGAAATAAAATATTGATATTTTATCCTTCCTTTTTTCACTTTTTTTTCCTTTTTTTTAATCTATCAAATAATTAGAAAATGAAAAAAAAAATATTTTGAATAGCTATATATCTGGAAAACCAACACAGAGTTGCTGTCAAATAGCTGCACCAACCAAGGGAAGTTTCCTTCAGGGTGATTTATGGGGCAAGAGATACCGAGTTGTGTTAAAGCTGATCTAGGAATGGATTTCTGTAACTCTGTGTCTCTCTGGAGTTTCCTCTCCCAGACTATTTCCAGAAGAAAGGGTAAACATGTGCTGCATGTG
Organism: Dicrurus megarhynchus; assembly: GCA_013399195.1. Taxonomy (NCBI): domain Eukaryota; kingdom Metazoa; phylum Chordata; class Aves; order Passeriformes; family Dicruridae; genus Dicrurus; species Dicrurus megarhynchus. The sequence goes on from VXAD01010615.1 coordinate 122,870, forward strand.
GAATTGTGAGATTCCTGAAGAAGAATCCTGAGATGTTGTGGGCAAACCTTTCTTTCTCACATAAAAAACAAATTATTACTGTTTTAAATTCAGGAGTAATTTGTGTAGGAGAGGTTAGTGAATGACTAGCAAATTGTAGGCCACATAAAGTCCTGTGGCTTGACATTTGGGTATGTGAATGTAGAAACTGGTTGTTTTATTTCAATATAAATAGCAGAGCCATCTGGCGTTATCATACAGATTTGATTGGTGTGGTGTGAGAGATAAGGTCATCCCTGACTGTGTGGGGACAGACACTCAGACAGCAAAAAGCTGAGTGCTAGAAGTGTAGCAAAGCACTGCTGTGATAATCCATGGAACTTGTCATTGCCTGAAATTGTTCTGGGGTATACTGAGATTATGTACGGAGGTTACATGGGCAAAACAGATTTCATACACAGCACGGCCCGCCTGCTAACAGCATGTCTTCAAGAGGAAAAATGGTTTCTATCCTGGACCTGAGCCTAAACCTAAGGACCAGACAGTAATAGAACTGAATTCAAGAGGATTTTTATCCTGATACCTGGAAGTTCATCTCCTTGAAAGGGACTGACCAGCACAACAGACTGCTGCTCTCAGTCAGGCTGCTGTCCAGGGATGGGAGAGGAAACCTGTCTGTCCCCAGTGATATTGGGCCACCTGATGCACTTTTGAGCCAGCTCATTTTGACACAAGATTCAGTGGAGCACAGAAGATTAACTCTCTGAAAATGAAAGGGACAGATAGAAGAAGAGGAACTGCTTATCAAATATGCACATTTCAGATGGAACTTCACACTCCGTGAAAAGATTTTTAGATTGCTGTAAGCTCTCTGGAGTGCTCCTGACAATGTGTTATCAGGTCATGTTTGCATGACAGTGGCAGGCCATGCAGGAAACATTAAGCCACGTGACTTCTGAGATGGAATCAACCAAGTGAACAGAACAGATAGTGAAAACTAGTTTCACCTTCATAAGGTCTGGTTATCTGTGCATCAGACATGAGGTTTGTCAGCCCCATTTCAGTCTGACCAAGTTCAGTGCTGCATTGAGAATTTTAATGAACTGATATTGTATTATGTATGAAAGATGACACCAAGATGATTTCATGAAAACTAAGTCCCCATGAAATATGAACTATTACTGGAGGCTTCACCCCTCACTTAGCTCACATAAAATGCCCATTTAAAAGGTCTTTGTCTTGTTAAGCTTTACAAGTTTGTGTAAGGCTTTCCATTATCCTTAAGCAATGTTAGAACTGTAAATGAGGGGCTGACACCAACAGTTCAGAGTTTTTATGACACCAAGGTAACAAGACCATGCTAAACACAGAGAATTAATATTCCCAGGGCTCTTCTTACTGTCATACAATTATTAGCTCATAGATACTGAGTATATTCAGGAAACATGAGCAGACCTCAAGGACAGTCGACTGTCCCTGCTGTGAACAGTGAAATCATTTTCACAGAATCACAGAAAGGGTAAGGTTGGAGGGACCACTGGAGGTCATCTAGTCCATCAAAGAGGGTCTCCTAGAGCATGTCACTCAAGGTTGTGTCTAGACGGCTTTTGAATATCTCTATAGTGTTCCTGACCAAAGAATAAAATGAAAACAGACATACTATGCTACTAGCTTTCAGTCAAAGTTTTACTCTCAGTTTTGCTTAAAAGCTGAGAAAAGAGTAAGGAATTGAATTAGAGGACTGTTACCTCACCAGTTCATTCTGTGCACTCTGCTAGCAAGATTAAATTGCATACTACTAAATTTTTTTAAAGGCTGCTATTCTAAAGATGCAACAGGCTTTGGGGACAGCACCAGAATATCTCTGGATGTACACTTCAAGGTTTTGAGTGGGTGGTTTTTAAGGTCTTAGATAAAAACATAATTTTATCTAGTGAAACAATTTTTCTGACCATACTGGTATTTCAATTGTTTGAAATGTGTATGTGCTCTTGAGCTCATTTTCATAAAGATTGTTATAATGGCTTTATTTGCTGTAGTAGTCATTAAGTAGAAGATTGTATGATTCAAGGATCTCTCTGGTTTAGGACACTAAACTTAATTTCAGTGCCCATCTTACTATGTGACAGTTATCTTTCCAGTTAAAAAGAAATGCCAGCCTCCTCTGAATGTGATGGACGACTGAACATTACTCCTACTTTCCACTCTCCCATACAAGTACAAACGTTTACAAGCTCCTTCACTATCTTATGTTGTTTGTTGAAAATAAGGACCTACAAAAAGAGGAAAGAGGTAATTTAAACTACTTGAGCAATTTGAACACATAAAGAGGAACAGACATTTTAAAATACCTTTGTGTACTCTTTAATACCTGTTTATGAAAATCTAGGTTTCATTTTGAAGTCTGTTTTTCCTAATTCACTTCTAAGTTTGAATTATTTTTTTGTTTAAATATTTTTCTTGGTTTTGTGGGGGTTTATTTTTGGAGTTTTTTTTGGGGGGGGGTGGTTTGCAGCTATTACATTGTACAGAAACACTGGAAGAAATTAACTGTTCAAATCTTCTTTAAAGACGTGTTCCTTCATGTTCCACATGCCAGGCATTCAATTTTATCCGCATAGCCAACTTGTTAATTTTTGGTAGTTAAAGAAGTATTGTCTGTTGAGTATACAACAATTTTTTTTTACTCTGAAAGGGTGCTTGAAACCTGAATCATGCACCACACACATTTTATGTGGGCAAAAAATATAAAGCAAATTTGAGGCAAAGCATTATATCAGTTGATACATACCCATCTTTCCAGTGTTGCAGTGAATGGTGACTCAAATAACCTTTTTGTCTTGTTCCCATGTATCATTCTTCATGTTGAAAAGGTTGTCTTTGATCAAAAGTTTAAACAGTTATATGTGATTCTGAGTCTAAGAAGGCTTTCCCTTCGAAATAATGCTTTAAAATCATTCATTCCATGTTCTCTAAATGTGTTTTTTGCAATAAAAATGAAAATAGATGCTGCATTTGAATGTAAATTTAAAATGGCCTTGAGAGGTGAAGGCAATTTAAATAGTTCACCTCCAAATATATTTTCCTATATGTGAGGCTAACAGTCATTAGAATAACACTGCACAGTGGCTAACAAAATAGATCCACATAAAAAACCTCCAAAACCCCACAAAATGACAAAGTAACCCTCTTAACTGCCCCCCCTAAAAAAAATCCAAACCCCAAAACAAACAACAAAACCCCTCCACCAGCAAAACAAACAAACTTAACAAATGAACAGAGAAGAAACAGGATTAGCCTGTGGGAGGACAGGAACATCTTTCTGCAACTTGGAATTACAGCTCAAGTTAATGCTAGCTAGTGGCATTGTAATTAAGGCAGAGTGATGAATTTGTTGAGTTAATTGCAGGAAATCTGCATGTTGTGTTTGATGCAGCTGCACTTTGAATTTAAAATATATGTTTGTCGTGGCGCTCCTGACAGAAAAAAATGCAATCAACTTCTTTTTCTTTTGCCTTTAATCACATGACTCATAATGCAAGGCTTATTGAGGATTTTTATCATTAAGAAGTGCTTTGAATCAACATGACCTTATTGAATGTCTAAGGAAGGATTACATAAACCATGTTATGATTTTTTCCCTAAAGTACCAAACACATATTTTTTATTTCAATAACATCCATCAATAGGAAGTTTGAAGAGCATTTCCCCTTTTATTAGTGTTTTTCTCCTTTACTTTGTTTTAAAGCCTCTTATGTACTGTAACAATATAAAGCCTGCCAATTAGCCCCACTGCCTGAATTAACCCAAAAGAATATATACTGTAAATAGGGAAAAGAAAACAGTACTTGAAGGATATTTTTTTTTTAATGAAAAAACACTGCAAAAAATTAATTGCTAACATTCCCAGTGACATTAGGGAATAGAACTGATTTAGTAACTTTCGTCCTCTTCTAAGACTTATAGTTTCCTAACACCTTTCCTTGCTTTTACTCCTATTTTTTTAAATTAGGGTAGATTTGGGCAGCCTTATTCCCCATTAAGTGGGAGAGGACTTCATTTGCTTATTTCTTTTTAAGACATTTAAACACTATAGACACTATAGGCCATCACTGATGCAACAGTACTGAATTACATGAATCATAGAATCATAGAATGATTTGGGTTAGAAGGGGCCTTAGTCTAACTCTACTGCTGTGGCCAGGGACACCTTTCACCAGATCACAGTGCTCAAAACTCTATCCATCCTGACTATAAACACTTTCAATGACAGGGTTTCCACAACTTCTCTCAGCAAACTGCTTCAGTTTAACCTCTTCCTGGTATCCTGTCTAAATGTACTGCTACCCTTTCTCCTATCACTATAGGCCCTGGTAAAAGTCTGGCTTTGTCTTTCCTATAAGCCCCTTTTATATATTGAAAAGGTGCAATATGGTTTCAACAGAGCATGCTTCCATTCCTCAAGCCTGTCCAGGTTCCTCTGGAAGTTGTCCCTTCCCTCAAGTGCACCACTCAGCTTGGTGTCTTCAGCAAACTTGCTGAGGGTACAGTCAATCCCACCTGCTGTGTCATTTATGAAGATCTGAAATAGTATTGGATCCTTGAGGAACACTACTCATTTTTGGTTGCCACTTGGGTTTTCAGACACTCTTTGGACATGGCCATCCAGACAGTTTTTTACCCATCTAACAGTCATCTGTTAAACACGTGTATCTGCAGTTTAGAAGTAAAAATCTTGTGGAGACCATGAATGAATTTAGAACATGAATAAATTTGGCATTCTACATTTTAGTAGAATGAGGATTTATTAGAGCATCCCCATTGAAAGCTTCTGGTCATCTTTTTTGCTTAACTAATTTTGCAGTATGGAGGGTCAGTTACAGTGACATTACAGTTACCTGTAATGGTGGAAGGTTAACATCTACAGATAACAATTCAACATGAAATAAGATAAAATAAATGAAGATAAACTCAGCTCTTTGTTCTTTAGGACACAAATATGCACTCTTAAGTCTGATGTCTACTCAGGGTTGAATTCGAAACTATTTTTATTGTTGGGAAGCGTGATTGCGTGATTATTCAAATTCTGCAAAAGGAAATGCATACACACAAGTCTGCCCACTACACTTGGAAAGCTGTCATATGGAATTAGTTGGAAGTATTTGGGTAAGCAAGGACAGTGTCTTTTGCCTTTCAAGATTTGAATTTTTGATCTTTCTAATGCATTGGGTTTCTTTTGCTTCTTGAACCATGTGGTATTTCAAGATATAGTGTGCTTTGTAACTACATGCAACTTTTTACTTTTTCAGCTACATCTCATTGGCAAGTACTAGATGAATCTGTCTTATTGCAGTGTCCATGTCTTAAAAGAAGACTGCTTCCCTAACTCTGGTAGTACACTAACAGTGGTAGTACAGGGAATAAAACTTTCCATGTTATATTTGCTTGTTTTTCTTTTTTTCTCTTTCGAAACACAGAATGTAGTTTTTTAAACTTTTTCTATTCTTAATAACTTTCAAAATCCATTTCCTTTTAAAAGTCAAATAATGTTGTTAACTCTCAGGAGACTACAAGCATAAGATATTTTTTCCAAATAAACCATTGTCTTTTTCTCATTAGTTGCTCTTGGCTTCCACCATGAAATAGTGTTGCTGGTCTAACTCCCTGGCGATCTGACTCATTTGTATGTGGGGGGCCAAATTAACCTATGCTTTTACTTCATAAACTTCAAAGGAGTTCCATCAGGCATGAATCTGGGGCAAGTCTCCTTTTTCCAAGGCACTGCATTCATTTACTCAACAGGAGAAGTATACATAAAGGAATAAAGTGTGTATTTCCTGTATTAATATAGACAGATTATGTCACTTCCAACAAAAGGGAAGATACCGATTTCCAAGTACACTATAAAAATGTGCTTTTCATTCTGTATCAACTTAGCATTTATAGAGTGTTTCTACAGAAAAATGTCTAGTTAGGAAGAAATAAGTTGCATTATTTTTAGGTGATAAGAGAATGACTGAAATATTATATTATTTTAAAACTATGGAAGCTATACAGCATCTTGTACTAAATTCAGTACTTGCAGTAGTTAAACTTCCTTTAATATCTGCAATATAAAGTTGAAATTCTGGCGAGATTGTTTAAACACACTAAAGTTTCTTAAAATAAAATAATCTATTAAAGGCCCCTTCTGTTGCATTGCCATCTAAGGATTTGAATTTCCCAAAAGCAGGGAATAAATTCACAGAAAGTTGGTGGAGAAAGACAGAAGGCAACGGAAAGGTTCCTGGAAAGGAAATCACTGCAGTTAGGAAATGTTGGAAACAACAGACCCTTGTGGTCTTAAGCTGAAACAATTTGGCAGCCTTGGAGGAAAAAAGTGTTCACAGCTTATTGAGCTGAGGTGAATTGTTTTCTTTGCTAGAGGAAAGAGAAGTTGTAAAGAAGACAGGTAAGAATGAACAAAAGTGTGTGAACCTATTAAGAGCTTGCATGCAGGCTGGGAGGCAGAATATGCACATCTTAAAAACCTGAAAAATTCTCCCCTCAAAATAGTTGAGTGTATCTCCACAATATGTTTTGGACTCAGTTATCTATCTGGGATGGCACTGTGATTACACGCAGAGTAATTATGAAATTGTATTTGTAACTTCTTGATTGATTCAAGGGAATGAATTCTTCATCCTGTCCAAAGACAGATGACAATTTTCTCCTTGGTCTAATGTAAATTCTCTGTCAAATATTATTATTCCATCTTTACTCTTTGACATTTAGCAGATTTACCTCATTGGAAGGGAAACTTGAGGTTGTCAGGCAGTTTCTAGCAGAAGAAACCTGCCAGGTGGGAAGCAGTAGTGAAAAGCAAAATTGCTCTATAGTGAGCTAAAATAAGTGTATCTGTGTTTCTTTAATGGTGAAGAGGATAGTTAATCCCTTTGATGCCTTTCACTCCCTTTAACGCCTTTGCAGATTTTTTCCATAGAAGAACAGTTTGTCCTTGGATGAAATTTGCCAAGAAAGCAGTTGCTAAATCAAAGTGGCTAACCTGATCTTACCCTAGGAATACAGTCTGCAATGTGCTGCCTCACTGAGGAGGGAACTGCAAAGAAGAAATTGCAGCCCAGTGACCCGTCACTCCCTCCTCTCCCTGGTAACAGGGGCATGTAATGGGGAGCTGAAGAAGCAATACTTTGCTCTCTGATGCTCTGTGTGTGTTCTCTCCTAGGCAGGAGGAAACAGAGGCTTCAGGTTGCTCCCCAGCAGGTTGCTCCCCAGCATAATCACGTTTTATGAGTTTACAGACAAGTACACACAGACTCCTTCTTACTGTTTACAGCATGCATCACAGCCTCTGCTCTCAATGTCAAAGGGAGAGAAGCTTTAATTTACAGGGGAGTACAAGAGGTCAAATAACTTTCATATTATACAGAGTCCTAGTCATCTTCTGTTTCAGAGGGAGATGTGACCACTGGACTATTTTGTTGACTTCAAATTCTGAATTATTTATTGAAGGAAAATATAATTTATGGGTACCCAGACCCATCTCTTTACCAGCAACTTGCATTGTTGCAATCAGAGCTCTCAGAGTTGGGTTTAGAGCTCACCCAATTAAGAGGTATCCTTGTATGTATTCTGATCCCACATTCATTGCGTAATGGATATACTGCATCTGATATGTTTGACACATAAGGAATAAGAGACATTTTAGATACCAATTATTGCTTCCTATATTTTTGACTAGCAAAGTATTAACGATGATAAACTACTTATTTATGAAGAAAAAACATTAGAAATGTTTGTAATGCATTTAACTATTAGAGATTTTTTTCTGCATGCTTGTTTTGCTTCCCATACTTCTAAAACTTTTATTTTTCCTTCCTGCCCATCATCTTCCAGAAGTAGATCTATGACTTCATACATTCACTGGTAGTTTTGCTAACTATGTCCGTGCATTCCTTTACGCCTTGCAAGACTGTAAATGTATTCTAATGCCAGGCTGTCAGAGGAAGCTGTGGATGTGGGATACTGCAAATCAGAGGTGTGGTAGGAGAGACAAGTGTGTGCAGCAGATAACTGTACTTGATTAGCTAGATTTAAATAGTGTTGTAAGAATTTGCCAGGTGAAAATAAAAATTGTCAGTTCAGTTTAATTTCATGGTGAATCAAACAAGGAAATTAGATTCTGCTACTCTACTAGTTTGACATCTACAGCAAGTGACAATTAGAGATGATGAGAAAACTTATATTTATTTCAAAACTCTTGATTTCTTTTTTTTTTTTCTGATGGGCATGTAACTTTTATTTACCTTTACTCAGAAATATAAGTTATTATTATTTGATTGACAAGTTGTGGATTTCAGGAATTCATTATTTTATTAAGTTCTTTTTGATAGAGTACTGTAGTTAAATTTAGAGGTAACTTGAAGTCTGCATTTTATTGAAATAATTTCTTGGGATGAGGCATATCAGCCACGAGTACTCTACAAGGAATAAAAGTGGTAATGCCTCAAACAAGAAAATATTACAGTTTAATGAAGTAAGGATGAAGGAAATGTGAAAGAAATTCCTTTTGCTATACTTGGCCACTCAGTTCAATCCTGATTTTCTTCATTACCCTTGGAAAACAAGATTAAATAACAAATCAAAACACAAACACATTCTTTAAAAGCACTCCCAAAGCCCAAATTCTAATTAAGTGAACTTCACAGTTAAATTAAGGTTCAAAGAGCATGAAAAATCAAGCATAACTGAGGCATGAAATGATTGTATATGAGGTTGAATTCACTTCCCAGCCCATGCAGTGCAGTTTGTGCCTAGGAAGGCTTAGATTTACAAGCAATACAGAAATAGCATGAAGAAATTATTTCCCACCTTATTTTGCTACTTCAGATAGAAATGCATTATTGTCTGGCAGCTGCAAGGAAGTCATCAAACAAACATCAAAAAATTGAGAAAAAAAATCATTATGACACATTCTAAAGGAAAAACACATCTCAGACCCTGCAGTAAGTTGCCTTATATTGTAACATGCTGTGAAGAAAGGTATGTATTCTTGCTGCAGTTCTGCATTTGTTAAAAGAAGAAAATATTTCTTTTATTTCATCCTGTACCTTGTCTATACCTTTTTTAAGATTTTGAGGGCAGGAATAAAGCGTCTTTACCTACCACTAATTGGGAATCAAACATTTTCAGTCTTAAGTAGCCTGGGAGGTTTGCTTTGGTCCCCTTTGTTCTCTTTTTCAGAAGGTAGTCTCAAACTGTGAATTTTCATATGTAGTTAGTTTTAGCTTGTTATACACAGTTGCTCAAATACTCATGTGGCCTTGTTGTGCTCTATGATTCTTTCATAGTTCATTTATTTGTGGATAAAAGGAGACATGCATGAGTTCTCTCATATGAACCATCTCCTACTGCCTTCATTCTCACTGTCAAATGAAAACGTTTTAATAGGGTTCTTAAACCAGCAGTTATCTGTCATGTCCTGCATAACTGATGTCTGGAAGGGACCTCTCCAGGATAAACATCCCTGGATGAGGGATTGGGTTTTGTTTTTCCTTAAGGATTTCCTTTAAAAATGTCTTGAAAGTGGAATTCAATTTCGAAAGGATAAGACTGAAAAAATTATTATTTATTTGACTGCATTATAATATTTTGTACAACTGTCTGGAGGAGGCCTACAGGGGAAGCCAGAGAGGGACTTCTCATAAGGAACTGTAGTGACAGGACAAGGAGTAATGGGTACAAATTGAAAGGGCAAATTTAGGTTAGATATTAGGAAAAAATTCTTTGTGAGTGGTGAGACAGATTGTCCAGGGAGGTTGTGGATAATCCAGCCCTGGCAGTGTCCAAGACCAGGTTGGATAAGGCCTTCAGCAACCTGGTGTAGTGGAAGGTGTCCCGGCCCATGGTAGGGGAAGCTGGGACCAGATGACCTTTAAGGTCCTTTCCAGCTCCTTAACATTCTATGATTCCTTGATTCTGTAAAGCCCCCTTGGAGGCTCAACAAAATGAAAATACAGGCTGACTTCTCTTTCACATCCACTAGGGTACTATGTGCATCCTGTATGTCTGATGTTACCAGTTTTTCACAGTTCTTCACCGTGGGATACCCTAGTGTTTGTTAGCAAAGCAAGCTATATATATATATATTTTGGTTGACTTCTTGTAGGGTTTGTTTTAAACTTTCCCAATCTTTTTGGGGTTTAGAAAACTGAACAGACAAGATTCAAAGAAAATTTGGGGAAAATTTATTATGTCATCAAAAAAGACTTGCTTAGGTGTTTTTTGTTTGTGTGGAGTGTTTCAATTTGCACTGCATATGGTTTGACAGGTAACAAAAAAGAGGAAGCTTTAGGAATATCTTCACAGTGAAGCAGTGAGACCATAAGTTTTGTTTCAGAAGAGTACATGTACATGAGTACAAGAATGTGAATTGTTGTTGAGATGTTCCTGACTCGGGGATCTGTTTGCAAAAATTTTGTATGTTGAAACTTCTTGTTTGCTGAAACTACTCTCATTCATAATACCTTTAGAAATTAAACCTAACAAAGATACTGCAATAAAAGTTTGGCTAATACACTGCATTTTTTGACTTTTTTATTTAAGCTTTTGATTGGAAAGTATACAGTTTTAACAAAAACCTCCCTTCTCCCAGTTAGGCATAATTTGTCCTGGAAATAAGATATGGTTTTTCCAAAGATTTCTGAAGAAATACAGTTTATGAAAATGTTGGTAGCTTTTTATACTAAAATCAAGTAAGTATTTATGTGGCTCTAATCTTTAACCAGAAACCATGGGTTTGGTTTTTTCCTTTTGTTACAATGAGCTTTTAAAATCACACACAAACTTGTGAAATCTTCATAGAATTTTGTGGTTTCTGACTGATGCCAGGGCTCAAAGCCGAAATAATAAACTCCATAGAAGAAGTTGTGGTTTTTTGTTGTTTTTGTTTTTTTTACTTTGTAATTAAGATTCAGCTAAAACCAGAACACAATTAATTTCAAAATTAATTCAAAATTAATTTTAGCATTTTATTTCAGACCAAAAATATTATTTTGAAGCTGTTGTCCCAGTTGCTACCACACAATCTAGATTTCTTTCAGGGGAAAGCTAAACCAATAGCTTAGCTCCATGTGCTCACCAATGCAGATGCAAACCGCAAGCTATCACTTCTTCCTGAGACAGCCTCCAGCTGTGTGCTTTGTGGGGACATTCAGTCCAGAGTAACAAACAAAATTTTTTCTAGAATAAATCCATGAATGACTTGCAACAGACACAGTGCCCTCAACATCAACTGCTTTGATATTATAATTGCTCCTAGTTGTCCAAATTAAAAAATTAGACATAGCTGATTATAGTAACTGAGATACATTTTGTATACTCTATTAAAATGCTAAAAAAACTCTAATGCAATAGTTAAAAGCCAGAGTCAGGCTTGATATCCATGTCCATCACTAGATGTCCACCACAAGACAGTAAGTAGGTGCAATTAAATCTTTGCCCTAATAGCTTTTACAATTTAGTTTTAATATGTCATTCCTACCCAACAAAAGTCTGTTCTCAAAACTGCTTTACATACTGTTTAAGACAGTTGCAGTTAAATTTCACTGTGCTATGAAGAAAGCTTGGAAGATTTTCTTTTACATGTAATGAAAGTCTTGCAGTGGAGCTAAGTATGAATACTAGACTAGGCATCTGTCTAGGATTTGGTAGCGTGAAAATAATATGCCAGGGTTGACAGCCTATTGTATGTTGCGTTTTTATAAAACCTGAAATTGCTGGGTGTGAAACTGCTTTATACTCAGTTCATTAGACAGTTTAAAGCCAAAAAGCTTTATCAGTAAAAAAAAATTATTCATTGAGCCTGACATGGCTTGTTGAAAGCGTGTGTTTGACAAGTTGCTCAAGAACTCAAGAACTGCCCGGGTTTCCATCAAATGGTGGAAGACTGAGGTCCTGAAACAAATCCGCTGGCTTTCCAGCAGGACCTGTTTCTCTGGAAACAGGGGACAAGGGCAGACCTAGCAGACCAGGACAGAAGCACTTCTGAGTGAGCTGCTGGGTAGATGTGCAGTATTGGCACCTCCAGTTGCTTGTCACCACAACCTGCCCCCAAATCTGTCCATACAGATCCTGCCAGAGAGAAGGAAGCTAGGTGTCCACACCATCTGAGCAGCTCTATTAACAGCGGAGATCACATGAAAACCGTTAGTATTCCTCAGTGGGACTTTGCCATTACACATATTTCAAAAAACTAAGGTTAGACTAAATAACCCAGTATCTCTTCTTGTTACAATGTACTTTGGAAACCAAAACAGGAGCATGAAACCCAACTGGAACAAAGAGCCACAGGACAGCAATATAGCCCTGCAGAAAGGCAGAGGTGGAAAACTGGGAGTTAGGGAGAGTATTCCTGAAGTTGCAAGCAGTCATTTCTCTTACATCTCCTGTTTTAGGGAAATGTAGCTATCTACATCATTACTCTGTCAATCATATTTTCTAATGGCAACTATTTGCTAAAAACTTTAGCTCTGGTTAAAAATAAATTTGCTCACTAACTTTAAAAACTTTTTAAAATGCAATTTTGGCAGTAAGCAAACTGTAGCAAACTTTCTTCACAGAAATAGGCTTATATATTCAATTGATTTCCAATAAACATATGTGCAACAGGTCTCTGAGATCAGGTGATATTTTTAGAAACTCTTGCTTGTCTTTTTTGACTAAATTCTGGAATAAATGTTTTCAATAGCTATTATACTCTTAAGCTTGTACAGCTGATTGAAATGAGTGACTCAATTTCAGGGTTATGTGACTCTAATATTCTCATATCTTAGCATACTAAGTATCTCATGTGCCTGAAATTTACAGAAACTCGCAAACACTCATTCTAAGGCACTTCTTATATCAAAATTCAATTGTTTCAATTAGAAAAGTCACCAAACCCTCTTTGCCACTTTAAAAGTAAAGTATAATATTGATAAACAACTTGACAGAAGAATATAATAGTGCAAACAGCTTTTGAGGAGTATAGAATATCCACTTTCCCATGTCTTTTATCTTACTGAGAAGGCTAATTGATGTTCAATTTTACAGGTTTAAGTGTATAAAAAAGGTGAACGCATAGAGGTGGGCTATTTTTTGAGAAGTCTAAAAAAGAACCTGCTGACTTTGTTCTTCAAAACAAGCAACTTCCTTTTCTCCACCAAATCCAGCTCCACTAAATGTGGTCTGAATCACACAAAATTTGTGCCTCGTTGTACACATGGATTTACCATTAACATTAAAGGAGGTGTAGCTAAATGCTTCTGAAACAGAAAATTTTCTGTACATGTCACCATGTTCTAGAGGTGTATTCAAAATGTTAATTTGAAAAGAAATACAGACTAGAAAGATGTGAAACTTAATCTAGCCTGATAAATAAAATACTGCAATTATTTTCTGATTTCTAGGGCATTATTATTTAAATACATACTTTTGGTGCAGTTGAAGAGGATTTGGCCCATTTTTATACTTAGATATAAATATCTGCTTTAACAATTTTGGTATAGTAAGTGCTTGTGCATTTATGTGACAATACAACTGTCACTACTCCCTATTTAGGCACGATTGGAAATATCATTGCAATGCAGATAGCATAAAGCAATCATCCAAAATATTAATTATCAATTTGAAAACTATCTATCTCAGCTGTAACACAGTGCTGTGGTTCATTAACTGCATATACACTCTCCTCAGAGTACTAATGGCTACATGCAGATATTTCAAATGACTTCATAAACACATGAGCACCGACTGTTAAGCAGTGATTAATTTCTGCAAGACCATGTGATGTCCCATAATTCTTTAATGGTGCCAAAGTGATGTATAGCATGATCACATTCATTGGCTGATTCAGCAAAATGCCCATGGGAAGTATCAGGGTTGTATCTCCTTGGTGAGCTCTGCAGGGATTTAAATCACCTTGAAAAACAAGCTATGGACAAGAGACTTGCACATGAGAGAGCTTTGTGAGAAAGAGAATAGTTATTTTCTTTCAAAGGTATAACCATTCTTCTTGTACTTTGAACATGGAGGATGTATGAGGATATGGCTGCCCTTCATACATAATTGTGATGTTTCATTGGTTCATTGTTAATTTCTGCCGGCCAGGCTGTTCCCAGCCTGGCCCGCAGGTTAACGTGGTCCGATGCCCGCGTGAACCAGCGACTGAATTGATGGTAACTGAGGTTTGCGTGCCTCAGTTTACCAGTACAGCCCAACGCCTCCTCACAGCATGTAGGCATGCTGTAGCCAGCAGCGGAAGGTACGGAGAAAAGAGTGGAAACTCTGTCAGCTGCATTCCAAGTTTATTTTCTCCTGCCCTCGAGAGGGCAGGGGCCAGTTAGCTTGAAGGGGAGCTAAAGCAGAGAGACCCCGGTTGTTCTCTTGCAGAGAGTTTTAAGGTGTTACATCATCAGGTAGAGATAACAGAAGGAACCAATCATGAAAGAAGGTACATGATAGTAAACCAATAAAGACCCCTCAGGGGAGGAACAATATCAAACTAACAAGTAACAAGACAGCTAGAGGGTATTTCAAATCACGCTAGCCTGTTTCTGGATTTGAAACTTCTGTGAGTGACATGCAAGGGGTGTGTTGCTATGCTATAGGACAGCAACAGTTCATCTCACAAATTAATTTCATACAACGCTATTCAGACTACCAGAGATAGCAACCAGATTAAAAGAAGAGTAAGTTATTGCAGGAGAAAGAAGGGAAGGTTTCAGTCATTTGTGGCCTTCCTCTGTAACATCCTCCTTAAATGTTACTCCTGATCAGGGTAACATTTATGGTTATCTAATTCACAGTTTCAGAAATTAATATGTAATTTGAACCTTATCTTTGGTTTTAGCTGCTCAAGGGTGCTGTGTGCACATAGGAGCAGAGTAGGTATCACCAGCTGTCTTGGGAGCAGAGCCTTATCCCTCAGGAGAGAGATTAAGGAAATCATCAATTTTGTCTATGACTCTGCATGGCTTTCTGCAGAGTGTTCTGTTGTTTCTTTTTCTAAGTACAATCACACAGATATATATCTTGTGGTTATCTGGCTTGTGTTTCTATATTGTATATCACACATCTTCCTCATAAAAAGCTCTTCCCGAAGATCCACTGAAATAAATGGTAAGACTTCTTTGTACTTGGATTGGTCAATGAATTCTTTTTGGAAGGAAAATACTGTTTGCATTTCAGCAGTCTTTAAGGTAATGGAAACCATTGTATTCCTAGATAGTCTCCAAGTCTATTTCTTCAGCTGATCCTTGCCAGATGTATTTAGTGTAGGAACAAGTTTACTGGTTCAAAATCTTCCTTCCTTCTTTTTAATAAAAAAGGTATTTCCTATCAATACCTCTGTATTTTCTTACTCATGGCAACAGACCAGATGTCAGGTAACTTGCAGAATGTTTGTCCTGTGGTCATGGCAAAAGCATGCTACTTTTTAGAGAAATTATTTGGGTCTTGGGCTACATTTGCTGTATTAACACTTATTTTCTAAAAAAATGCTTTATTTTCTAAACACATTTTTTAATTCATTTGTTCTTTCTTTAGTGGTTGTGGGTTTTTTTGCCTGGTTGTTTTTTACTCATTCTGGGCTGAATAGATTAAAAGAAAAATAAAAGGAATACTAAGCAGAACTCATATAAACTAAAAAAAAAAGCAAAAATATTTCAAAGTAATCATGTCACTCACAAATACTTTTGAGAAATATAGAATTATTTTCTTTCAGATGTTCTGCAAGGGGTACACAGCATCAGCTTCCATAATTTTTACTTTTATCTTCTTTGAATGATGAGCTGACTTTATAAAGGAGTGAGAAATATAGCATGAGTTTTTTGTGAGTCGTAATCACAGCACAATGTTTTTTATCAATTTATTTGTTTAATTAAAAGCAATTTCAGAGCCTAAACACAGAAAGTTCAGAGTGTTTTCAACCCTGCTTCATATTTCATAGGAAAGAGAAAAAGGTGAGGGGAGAGAAGGCTTTTGAAATACGGGATGTAAACTAAGTAGGTAAAACTCAGGAGACGAAAGGGAGGAACTTTTTTTCCACTGTGCTATTTCAAATGATGCAGTGTGTATCTACTGAAAATTTCAGATACAATCCTGGCTATATTGGAGATTATAGGAAAGTTGCCCTTAAATTTAATGAACTATCACTATTGCATTACCAGATAAATATTACTGAGCAGCCTAGGAGACCGGGTTTTATCTCTGTGGTCATCAGCCAACATACATCTTCCTGTCCTACCTACCAGACTTACCTTCCTGAATAAATGACTCAGAGACTTATTTTTTGGAAGTTTTGGCCTGTGGCTGATGGTTGTGGGTTTCTGTTACTGACACGGTGTTACAGAGTGGTAGTGCCTTGGTTTTGGTTTGGGCGGGGTGTCAGAGGGGTGCAGGCTGTGTACCTAAATCTTTCCTCTGTTTGGTTTAAGTATAAATTCCACTGTGACACTCCAACTGCTCGTTTTAAGTGATTTTAGGTGATCCTACAGATAAATAACATAGAGAGAATAAACTTACAGTGGTTTTGATTATGTTGAATGGTTCTATTCTTTAAAGAGATGAAGGTTTGGTCCATTTTTTCATATTAAGTTAGTGTTTGTTATTCCCTTTTTTTTTTAAATATTTTTTCAAAACATCCAGAAAAAGGCTTTGTAAATTCATGATCAGGAAGCATGCTATCAAACACAGATTTCTTAACTCAATTAAAACTACATTATTGTTGTCATTGTTGTTATTATAAATAATAAATAACTTGGGGTTTTTTTTCAACAATATATCTGGAATTTAATTTGCCAAAGATTTTAAACACTGGAGATTTACACCCCAAAACCTAAATCCCAGCCCTCCTGTTGTCTTTGACTCATATTCTGTTCTTTTAAGAAAATCACAATACACCATTATAGTGACAGTAAAGGGAAAAATTGGTATTGCATAATGTTGAGCAGCAAAATTGCACAGTACTATTCACATGAAAATTTTGCATTATCATTAGTCTTCAGGTAGGAAATACAAAATCTTTGTTGTGGAACATTTTCACAGGTACAATCTTTGTTTCTCTGAGAACAAATATCTCAATTCACTGCTAATGTTTACATTGCAGGAGGATACTATTTGCCATTGTAGCAATCCTTTTCAAATCTATGTATTGCACTACAGGAATTTATTTGTATTATTTTACTGAATATTATGCTTTTAACATCTGTTCCATAAACAGATGTCACTTTGGCTTTATGACACAAAGGAATCCTATGACACTGTTCATCATCTATAAAAAAAACCAAACTCCCCATTTGCTAGCCTAGAATTAAGCCTGGATGAGTGAAATTAAAAATTAAATTATTCTGTGTGACAGTTACATACCCTGGTGTTTGTCACAGTAAAAGAAATCTAGAATAATAGAAAAAAGTTTAATGATAACAATAAGAATGAATATGTAGAGTATGAAGAGTATTGATTCCTCAAGTGCTCTGCATATATGCTGCATAAAATGCAACAACACAGGCATCATGATTATTGCTATCAATGCAGTAGTGCTTTCTATATTTGCTTGAACTTTCTGACTTCACCTGCTATTTCCTATCTGAAACTGTGGTCAGTGCTTGGTGCTTTAGCTTGTTTCCCAGAAAAGTCACAAAAACATAGAGTAAATGTTTTCATCATTTAATGGGCCCACTGAAAATACTTTTACATGCAGAACAGGGCTTTTTGTCACTCATCCAGGTCTTAACGACTGCTTTCAGTGTTATAAACCAGTTATGATTTGCTCAATGGCCTTTAGTGAAATGGCTTGCTTTTCCCCAGTCATGTCATAGGTTGCATGCCTAACCTGTAAAATTACCATTACACCTTCTATCAGCCCGTACTTACACAGGACAGAAGTGACACTGACAGGGGGTGGGGAGTGAGGGTTGCGGTCAGTTCAGCTCATGTTGTCTCTGCTGCTTCTTTCTCATTAAGTGGAGGACATCTCACACCCCTCTCATGCTCCAGCATGAGGTCACTTTCATGGGAAACTACCCTATCCAAACCTCTCTAACACGTGTCCCCCCGCCAGGCTGCAGCTCTTCACCAATTGCCCCTTCACGGGTCCCTTCCACAGAGTGCAGTCCTTCAGGGATAGGCTGCTTCCAGCATGCTTCCCCCACAGGGTCACAAGTCCTGCCACCAAACCTCTGTACTCCAGCACAGGCTGCTCATTTCAGGGGTCCACAGGTCCTGCCATGCTCTGGCATGGGATACCCACAGGGTTACAGTCTCCTTTGGTCACACCCATGTTCTCTGGCGTGGGATTGGTTTTCCACATGCTGCAGGTGGGTATCTGACCCACCTCGGACCTCTGGGAGGAGACAGCCTGTCTCACAATGGTCCTAACCATGGGCTGCAGAGAAATCTCTGCTCCAGTGCCTTGAGCATCTCTCTTTAATGTCTGCAGGACTGTTTATTTCACATATTGTCACTTCCTTCTTCTCTGCCTGCAATTGCTCCTGTGTAATAAGATTTTCCTTCTCAAATATGTTATGCCAGAGGCATTATCACCATCACTGCTGGGCCTGGCCTTGGCCAGCACAGGGCCTGCTGTTGAGCTTGCTGACACTGGCTTTGTTGGGCATGGGGAAAGCTTCTGGCAGCTTCTCAAAGAAACCACCACTGTAACTCCCCCTACTATTGAACCCTTGACTTATAAACCAAATACACTACCTCAAAACCTAGTATATTTATTTTCAAGAGCAATCTTCTCAGTATTAAAACTAATAAAACAAAATAATAATAGAAATAATCTAATTCAGTGTTAATGAATACTGATTGTCCCTTCACAATATTGTCCCTGATAATTTTACACACTTATTCTAAGGTCAAGGGAATGCCCATAGTTTGGTTTTTGCTGCTTACTCTCAGCTTCCCAACTATGATTTGAATCAGATCAGAACGGAACTGTCTCTAGTGTTCTGGTGTGTGGTGTTGACCCTGGCTGGATTCCAGGCACTCCCCAAAGCCTCTCTATCATTCCTCTCTGCAGCTGTACAGGGGAGAGAAAATATAAAAAAGGATTCATGACTTAAGATAAGGACCAGGAGAGATCACTCACCAAGTACTGTCACAGGCAAAACAGGCTGGAATTAGAGATATTAATTGAATTTATTACTAACAAAATGAGAGCAGGATAATGAGAAATAACATAAACCTTCAGAATATCTTCCCCCTGCCTGCCCCCCTTCCCAACTCTCCCTCCTCCCCCAGTGGCACAGAGAGACAGGGAATATGGGGGTTATGGTCAGTTCATCACATATTTCTCCCACTGCTCATGGAGAGGAGTCGTTCCCCTGCTGTACCGTGGGGTCCCTCCCATGGGAGACAGTTCTCCATGAATTTCTCTGATGTGGCTCCATCTCATGAAAAACAGCCCACTGTGACCTGCTGCAGTGTGAGTCCACCCCACAGACAGCAGTCCTCCCAAAACTGCTGCAGCGTGGGTCACTTTTCCACGGGGTGCAGTCCTTCAAGGACAGGCTGCTCCAGCGTGTCCTCCTCTCTCTGTGGGTTTCCCACAGGGTCACAGCCTGCTCTCAGGCATCCATCTGCTCCAGCCTGGGGCTCCTCCACAGGCTGCAGGTGGTTCTCTGCATCCCCATGGATCCCCATGGGCTGCAGGGGCACAGCTGCCTCACCATGGGCTGCACCACAGGCTGCAGGGGAATCTCAGCTCTGGTGCCTAGAGCACCTCCTGCCCCTCCTTCAGCACTGACCTTGGTGTCTGCAGAATTGTTCCTCTCACATATTCTCACCCCATTCTGGCCACAAGTACAACTGTGCAATAACCTTTTATTTTCCCTTCTTCTTAAATATGTTATCACAGAGCTGTTACCACTGTTTCTAATTGTACTAGTCTTAATGAGCATCACATCTGTCTTGGAGCCAGTTTGCATCGGCTTTGCCAGACATGGAGGAAGCTCCTAGCAGCTTCTCATAGAAGCCAGTCCTGTAGCCCTACCTGCTACCAAAGTTTGGCCATGCAAACCCAATAATTCTTCACACTTTTTTAAGGAAAAGGGACTGCTCACAGTTTGGTTTTCACTGCTAAGTCTCAGCTTCCTGATTCTGATTTGAATCGGATCTGAAAGCAACTGTCTCTAGTAATCTGGTGTGTGCAAATCTTGACATTTCTGTTTGAAAGAGTAGAATTTTCTTACAGGTTTAGTGCTGTGAAGAGAGTCTGCAATACCATGCCTTTGCCAGTTTCTGAGGTTACATAGTTGGTGGGCAACAGTATGTTTCTCGGCACATATGGCCACTTAAGACCTTGCTTCTCAAGCAAGACTGAAATTACACCCCTGCATGGCCTTCATTAAATTCTTTCTTGCTGCATGTGTTCTTCACTCAAAGCAATCCCCAAAATAAATGTCCCACCAGCTAATTTTCTAGCCCAGGAGAAGCCTATGCATTGTTAAAACAAACAAACAAACAAAAAGTTGAATCTAGCTAGTAATCTAACTAGTAACTTCAGAACAGAATACACTTAGAACCATAGAATCATAAAATATCCTCAGCTGGTAGGGACTCATTAGGATTGTTGACATCTAGCTCCTGGCCTTGCAGAGGATCACCCTGGGAATCACACCATGTGTCTGGTTTCCAAATTCTTCTTGAACTCTATCACGCTGCTGCTGTGACCTCTTCCCTGGGGAACTTGTTCCAGTGCCCAATCATCCTCTGGCTGAAAAACTCTTCCTGATACCAACCTAAACCTCCCCTGATTCACTTTCAGGCCCTTCCCTTAGGTCTGTCACTGGTCACTACAGAGAAGAGATCAGTGCCTGCTCCTCCTCTTCTCTTCACAAGAAAGCTACAGACTGCATTAAGGTCTCCCCTCAGTCTCCTCCAAGTTGAACAGAACAAGTGACCTCAGCCACTCCTCACACGGCTTCCCCTCAAGGCCCTTCACCATCCTCCTTGGCCTCCTTTGGACACTCTCTAATAGCTTTATATCTTTCTTATATTACAGTGCCCAAAACTGCCCCCAGCACTGGAGGTGAGGCTGTCCCAGTGCAGAGCAGAGCAGGACAATCTCCTCCCTTGCCTGGCTGTGCCTGATGCCCCCCTGGACAGGGGTGGCCCTCCTGGCTGCCAGGGCTGACTCATGTTCAACTCGCCATTGACCAGGACCCCCAGGGCCTTTTTGGTGGGGCTGCTTTCCACCATCTCATTCCCAGGTGCAGAATCCAGCAGTTGTCTTTGTGAAACTTATACCACAGGTACTATGATGGGAAGTCTGCAGGGTAAATTAAATCAAACATTTTAGGTGGACCTTCTTTTTAGCTTTACCTACTATCAATTTCAATTGCCAGGAGGGACTAAAAAAAAGTGACAGTTTTTCTTGTCTCCACAGTAACAGATCCCAAATTACTGTGCAAAAGTAACAATTAGTAAGTGTTTAAAAGGGTTTAAAAATCACTCTGACTTCCTTCTTCTAGTTTATCAAAATGTCATTCAATAAAACTAAAGAGCGCAACAGCGGCATAAGTTGTTATACTCCGTAAATAATTGGTAGGAATGAGAGAATGATAAAAATGTATGGTGAAAGCTAATAGCTGGTGAACAAAAGAATCTGAAAGATGTTACTATATAATCTTAAGTAATTCTTGATAATTAAAAAATTGTATTTAGAAAAATTTAAGTCTTTGCAGAAAAAATCCTAAATGAAACTATAGTCCTTAGATTTATCAAATCAGAATTATATTCTGTGAATATCTTGTCTATCTGCATTCAAAATTAAAAAACAAAGCTAGCCATCCTGGCATGGATGAAGTGAGGCTTTAATGAATAGCAGTGGGCATATTCCTATCCGGCTGTGAAACTGATCTGAAAAATGTATGTGTGTGACAATAATTTATGCAAATTTGATTTATGAGTCTAACTACCCAAGAAACCAGATAAGACCAAATATTCATAAATATATGTTCCTTTACTTACAAACTTCACATTGTCTTGACATGTTCAGGGGTGGGGGTGTTGTAGGGTTTTTTCGTTGTCCTCAGGAAACTCTGGTAAATTAATTTTTTTCTTCTTTTAGCTCAAATAATGTTTTTTATCTTAAATCCAGTAGTAATGAGCACTGGTTAAGCAATTGTATAGGTTAAGCAATAATTTTTTTCTTTTCTGTTGACTGTATCTCATTTCTTCCTTCTCCTTTGCTTAATAGTTAGTTTCTATGTTTTGCAAATGAGACAACTCAAATGATAGCCTGAACAGAAAAGGTGTAATAATTAATTACAGTATGAATCAACAGCAAATTCTACTTTAATACCCTCTCTATGTACAATAAAGGAGAATCGAAATATTTTTTCTGTGTGTCAACATTCTCTCTCCTTTTACTTCATTAAATCAAGATGATATAAGCCCCAGGAGACAAAAGTGCAAATTTTAAACCTGTATTGATTTAACCTTCCCTCTGTAAATATTTCATAGTTCTATAACGTGTAAACGCAATCATGCACAGAACAAAGGATTGCACTTTTTTGTTAGTACACAGAATGACAGTACTTATTATGCCATTTAAAGAATATTACATAGGAAAATACAAGAGGATATTTTGTTATTGTTATAAATGTCAAGGATGATTGATAAAACACTATTTTTCAAAAGAAATGTTCATTAAGAAAAGCTATTCTGTGATTTCCTTGAAGGACTATAATGCCATTTGTTAATTACACTTTCAATACCTTTTTCTAGCTTCCCTTTCCCACAACAATTTGATGCGGATTTGTTTGATAAAAGGTTACTTCTCTCTGTGCTTCACAGTTTTTTGTTTTCTTCCAGACAATTTTCCATTCTAAAATTCCTAATCATTTTCATAACAGATGAGTGGTGGAAGCTTTTGGCATGGATTATCTGGTTTGTAATGGCTGTCGTATCATCTTCTGGCAACAACAACAACAAAACAACAACAACAACAACTCCTGGAAATTGCATGTACTGAGGCCCTGTAGAAGCCTATAATGGTTTGGATGGAATTGTGACTCCTTTCAAAGCCTGTTTGTAAAAATATCATCCAAAAGTAAAACAGTATTCTGAAAATTTCATTCTACTCTGAATTTTTCTTGAGTAGTAAATGTTATATTTATGAACACTGATATCAAAATTGATCTTATAATTAAGTACTTTTTTTCCTGAATCAGAAGTGCTATGGCTTGTTGCCATAGGAATCTGATGCTGACAATTTCAGTGCCACCAGTGGTGGAGTTTAAATAAAAAAAACACCTAAGTATTCCTAAAAGGCAAAAGCATCTAGCAGAAACTTTGTATTGTAAAATCTCCTTCTGTGTTGGTTGAAAGTGTTTATTTTATGTAGAAATTTACAATATCATTTGCATTTCCAATTTTGCAGATTTTAAAAGATCATATATAAAATCAAGATAATATCCATCTAGCCATAACCATACTGACATTAAACTGTCAAGCCCTTTTTCATGTCAAAGCACTTCTCTCATTAATACTTTTATTGGAGTGATACCAATTGGTGTGAACTGAACCTTAGTCTTTTTTACTTCTATTAGTACTTTATCATATCTGATACTTTTGAAGGATCAGTGCTGTATTTATCTCCATGAAGATTCACTATGTCACAGTAGCATGAACATTACTGAGGATATTCCTTTCAGGAATATTACGTTACTTAGCCTGCTCTACTACCATCTCTAGGTGTCACCCAGTGTTAATAAGCATACTATTTACTTTAATGACAAATGAAGTCTTTACTGTATCAAGACAACTCTTTTTTTTTAAAATATATTTTGCTTATAAGCTCAAGCTTGACTGAGGTCTTCCTAGAAGTCAGGTTTCCAAGAATATGAGAGAGAAACAATCTGTCATTTATTTTAAAATGTGTAATTTTTCTTTGCTTCCTTTTGTCTGTGTATCGCCACAAGGCGTCTGTCTACAGAAAATACATAGAATTTATACTTTAAAAAGGGTCTTACATCTGTGCTTTTGAATTACCCTTGGTTCTGCATGTACATATGTGTATATATAAGGCAAGGTCTACAAGAAATGTGACAAGGCTTTGGCCTGGTTAGGTGACTGATTCACAGGGTAATTTGCAGTCAGTCCTGAGGCGCAAGGGAGTTCAGGAAGGCTGGACCTGCTTCAAGAGGAAATCTTAATGATCCAAGAGCAGGCTGTCCCCATACGCCATCAGACAAGCCACCAAGGAAAAAGATCAGATGTCTGCTTAAACAACAAGCTGAGGTTGGAACTCAGGGTAAAAAAAGGGTGTATCATCCCTGGAAGGAGAGGCAGGTAACTTGTGGGGACTACAAGATGTTACAAGGTAGGAAGAAAGTTAGAAGGACCAAAGCCAAACTGGAACTTAATTTAGCCACTGTGGTTAAAGGCAACGAAAATGTTTCTATAAATGCATTGGCAACAAAAGGACAGGTAGGGAGAGTCTCCGTCCATTGCTGGATGCAGAGGGTAGCATTTTGTCAGGGGATGAGGGTGCTTAATTCCTTCTTTGCCTCAGTATTTAATATCAGAACCAGTTGTCCTCAGGCTGGAAGTTAATGATGGGGAGCTGAGTGAAGCCCCCATAATCCATGAGGTCAGTGACCTATGCCAATCAGACACTCACAGGTCTTAGAGCCCAGAAGGGACACATGAGAGTAATGAGGAAATCAGCATAAGGGTTTGCCTAGCCACTTTCAATCATTTAAAAATCATCTTGATTAACTGGAGAAGTTCCACTTGACTGGAAATTATCAAATGTAACATCCATCTCAAGAAGGGTCAGAAAGATGATCCAGGGAACTAAAGGCCTGTCAGTCTGACCTTGGTGCAAGGGAAGGTTATGCAGCAGATCATGCTGAGTGCCATCACTCAGCATATGCAGGACAGCTAGGGGATCAAGCCCAAACAGCAGGGGTTTGTGAAAAGCAGGTACTGTTTGACCAACCTGATCTCCTTCTATGTGGTTGTCTATCTAGACTTGACTAAAGCGTTTGACACCTTTTCCCACAACACGTTCCTGGAGAAATTGGATGGTCAGGGCTTGGAGGAGTGTACTCTTCGCTGAGTTAAAAACTGGCTGGATGACCTGGCCCAGAGAGTGTTGGTGAATGGAATTACATCTGGTTGGTGGCCAGTCACTAGTGGGGTTCCCCAGAGCTCAGTGTTGGGGCCAGTCCTGTTTAACATCTTTAGTGATGATTTGGACTAGAGAATAAAGTTCATCCTCAGTAAATTCACAGACGACACCAAGGTGGGTGGGAATGTTGATCTGCTGGAGGGCAGGAAGGCTCTGCAGAGGGATCTGGACAGACGGGATTGATGGATTGAGGACAACTGCATAAGGGAAAGTGATGTGTCCTGTCCTCAGATTATCCTAACCCCATGCAGCTTTACAAGTGGGTGGAAGTGGCTTCAGAGATGCTCAGCAGAAAGGGACCTGGGGATGCTGGTTGACAGCAGCTGAACATGAGCCAGCATGTGCCAAAAAGACCAATGGCATCCTGGCCTGTATCAGCCACAGTGTGGCTAGCAGGACCAGGGCAGTGATTGTCCCCCTGTACTCAGCCTTGGGGAGGCCACACCTCAAATCCTGTATTCACTTTTGGGCCCTTCACTACAAGAAAGACATTGAGGTGCTGGAGTGTGTCCTGAGAAGGAAAATAGAGTTGGTGAAGGATCTAGAACACAAATTTTAACAGGAACAGCTGAGGGAACTGGGGAGAACTCACTGCTCTCTACAACTACCAGAAAGAGGGGGGGGGTCAGTCTGTTCTACCATGTCTCAAGCAAAAGTATTAGAGGAAATGGCCTTAAGTTGCACCAGGGAAAGTTCAAATTAGATAGAAAAAAAAATTTCACTGGAAGAGTAACCACTCTTTACATTGGAATAAGTTGCCTAGAAAGGTGGTGGAGTCACATCCAGACATCTCTTCCAGAGGTCTTCCAACACCTGAAGGAAAAAATGGAGAGAGACTATTGACAAATGCATGTAATGACAGGATGAAAGGGAAAGGCTTCAAACTGTAAGAGAGCAGGCTTAGTTTAGATATTAGGAGAAATTCTTTAGTGTGAGGTGGTGGGGCACTGAAAGAGATTGCACAGAGAAGTGGTAGACGTCCCAATCCTGACAGTGTTCAAGGCTAGGTTGGATGAGCTCTGAGCAACCTGTTCTAGTGAGAGGTGTCCCTGTCTACAGCAGAGGGGTTGGAACTAGATGATCTTTAAGGTTCCTTCCAACAAAGGCCGCTCTCTGACTCTAGAATTTTAATTCCATCAGATGAAGTTTATATTGGATGTTAGGAAAAATTCCTTCACTGAAAGGGTGGCCAAGCTTTGGATCAGGCTGCCTAGAGAAGTGGTGGAATCATTTCACTGGAAGTGTTCAAAAACCATGTAGTTGTGGCACTTGAGAACATGGTTTAGTGGTGAACATGACAGTGCTAACAGCTGGACTCAATGACCTCAGAGGTCTTTTCCAACCTTAACGATTCTACGATTCTGTGAGTCTGCCATCCTTTCTAGCTCCTGACTGGAATTGAGAGCCCTGCAGGCTGACCGTAGATACAAAAGTCCTGGTCATAAATTTACAATGAAAATGTGTCCCTTTGAAAGATTGACCTACTACGCACATCAGCAAGGTGTACTCATCACCTGCTTCGAGTAACTAGGATACATGGGGACACGCAGTGTTATCAATCTTCTGCCATATCAGATATGTCTTGCCTTAGCTCTCTCTCACAACAACCTACAAGCAAGCCTCAGGGAAAAGTGGAAAAGTAAACCTTGACTATTTTTCCAAGGTCGTCTCTAATAAAGGCAGCTCGCCAGTGTTCAAATATACTGTTTGTAATAAATCTAGGTAAATAAATCGGCAGAGATTTTCTCCCCAGTTCCCCCCAGATAAAAAAAGGGCTAAACTAACTATCTCATTGCATTTGCAAATTTTAATAATGGAATCAGAATGCTTTTGTTGTATTATTTCAGCACGCAATTGAAATGCAACATTCACAAATGGAAAGTTTTTAACATGAAATATCAAAGCAAATATCTTGTTGAAAAGGAAATTTTTAAAAATATTTTTCTAATAGTAAGCATATTGCAAACGTACCTATTAGTAGAATTTAGGTGTGAAAACATGCAAATGGCATGCAGGCCTGTATCAGAAATAGTGTGGCCACCAGGACTAGGGAAGGAGTAGTCCCCCTGTACTCAGCCCTGGGAAGGCCTTACCTTGAATCCTGTGTTTAGTTCTGGGCCCCTCAAGAAAGACATTGAGGTGCTGGAGTGTGTCCAGAGAAGGGCAATGGAGGTGATAAAGGGTCTGGAGCACAAATCTTATGAAGAGAGAATGAGGGAGCTGGAATTGTTTAGCCTGGAGAAAAGGAGGCTGAGGGAAGACCTTATCACTCTGTAAAACTGCCTGAAAGGAGGGTGCAGCCAGGTGGGGGTTGATTCCTACTCTTGAGTAACAAGCCATAGGACAAGAGGAAAGATCCTCTAGTTGTCCCAGGGGAGGTTTAGATATTAGAAAAGAATTTCTTCACTGAAAGGGTTTTCAAGCACTGAACAGTCTGCTCAGGTAGGTGGCTGAGTCACCAGCCCTGGAGGCATTTAGAACATTCGTGGACATGGTGCTTAGGGGCATGGTTTAGTGGTGGGCATGGAAGTGCTGGGGGTTGGACTCAATGACCTTAGAGGTCTTTTCCAACCTTAATGATTCTATGATTCATACAGCAGTCCTAAATAGTATGCTGAAATGGTTTTATAGGAAGGTTCCCAACAGTGGTTACCTTAAAAAAAAAAAGAAACAAACCCACCTGCCTGACATGATTGCAAAGCCTCACTCACGTTACTTCAGGCAGGAGCGTGAAAACCATTAGGTCCTCTCATACTTTGTAACCCTTCCAAGGGACTCTAGGTTTTGCATAAACTATTGAAACGACTGATAGGTCAAAACAAACTAAAACATTTAGTTATTTATTGCATACAAAAATTAATACAACTGAAGAACACACTTAATATAGGCAAACGAGGATTGGATAGGGACTCTAACAATAAAAAACACTTGGGGTTTGGCTTTTTTCCCTCTACTAAAATCCTGTGCTATCCTGGGCAAGTCACTTATTGTCACTGAATTGTCTAAAACGCTAGGAAAAAAAATGTTGTATAGAGACACAATTTTGATGTTGTGATAGTGTACTGTGAATAATTATGTAAATTTGTATTAAAATATACAATTAGAAGGTCTTAACTTCTGAATAAACAGTTGACTAAATAGTAGAAAATACAGTTCAAGGTGAAAAGACCTACAGCACAACTAAAGACAGCATTTCACCATATAGCTGACAATGAGAGTGGTTCTTATCACCATGCTTCCCCCAAGTAATTTGTTTTAAATTAATGCTGAAAATCTATGTACCAGTGAAGAAGTGTTGACTTATGACAGATATGATGCCCACATTATTTGTATTGCAACCTAGATCAGTCAGAAGAATTGTTTTCAAACTATTTTTTTCTAGATATAGCATGTCTTTATAGTAATTTTGTAGATAAGCACAGCTAAATGTGCAAGGAAGAGAAATATTTTTCTCATTTCTATGATTACAGTATTTGGTTTTAATGAGAACTTCAGAGTTAATCTTTGTGTGCTTTCTTATCTGATCTTGCTTTGCTGAGCTTTTTAAACGTAAATGTCCTGAAGCAAAATACCAGTAATCCTGAAATGTGGGAGGCAGATAACATGCCAGTCAAACTGCTCACTTTGATGCACACTATCAGAGACAATGCAAAGTGCCTGGTTTTCATCATGAAACTGAACCCTGCACCCAAATGCTATGAATATAATAAACTTCTAAAGGGGGATGATGAACATTTTCTTCTATCTTTATTTATTAGTAGAACAAAGCAAAGGCAGCCTGAGGAAGGTGGGGGATTTTTTTGGATGGAAATGTTATAGGTAAACTGTCAGGACACAGAGATATTGCCACTTATGTAACACAGAATTCAAATTTCTTTTCAAGAACTTGGAGCTGGATCGTTCAGGGGCCTGGCAATGGAGTAAGGTACTCAATGCAAGTGATTGTCTCAAGACTGAATCTGATGATAGAAGAAAGTTTTAAAAAACATTCCAATCAAAGTTTCAAAAACTGTAAAACTGTAGCTTTGTAGCAGTCTCTGTATCAAATGAGGAACTGTTGCAAGAATAGCCATCAGGGCTATCAAGGCATGCGTCTGCAGTGACTGAGGCGCTGAATGAGCAGACTGAACTAACTGCAGTTAGTTAAGTTTGTTGTTTTTCCATCTATCCAGACTTGTAAGTTCTTGTATGATTGATAGTCATAGATTTTTTGAACAGGAAAAAAGTAGTTTGATTGCAAGTGCAAGTGAAAAACTCAGACTAATTGTGTTTTAGAAGTTCAGTAGTTAGAAAATATACAACCTTTAAGAGAAGCCTACAGTATGAAATGAGGTATCAGACTTTGATCCCTTATTCATCACCATGCAAGAGCTCCGTAGCCTTAAACCAGAACAGGAAGTTGCCATCTTATCACCCTGTTGTTACAATAGCACATGCTACTGCTCCAGTACATCTGCTGAGCATTCAATGACTTGAGTTTGTCTTACTCAGTTAAATAAGTTAACATGAACAGTGGAATAAATTAACATAAACAGGCAAATGAAATATAAGGCAGAGAAATGGTACTAAATCTGTAGAGACTGAAAGGCTGAAAACAAATATTTACTTTGGAATTCTAGCCTTCTGATATACCAACAAACAAATGATAGCAATCTTCTCTTTCAATTTATGCTTTATGTTATAAAAAGAAAGGATAAACAGTCACATTTTCAAACAAACCTAATTTTGAGAAATGTGCCAATTTACATTCAGGATTAGTAGTGCACAAAATCAACAGTACATCTGCAAAAAAAAAAATCATACTGAAATAAATGTCTCATTTTAAATTATCATAGAAGATTAATAAAGCTTCACAACAAAGCAAAAATCCTACCTGTAAATCAAACTCTGAAATATTTCTGAAAAGGAGTCAAATATTCCTTTTAAGCACACTATCAACTGTGGTGCCCTTCTTGTACTCACAGTTCAACAGAAGAGATTAAGGCAGGGCCCACTTTCCAAAGGATGAAGACGATTGAAAGATGTTAGCATTTTACTTGGTGTAGACGGGCAGGTTTTGGGCATGGTGGGAGGTTGCAGGGGAAGAAGCCAACAGCTTCTCCATTGGAAGAAGTTGTCTTGTGCTGGACATGGCTGGTTTCAGACTCACTGCAGTACCCAGCCAAGTATACCAGTGAAGATGATGGCACCCCAGTTGAAACATAATTTTAAAAGAGCAAAAAATATCAGTCCTAGAAAAGGAGGTTGTCAAGGGGTGAGAAAATGCAGAGAGAAGATTTAGGCCAGAAGCGGAAGATAAGACGCCATGGCAGACAAAAAAACTCTGCAGCCTGTCAAGGAGCTATACTGGACCAGATGAAAGGTGTGATGAAGAAGGGGTAGCAGAGAGAAACTGCTGTGTGCTGACCATGGCAGACCCCTGCTTCCACCATTGCTTCTCTGTTTAAAGGACTAAGTGTAACCTACATCATAGAAAGGAGCATTGGGAGATATGAGAGACATATGGAGTGAAGGAGTGAAATTGAACCTGGTGAAGTGGAGAAAAGTTTTTCCAAAGTGTTTTGACATTTGGGGTGGTTGGTTTGTTTGTGTGCTGGTTTTGCTAATTAGTGGTTTTATTTGTTCTGGTTTTGCTTTGTTTCTGCTTAACAGTATCCAATAATCAATAGTTAAATATATGTGCATTTATTTGTAATAATTTAACTTCCCCAAGCCAAGTCATTTGTGACTTGGTAAGAAATCCCTCTATCTTCACTGTGATCCACGAGGTTTCTCACTCCTGCCTGTTGAGGTCAAAGTGTGAGCAAGCAGCTGGCTGCTAGTAGGACCAACTTGCTGCAGGTACTAGTGGGAGCTGTATCGATGAGCGGGTGTGGGTAAAGCCTCAGGACCTGTGTCATAGCAGGTACTCAATGGAGAGAATACAATTTAGGTGCTATATATACATCAGGATGGTCAACAAGAGGTTGGTTGGGTTGAAAAAGCATGTGCCACCTTGCAGAACTGCCAGATTCAGGAGGAAGTGCCACTTTATTATGTGATTTTTTTTAATATGTGTACACTTGTGTGACCAAGTCCTGATGAGCTGCAGGAGACCACTGCTGTTTGTGCAAGAATATGAAGGAAATAGAGTTGACAGGGGAGACACGATCTCCTTTTCTATTACCAGTTGCCATGATTTAACAGAATGTCTACTTCATGTTGGCATTAAAGCTAGGTTTTGTTATTCAATAAGTAATAAACTCTGCTTTGAAGGTTTTTTGGTTGGTTTGGGTTTTCTTTGGTTTTTTGGTTTTTTATGTTACATTGAGTTTTCAGGAGCAGATAAAGGAGTGCTCTATGACCGTATTCACAGATTCTGGTCTTAGCTACATGAATGATGAAAAATGGGCTTTTCCCACATGAAATCAGAATGGAAAAATTAGTTCATTGCCATTTCCACTTCTCTTGAACACTGGCAACACATACATATTTTTAAAGCATATTGTATTTCCTTTTTTTATTTTCTGACAGTGAAGGCTTCTTTAATGGCTGATTTTCTCTAAACTTCATTAATTTCTAGTGGTCCCAGGTGGTTTACATCTTTCTACTGGTTGGATTGTACTGGACAGCATTGATGATGCTGCCACATCTCAGAGTACAGCAGGAAGGACCAGGTGCAGTTTCTCATAATATGACAGTTTGTAGATACGGAAAGTAGATGGAAGTCTGTGGATTTTTACCTCCCCAACCTTCCTAAATAGAAGGGAATGAGATGGATGCAAGGAACTCCTGTTTATGACAGTGGTAACTTTTTCTCCTCCTGAACATGCTCGCAATAATAATAAATGGTTCTGCTGCTCTGACAAAGCCCCTATGGCATTTTTCTGTCTCACAGCAGCAGGTCCAAGCTTTGTGGGTTTGGATGGGTCCTATTATTATTGTTTAGGTCTTAATGAATACTGATAAAATATTCATTGGCTTTTGAATTTTTTTTTTTAAGGTTTTTGAAATTATACGCCTGTGTGGGTAACTAAAGGTATCCTGCCATAAAGGTCCATAAAAAACAGCCAACAGAATGAAAGCATCAATAAAATTGTCTTTACAGCTACTTCCAAACTGCATTTTCTGCTGACTTGGGTTTTACTTCTTCTTTAATTATTGATTTGCTAGTTTGAAAACACATCCTGGAGCTCTCCTAGGCACACAGATACATATTTTTTTCTTATTTAACTTTCCTCCTCTCCATCTTCTCCTTCACTTCCATTTTCCTGTCTTGAGTCTTCCCCTAAAATAAGCAGGGTTAATGAAACTCATTTGTGAGTGATGTTAGTGCTGTACATCAATGAAATCAGTGGTAGATATTATAAAGTTACTGGAAGCTGTATTCATACATAGTGGGAAATCTTATTGAAAAAGATAGTGGAGTGTGCTGTTTTGGACAAATTTGGAGGAAAATATCCTCTAATAGAAGGCAGGTTAGAACCACCCCTCCCCCACCAGGTTCAGGAAAAAGGAAATGGCACCCTAAGACATGGAGAAAATATTTGACAAATGCTGTAAGACCCAAGAGGTAAAGGACAAGAAATAGAAGAGAGCTCTTTATACTGTTTGGGTTTTTGACTGGGTACTACTCAGTCAAATACTTTTCTCAGTCCCACCTTACGTAAAAACAACCACAAAACTTTCTCAAGACTTGTGTGTAAGAGAAGTGCACTGACAACTTCTCCTCCCTGCAAAGTTTCCTTCTTGAGTCATGTTGCCTTTCCAGCAAGTCAGTCTTGGCTGTAGGTATCTGGTGCTTACCTTTCATAAAATCATATATTCACAGAATGGTTTGCCTTGGAAGTGACCTCAAAAATAATCTAGTTCCAACCCCCCTGCCACAGGCAGGGACACCTTCCACTAGACCAGTTTGCTCAGAGCTCCATCCAGCCTGGTCTTCAACATCTTCAGGGGCATCTACAACTTTTCTGAGCAACCTGTTCTAGTATCTATCCACCTTCAAAGAATTTCTTCCTAATATCAAACCTAAATCTACTCTCTTTCAATTTAAGGTCATTATCCCTTGTTCTCTCATGACATGGCCTTGTCAAAAGTCCCTCTCCACCTTTCCTGTAGGCCCCCTTTAGGTACTGGAAGACTTCAATACGATGATCCCTGAGCCTTCTCTTCTCCTGACTGAACAGCCCCAAATCTATCATTCTGTCCTTATAGGAGAATTGTTCCAGCCCTTTGATCTTTTTGGAGACCTCCTCTGGACTCTCTCCAACAGGCCCATATCCTTCCTGCGCTGGGGACCCCAGAGCTGGATGCAGTGTTCCAGGTGGTCTCACCAGAGCAGAGCAGAGAGGCAGAATCCCCTTCCTCACCCTGCTGCTTTGGATGCAGCCAGGATGTGATTGGCTTTCTGGGATGCAAGTGCGCATTGCTGGGTCGTGACAAGTTTTTCATCCACCAGAACACCCTTTCCCTCAGGGCTGTTCTCAATCCATTGTCCACCCAGCCTACAGTGATACCACAGCTTGCCCTTACCCGGATACAGCACGTTGCACTTGGATGTCACGCGGAGATATTGTCAAATACTTTGCACAAGTTCAGGTGTCTGACTTCATTTGCTCTTCCTTCATCCATTACTGCAACCCTGTCAGAGACGGTCACCAAATTTCTCAGGCAGGATTTGCCCTTAGTGAAGCCATCTTGGCTGTCATCAATCACCTCCTGATTTTCAAAATGTTTAAGTTTCCAAGAGAATCCCCTCCATGATCTCGGCAGGCACCAAGGTGAGACTGACCAGCCTGTAGTTCTACAGGTTTTCCTTATTGTTTGTTATGAAAATGGACATTACAGTTCCCCACTTCCTCTTTCCCCTCTCTTTTTCTTATTTTAAGTGGGAACTTCCTTGAACTGCCACAACTTAAGTATGACTGATAGTGGCTTAACCACTTCTTCAACCAGTTCCTTCAGGACCTGCAAATGTATCTTATCAGGTCCCATGGACTTAGGCACCTTCAGGCTTCTTTAGATGGTCTTGAACCTGATCTAAAGTGGGCTTTTTTGCTAGTTGCTGTCTGCAACTTGGGCAGTGTGGCTGGAGCACTTCCTGGTAAAGAGCAAGGCAAAAAAATCCTTGAGTGCCTCAGCCTTCTCCACATCCTGGGTAAACTTTCACAAAAATAAGAGAGCCTGAGCTAGAAGAGTAATGGAAAAAGAATTCATCAGTTGAAAGAATGGTAATCATTTCAATCTGCAAAACCTTAATTACTGTGTTTTGTCTAGATCCTAATGATTTTAATTGTAAGAAGAGGGCAAAGAAAACCTGTTTTAAACTTGTTACCTAAAATGCCTTTGAAGGCTGCGTGAAAAACAATTCTTCATCTTAGTGGACCCCAAGATGCTTAGTGAACCTCAAGTCTTTTGATTTAGATTTACTGAACTTACAGAAGTTTAAAACTAAGACAGATTTATACTTCCTCAGTCCAGGGACGACCTCCAAAAATGTTCTAAGATTTTCAGGATAAAAATGTATGCCTATCCTAAGTTCAGATGCTTCCTTTTAAAACAAAGTAGTTTCTTCACTGCTACAGAGTTCAGACTTCCTTCTCTGACTTTTATTGTGTCTATCCTTTGGAAACCAAGAAGATTTCTCCAATTAGCAAAGTTCCCCCATATGGTGCTTGGACTTTGTGTGAATGTGTTTTGTATGCTGTCATAGCTGGCAGCTGAATTAGGATTTCTATGATTCAAAGGCAATAGCTCTGCTTGGTGAGGCAAACAAAGCTTATCTGAAGCCAGTGGGAACTAAGAAACAGCTCTGGAGCTGAATCTGATCTTTCTTCCATTTAAGCCTTTCAGCACAGTCGCAGCCCTGTGGATATTAGAGAAAACAATATTAAAGAACTTCTCTAAGTGACACTGCAGTTTGTCACTTGTAACAATATGCCTCTAAAATGACCATGTCTTTCTGAAAATGCAGATGTAGCTT
Organism: Dicrurus megarhynchus; assembly: GCA_013399195.1. Taxonomy (NCBI): domain Eukaryota; kingdom Metazoa; phylum Chordata; class Aves; order Passeriformes; family Dicruridae; genus Dicrurus; species Dicrurus megarhynchus. Next base: position 157,996 of record VXAD01010615.1, read on the forward strand.
CTGACTCCTAAACATTTTTCCCTATCAAGCTGCCTCTGCATACAGTTTGGTTGTGATTAAAAGCAAGCCTTGAGGCTGTAACTTCACTTTTGTGAAGATAGTGGGAGGGATAATTGCAGTTATCTTTTGTATTCTTTTACGACTTGGTAAGGGGAAGTACCCATACCAAATTCTTCTCTAGAAGAGACTGGACCTATTTAAAAATGCTACATATACCTCGGAAGTAATAAAATGCGGATATTTCTAAAACTGGTGTCATCGCTGTGTAGGATCTACCTTCTCTCCAAATGGTCCACAGATAGTACTTGCAGCTTGTATCCTTACTGTGCTGGTGGTGGTTTTCTGGTCCACTCATTTTCATACATTTCATGATTTTGGCATTTTTTCTATACATGGGAATTTCTTTCCCATCCCAGCCAGAACCCTCTTGAGCAGAGTGGTAATTTTGGCTCTTTGTCCCTAGAGGAATTACACGGACAGCTAAAAAGAGAGAGCTCCTCACCAAAAGCTCGTTCTTTCTTTCTCAGCTATCATATATGTGGCATATTTTGAAAGACAGAAATTATAGCATCTGTATGGAATAAAGATTACAAACCCGTCATTTTGTCATAACCCCTTTCGATGAGTTTCTGTAGTAGTTAGGACTAAACTGTGTGTGCACACTGTAGATTTATTTCTGCAGCCTTTCCTTCGGGAATCATGCAATTATGTGAGGATCCAGCCTGTGCAGTCACAAAGACAAGCTTGAAAACACATTAGTAGTGCTGCTGATGTAGTGGAATGTTCTAAACCCACAGGGAATGTTAGACAACACAGCTAAGAACACCCAGCAGTCAGTGGAACAGTTCCAATGGAAATTGTGTATCTAAACATCTTATTTTTTGGAATCACAAACAATACTAGAGCAGAAGATTTTTTTATATTGAAAGTGGCAAAATCTGCAGTAAATTCCACTCATCAAAAAAACCCTCTGTAAATAAATGCAGATTAGACAGCATTTTTCTTCCACACACATTCCTGCCCGTGACAGATAAATGGCTCTGCAGCAGGAATATCTGCCCTTCTGAAAGCAGCATCCACTCTGTGCCACTACACTTGCAGAAAGGTGAGAGGCCCTTGCCATTGGGCTCATGAGACCAATGTTTTCTCTGGTATGGTGGCTGAGTTGCACCATCCTTCTCCTGGAACTATGGCAGATAGTTCTTGTTGTAGTGTCTTCGCATTTGTGAGTGTACAAGGAGAAGGTAGGACATACAGCAAAAGCAGAGGGGGAGAATTCCTTGCTGAATTCCTTTTAAAAGGGAGGATTTTAGCACTTTTTTCATCTGTTATTCTCATATTTATATATTGACAATACATTAAATATATTTAATATTTATTAATATGACAATATATTAAATATTGTCATATTTAACCAGTCTAAGTTAAAGGAATACAAAAACATTAGGGGAAAAAAAAAACATTCTAGCATTCTGTTGCTCATAAAATATTAGTGGATAGCTAAATAAATAGAAGGACCTGATCTGTTGTCCATTATATACCAAAAGGTCTCAACATGTATCTGAATAGCTGGATACAATTAAAATGATTGTTCTTCAGGCAGACACAGATTCCTACAGGACTCTGCCTGAATTTACCAATTCACTAGGGAGGAAATAGTACCCATTAGGGAGGAATAGACCAGGGCATAACTGACCTTTACAAAAAGAATTTAAAAGAATTCTTATAGGTCTCTCTCTTTTCTTTTTTTTTTTTTTTTTTTAATTTATTGCCTGAAGAAATTATTGGGAATCATTTGTGGAGAAATATGGCTTAAGCTCTAAATATTATTTACACAGAAGGTTTTTTTTGATTGCTGCTTCTGATAAAAGTAGTAGCGTAAGCTTCCATTTGCTGTAAAAAGATTGAGTGAAAAAGTCAATTATCATGCAAATATGAACAATGTGTCATTTGAAGATGTTTCTATTTGTATGCAGTATTTAATGAGTCTAGGATAGACGTATTCTCGAATTCCAAACCAAACCTCAAAATTCTAGAATTCCCAATCAAAAATATTTCCCTATACATAGAAATAAAAGGTTAATATCAGTATAGCTTTCTTGAATACAATCTACAAACAGCCTTGGAGCACACACCAGGAAGGGTATATGCTGTACAGTACTTTGAGCAAGAATTATTTAAAGTGCTAATGATTCATTTAGATGGGGAAGATAGGAAGTTCCTTCATGTCTGAGGATCTGTGAAAAGACCAAGTGAACATTTTATATTGAGTGGAATATCTTTTAATTATCTTTTTAAAGAAAAGTAGAGAAGATGTAGAAACTGTAGTCAGAACCTTAGAAATTGAACTGGACTTTATCAGCCTTGGGTAGCCTTGGGAAAAGATGAGTTAAGTGTATCTGTATATAAATGTATTTAGACACAATAAAAATACTCATGTATGCTCACATATAAATATATGCATAGATATATATACATACACAGTACTTAAAATATTTATGCCTACCTTAGAGATGTCTAATGAAGCATAAGATAATTATGAAATCTTTCAGTTAAGTGATATGTAATGCACCACTTTGTATTAATACTTAAAGGCTCTGTCATTATGTGTATTGTCAAAAATGTTAAAAATTATTTCTTACTTACCAAAAAGGTATGATATAGATACTTCACTATTAATGAACATGATGAGTTCACTTAACTCTAGCTAAGGTATGTTATGCATTGCTATTTGGTAAAAAAACCACTGTAATATACCATCAAAATACAGTTCACACAGCTAACACAAAACTTTTAAAGTGCACATGCAAATCTGCATATTGCCTTTCTGTACATATGCAAATCTGAGTCATGCCAGGAGATGTCACACAAATATACAACTGAACACAGAGCACTGCTCTTTCAACTATGGTATTTATTTGGTAGCTTAAGACTCAAAACAAAAATGCTCAGAAAGAAATTTCAAGTCAAATTAAAAGGCCAAATACTCACAAATTTTCCAATTGCAATTTTATTAAAGGCAAACTCTTCAATTTTGAGAAGGTGGTTAAAACCCTTTTGAAGATTCTTTGCCTAAAACTTTTCAGATTTTCAGCAGCATTCTTAATATTCACTAAGGTCCCATTTTATCTGAGGTACTACATCAGCACTTTCTGAAAGGCAGTTCAGGGAAAGTTTGAAGATGGAAGGCACATTTATACTTCGGACAGTGCAACAAGAAAGTCTGATATGGTCCTCTAAATAGCACTGGTGGGAGACATGGGAAAAAATATCTGTTTAACTACTTTTATTCGAAGTGAATTAACAAAGGTGATGATACTCTTTGGAGCCTACAGCCTCCACCATTACTGCCTTGTAGCAGTTGAATTTATGGGCAAATATGCTTTTTATACTATATTTATAGTTTTTAGCCTTAATTTGCTTGTATTACATGGTTGTTGAAGATATTAGTCAATTCTGAGCTCGTTGTTCCAAGTACCATATGAATATATAATCAGAGGCTAAAAGGCCTTATAACCTCAGTAGTCAGAACAGAAAAAAATGTGATGCACTTTTTTTGCCACAGGGAATTTAGACAGCAAAACCTGTTGTGGTTGAACAGAGCAGAAAGATTCACACTTTGGAAGATTCAAAGAGGGCAAGGGAAGGCCACAGTCAGTGGAAGAGAAAACTTCAAAGGAAGATGAGTGACTGTTCTGCTCTAGTCAGAATGTAAACTAGCATTCACCACTGGGGATAAATAAAGAGCATTGCTGAGTCTGAGGGTATCACCAGACTTTGACTTGTCTAGAGGTAACTGGAAAAATTTGCAGCTGCTATCTAAGGGTTAATTTTCTGTCTGGAAGACAGTTCTGACCCTGAGTATCCAAAGCCTGCAAGAAGGCTTGCTCATGGCAGGTGCCTGGCCATGCAGCCTCATCTGCTGGGCACGCTGCACTTGTCTGTTTTGCTCTTTTTTATCTTCAAGACAAGTTCTATTATGCAGTAGTTTTCTTTTTTTTTTCATTTTTAATAGGAAATTGTATTTTAAAATATGCTGAGGCAGAGGAAAACCACATTAATCTGAACATTTGAAAGTGGGGGGAGTTGTGGTCTGAGTAATAAATTTTCATGAACTCAAAATATTGAAAATATTGATGCTGATCTGCAATAGGTAATGTCCATTACTGTCTACAACTGAAAATACTAATAGAAGGTTCATCTCCTGCAGGGACCACTGAAAGTTGAAAACAATGATACAGAAATTCTGAATGATCTTGAAAAACTTTCCTTCATTTTGCTTTTCAAAGATAGAGGTAAATGAATAATTTAATCTCTTGAATAGATAAAAATATTCAGTTGAGCATAATTTGCAACTATAGCTCTACTTCAATAACTTAGTAAAACATTTTGAAATTTCACTTAGGTAAAGAAATTTTATTAACATTGCTAATATTATTTATTCTAATTTTATTTTACAGAACATAAATAATTGTTGTTATAATTTTCTAAGCAAGTTACAAATGTATACTACTGGTATTATTCCCTTAAAATATGGTACAAGGATCTCTAAACTTGCACATCAGCTTATCTCATATTCCAGAGGAAAAATATCCCATGGAGATATAAGCAGAAATTTTCACAAGCACTAGTCAACTGCATGAGACAAAAAAAAGTCCAATAACAGCATAATTAGATGTGCTATGTTTTTAAGAGTAAACAGCTATAAAGATTAAAATAACAACAGTGAAGTCCCTGGGGAGATTGATTTTCATTGCAAAGAGGTAATTTTAAACTTTTAAAAATACATTGGCCTTTAATCTGTCTGTGTGTGTTAACAGAAGATACTAGATCTCTGTTCTATAATAAAAGACAGGTTGCTAATACCCCTGGAAATGCAGGTAGTCAAAACACTTCAAAGACTACAGATAATATTTGTATTGGCTTTTCACACTGCTAACATAATCTATTATTTCCCAGAAACTGGATCCAAATTACCCATGAAAAAGATGGTTGGAAAAAACTATGTGTCAAGACCCAGTGAGGCAATTCAGGAGCTTATTGTCCTCTTGTTTGATTCAGGAAAAAAGTTTACATATTTAATATGTAAATGTATCACACATCTCTACAAACATACCTTTCTCAGGTAAAGGAGTTTTAATAAAATGGCTTTAAAGAAAGCAATCATGTCAATGGCTCTGTTTCCATAAACTAGACTTTATTTTGTACCCAGGATTTCAGTAAATAAACACAGAAACAGGAGGTTTTCCAGCACCTTTAAAAAGGCCTATTGGTTCTGAACATATTTTATAAATACTTCAAAAATAGTTCATCCAGCATAATGTCATAATGTTGCTGAGCTCAATTTCCATTTCACGTCCCAGATATGTTACTGCCAGTTTTATGATCTAAAGCTGCCTGTACACCTAAACTCCTCATATCTATCTCTTGATTTTTCTTTGGGAAATACTAGTTGTCACATTCATTTTGGACAGGTTATGTTTGTTTTCATATTCATTATGTAACAGAGAAGAAATAGCTGAGAAATACTACTTTGACAGGTTTTTTTTTACTTTCAGTGCATGAAGCATAAGGACAACAATATTGTAATGTAAATGGATTTTGGCTTTTTTAAGTTTTGCAACTGGCAAATGATTCCAGAACTTTTTTTTTTCTCCCTATTGTTTTGCTGGTTGCTACTGAGCCTTTAGCAAGCCTCCCTTCAATTTGGCATTAACAGTGTTGACCTTGATAATGTGTTTGAAGAAAACCCAAAAGCATATAAAAATATCTGCAGTAAGAGAAACATTTTGTTTGTCAGTTTATCCACTGTATTTTATTTGGGGAAATACTGATGGGTTATATTCATAGATTCATAGTCTTACAACAGATCCCTTTTGGGGATACAATGTCAGAATGAATATCTTTGCTTGGGGCAAGACTGCTGTTTGAACCTCTGGCTTCATTAGAGTTGTGGGTTACAGGAAACTCTCAAAGATACAATTATATATAATAAAGTCCCCAGTGGATTTACTGAAACCCATCATGTTGATAATTAAATTAATGAGGCTGCCAGTTTATGAATTTTTTACTAATGTAAAGTTGACTGATAGAGAATTAAGGTTTGCTATGCACAGATAGGATCCATAATGCTACCACATGGTAGGTGATCCTGATAAACCTATCATCCAACTCATCAATGACTCTTTGGTGCAGGTACATCACCTTGCAGAACCCACCAAAAGCTGAATCACCTATTGTCACACATATTTAAGTACATAGTTTTTTCACGAACATGTAAATACAGAAATATCATTACATAAATATTTAAGCGAACTTGGAAATACATATTTCCATATTTGTAAATGGTGATAAAGCATAACTGGGGAAAGTATAACATTTTGCAACAGTTAAGATTTATTATTCGATAAAGCCCATGATAACTGGATTTCAAAGACAGAATTCATTCTTTACTCTCAAACATTGTCTAATTTTAGCTTTTAGCTACATGACGGCCTCAGTTTTTAACTTGTCTACAGTTTAATCTCACTACTTTTTTTTATTCTGTAGACCACTAAATGCATTTGTGGGACACACGCATTTGTGGATATAAGTGTTATACACATATAAAATATGCAAAGTAGGGGATGTCATTTTTCTGACAAAACTGTAATAAATTTGTTTAAATTATGTGAAAAGCAAAGTGGCACTAGTCTCAGAGCCCTCATAATAAAGCTAGTAATTTTTAAGAAAGGAACCGCTATTGGAATTGGAGTATGTTACAGGTAAGATAAAAAAGTCATGCTGGTCCTCTGCTGGACTTGGTTTAGATATGGATCTTAAAACTTGTGCAGGTGCAGAACACAACTACTTCTGTTTTGTGCCACCTCATTAATGGATCCTTGGGCACTCTTTGTTATATAACAACAATTTAAATAAAAAATGTAAACATTTCTGTATATGCTTATTCTGTAATCATTATCATTACACCTTAAAGATTTTCATTAGTTAAAATAGAGAAACATTATACATAGAAATATGGTAACAATTTGTGGAGGACTTGTGTGCGCGTGTGTTTTCCATATTTACATAGCCTGAAAAGGAAATGGTATAGCTTTTGGAATGCATGCCATCTGGATGCATGAAAATAAACATATAAAAAGACATCAGAGAGCCAGTAAACAGTCTAGGTAGTAAAATCTGGTGCCTTTATCACAGATCGTGAGTGGATAGGTAGCTGATTTTCAATATCATCCACATAACTGAGCACCTTGAGTGCTGTGTCCAGCCCTGGGCCCCTCAGTTTAGGAAGGATGTTGAGATCCTCCAGTGTGTCCAGGGAAGGGCAACAAGGCTGGTGAAGTGTCTGGAGCACAAGTCCTATGAAGAACGGCTGAGAGAGATGGGGTTGTTAAGCATGGGGAAAAAGAGGCTCAGGGGAGACCTGATCACTCTCTACGATTACCTGACAGGAGGGTGCAGCCAGGGGGGGGTTCAGTCTCTTCTCCCAGACAACCAGTGACAGGACAAGAGCACACAGAAGCTGCCCCAGGAGAAGTTTAGGTTGGACATTAGGAAAAAGTTCATCACTGAAGGAGTGATGGGGTACTGGAATGGCCTGCCCAGGAAGGTGGTGGAGTCACCGTCCCTGAAGGTGTTTAAAAAAGGACTGAATGTGGCACTCAGTGCCATGGTTTAGTTGATAAAATGGTGTTTGGTCATAGGTTGGACTTGATGATCTCACAGGTGTTTTCCAACGGAGTTAATTCTGTGATTCTGTGATTCTGTAATTTTCAGTCACCATTTTACAACCTACTTTGATCACAAATGTTAGGATCAGGATGTGCTTAAATCCTGTTACATCTTTTCTTAAAGATAAATGTTAGACAACCTGAAAAAACCAGTTTTTAAAAAATGTAAAGCATATGAATTTATGTATGGAATTTAATTTTACTATTAATATTGTATTAAAATTACAGTAATTTGTCAGGATGTTACTTAATCTATTTGGGAAGATATTCTATCATATCACACATTTCTGCATTTGTGAGCATAACTGAGACTCTAATAATTAACTAGTATAAGTCAGGTGTCTGGATGCTACAAACATTTAGGAAAAAACTGAACTTAAATTTGCCATATTTACAGCCTTGAAATGAAACTTTTATAAAATTCTTTGGTTTATACATTACCTGTCCTTTACAAACTATGTATTTAGTGGTACCTTCTATGATCACACAGTAAAACAGAATTTATATAAACAATTCTAATTTATCAATGGGTATTAAAGGTCCTGAAAGGCTCAATTGATTTAAATTACTTTCTCTTTGATATTGAGGGTCAGTATCTGTTTTCTGGGTGTCATATTTGATGATCACCCTCCATAAAACATAATGACTCTGAAAGTGTTGGTGTTACATCTGTAAAACTTTAAAAAGTACATTTTTGTTCCAAGGTAGTCTTGAAGTTTGTGTGATTACAAGAAAACTTGGTGTGGACACAAGGCGTTTGGTACCCAGAAAATTTTCACCTTAAAGGGTCACCTTCCCAAGAAGGAATATTCCTCCTCCTTTTGGAAGAACAAACAGCAGTGAAGCAGAATTTGGTTAAAAGGCCTAATGAAGCACTAAGATATTTATGGCAACTGCAAAGATATTCTCAGAACAATGTTGTAACTGAAAAAATGGTATCAGATATTTGATGAGAACTATCTCTCTTCCCTGTATTACCTTTCTTAGTAACTGGCCTCAGGTAAAACAAAGACCTTAGAATAAATTTTTATAACTCTCTACTCAGCTCATATTTCTAAGAGTCTTTTCTTTCTGGGAAGGAAGATTGAACACAGTGATCTGAAATCCAGAAGTATCATATTTTGCATGTGGAAATAGCATTGAAATGGGATGGAAGTTCTGTTGTTCCTCTTTAATTTGGTAAAGCCCTCAGAAGTACTAAAGACATGTTTGTTACTGCAGCTTCTTTAACTAGTAAGAAGAGAGAACTGCATAAGGTGGAGTTTGAGCATTCTGGACTGATCAGGTTCTGCACTTCAGTGCAGAAGCTGTGACAGAAAAATTATATTCAGCTTTTTCTTACGTCCAAACAAGTAAACAATAAAAGCACTCACTTCTCATTGTAAGTCACTGAGCTGTTGGTTTGCCTGATGCTTGTTTTCTTTGCTCCAAGGGAAAAGTTCCCATTACCACTTTTTACATTTTAAGAGACATATATGTTTTTATGTGTATGTATGTATATCTGTGCAAGCATAAATATATGACTGCTCCTGGTGCACCTTTGCCAAAAGAACTGTAAAATTAAAAACTGACAATAGACCACAACAGTGCTCTGTAATATTTCTCAGCCCATCCTCAGGCTTGAAAAGGTAGATGTTTCTCCTTAGAGTGAAACTACACCAAATGATGTTCATTTATTTATAAAATTTATTCTTCTTAATGTTCCCTTCCAATTATTCACCAGAAAGAATTTTTCAGTGAAGTAATAGCTACTGAAAAAAAGGTAAAATACCCTAAATAGGAAAGTTTTTATTGGCAAGACATGTTCACAACCCTAAAGTGAATTCTTTCAAGCTATATTCATAAGGGAATTCAAGAGTCACTTAGAACACCAAACCAAGGAAACCATAGCATTGCTCCATTATTCCATTTAGTTCAGTGGTCACCTGAGCTGTGAATAAGACAGTTTTGAATTGTTACTCTGAATGAGAAGCTCAGCTATTGGATTGAACATAGCTTTTCAATCAGTTGCTGTAAAAAGTCTGACTAAGGAAACTAGAATTAGGAATAACCTGACAGAAATAAAGCAAGGAACGACATTTTCTAAGGTGTTGCAGTGCAGCTAGAGTTGGGATGGGAATCCTTCAATTCCTGGAGTGAGAAGCAGCCTCATACTACAGCAGTCATCAATGCTTTTGCTTTGCTGTATCTAGCTGGAGCTCTGAGAAATTCAGGTAAATTTACAATGGCAGCACAGCCTGCCCAGGGTACTACAGCCTATGTGCATTCTCATAGTCATCACAACACTCATGTCAAGTAGCAATGTTTAGCTGCTTGAGGATACTGGAAGGTTTAAGGGCAGAATGAATATCACAAATTGACAGAGGAAGCTTGGTGGTCAAAATATCATTTTTGTTTCCTATTCTTACCTGAACTGCACTCTCCCCTTGCTGAAAGATCCCTACTCTCTCTCAGTTAAAAGGCACAAAAAGTTTTTCTTGCTTTCTAATGAACTGCTTTTCTGTCCCTTGTTGACTGCATAGGGTCTAACTGGAGAACCTTTTATAAACCTCAAAGCAAAAAGAAGTGAAATTATAATACCTTTTGCCTTGGCATTTTTAATAGTTTTTTGGTACCTAAAGACCCTCACAAAATTGATGTCTCTGAAATTTGCTTATAAGTGATACAAACATAACAAGTTAGAATCAAACATCTTTAAAATTGTCACAAATTCTTTAAAAGTTGTACATTTTTTAAGTTTCCAGTCATCCTTATCTGCATCTCAGATAAAAACCTAATGATGAGGCAATCATTGTATAAGATAATTTACATGGTAAATATAGTTCCCTTGTCTTCTATTTTTGACTAAAACTGGATTCCCAAAAGGGGTCACAATGGGATATTTATACCTGAACCTATGAGTAGTCTAACATTCATCACACAAAGATGATAAAATGTAGAGAAGTACGTTTATCACACCAGTCCATGTTTTTGTGGGTTTTTAAGGACTTTTTTGACATTTTGAGGGTTTGCAGTGTTTTTGTGTGTTTGTTTTTTTCCCAGGTTGGGCTAGTTTGTTTGTTTGTTTGTTTTTAATTTGTTTATTTTCTTATTAGCTTGAATTTTCTGGTAATCAATAGTACACATATTTAAGTGGATGTGTCATAAAAAGTGACCACAATTTGTTTTGGTCTTGACAGACAGAGAAGTCTCTGAAGGTTCATCCAGGCCTCACACATGTAACTTTTCTTAACTGGCGGAAAAAACAATTTTTCAGACCACTTTCTACAGGCAGTATCTGTGATCCTTCCTGTCCTTTCTTATGTATCATAAAAAAAAAATCTGATGCTAGCATTTTCATCAATAAGCATCTGAAGTAAAATTTCACTGAGATAACTTTGCATTTTTACTTGTTCATAGAATTTCAACAGTTTGGAAGTTTCTGTAAATCTTTATAAGGCTTGGGTTTATTTAATATCTTCCAAACTTCACTGCAATAACAGAATCTTAATTTGTAAATTTAAAACAAATTGAAATGCTGAAAAATGGATAAAAGAGTTTTTGTGGCATATGCGTCGTTGTATTTTGATAAATATTCAGAAGTGGATACAATTTCAAAGCCCTTAAATTTTAGTGATGAACAACTCCTTTCTATTCCAGTATGTATTCTTTTACATTTGATATGAAAAGACAGCAGATAATCAGGTACAGGCTGGATGATTTGCAAGGAGGATGTGCACATGTAGATGTGTTGTCAAAAACTTATTTTCATTATATTCTTTTCTAATTGACTGAGGATCGAAAAGAAACTGCAAGTAGGACTCCTTGCATAGAATCATGGAATTACCAAATATCTCAAGTAAGAAGAGACCCATAAGGATCATTGAGTCTGACTCCATGTTCCTTCCAGGACCGCCTAAAACTAAACTGTATGACTGAGAGCATTGTCTAGACACTCCTTGAATTCCAGGAGGTTTGCTGCCTCAGCCACTTCCCTGGGTAGCCAGTTACTGTGACCACCCATCCTCTCAGTAAACAGACAATTCTGAATCTCCAGTCTGAACTTCCCCTAATGTAGCCTAATTCCATCCCCTCTTGTCCTATTGCTGCTCACCACAGAGTAGATTGGCAGCTCCCCCTCAGCTATACCCGTCGAAGAAAATGTAGACTGCCATGAGGTCATCCCTCAGCCTTCTCCAAGCTGAACCAGCCAAGTCACCTCAGCCACTCCTCTGAATTCTTGCCCTCGAGGCCTTTCACCACCTTGCTCTCCCTCCTCTGAATACACCCTAAGGGTGTGACATCCTTCTTATACTGGGGTGCCTACAACCACACACAGGACCTGGGGCTGCACCAGCACAACGGAGTGTGGGACAGTCACCTCCCTTGCCCGGCTGGTGATGCTGTGCCTGAAACACCCAGGACATGGCTGGGCATCCTGGCTGCCAGGGCAGACAGTGCACTCATTTTCAACTTGCCATCAACCCAAGACCCTGGATGGTTTGGGCAGATCTCCCATCTTCCATGCCCCAAGTTGTATGTAAAATACAGATTTCTCCATCCCAGGTGGAGAACCCTGCTGTCTAATTTCATACACCTAGTGATTGTCCAGCTCTTTAGTCTACTCAGATCTCTCTGCAATGCCCCTCCACCCTCATGAGAGTCCACAGCTCCTCCCAGTTTAGTACCTTCATTAAAATCAAGTAATGTACATTTGATTCCTGTGTCCTGATCATTTATAAAAACAGGCTCCCCAGGGAGTGGTCACAGCACCAGCATGACAGAGTTAAAGAGCGTTTGCACAATGCTCTTGGGCAACATCGTGTGATTCGTGTATTGTTCAGGGCCAGGAGTCAGACTTCAATGATCCCTGTGAGTCCCTTCCAAACCAGCTTATTCTGTGATTCTAAGATTTAAGAGCATTGTCCCTAAAATTGAGCCCTGGGGAACTGGCACCAGCCTGATGTAACATTGTGTGCTACTGTATATAAAAAGGAATACTTTAGCTCTATAAAAACAGACAAAACCAACCAACCAACCAACCAACCAACCAACCAACAACAAAACCCCGCAGCCTTCCCCCTCCACCCCACCTCCCACCACTACCACTTACTTTTGATTATTCAGTAGTATAGCACCTGTTTGAAATATGGTCAAGCTTGCAGGTCATGCTACTATGTAAAAACTATCAGGACATAGGGAAGTTGTATTCTGAAGCTGCTTTTCTGCAATACATATAACTTAAAAGTCTGGCTACTGCCAGAAATTTCAGCAGAAATTTTACAAAAGTTTATGATAAAATCCCATTTGTTTTGCTGTCTTTTCTGTTGTATTTCCAAAATGTGTGTTTTGCCTCTTGGGGCATTTTTTGCAAAGAAAAGAGTTGCAATCCTGTTTATCCACAAGCACTCTCCGAGCAATTCTCTGTGTAACAAAATCCTGCTATTTTAGATTCTCAGTGTTTTCACTGAGTGGAAATTTTATGTATATATAAATGTATTTGAAAATTTTATGAGCATAACTCTAAAGGAACATTTTTTATATGCAATAGTGCATTTTTGTGTTGACTTCAATTTCTCTTTTGTAACTGGAAGATGAGGGATTCCAAGTATGGCTTTTATACCATCTGCATGTGAAAGTATTTTGCCTGTCTAAGCTCTCTAGAACAACTTACAACTTTAGATGACTCATCCAAACTACTGGAGTCATCATGATTTTATGTCCATGCATTCATATTTTAAAAGGGAAACAACAATACAATGATGTTTTATGGTTTTTGTAGCACCTCCTAAAATTATCTGATGCTGTTCTTTTATCTCTATTATTGACAGTGTAACATCAACTTGACAATACACTTTTTCCTTTGAACTGTATTTTTTTTTTCTGGATGCATTTTTAATGTTAAGCTTTCTTTGAATCAAAAATGTTCCTTCTTCTGGTTACCAGATAGCATTTTCCTACTAGGTATTTGAAAAAATCAGACTAATGATTTATCTCTTCCACATTTCATTTCAACATTCTAAACTTCTAAATTTTAATTTAATAAAAATATATGTGTTTAACCAGGGAAAAACCAATTTATGACCCTAAATGAAGCACATAAAATGAATGAATCATAGAACGTTAAGGAGTGGAAAGGGACCTCAGAGATCATCTAGTTCCAGCCTCCTCTGCCATGGGCAGGGACACCCCTCACTAGACCAGGTTGCTCAAAGCCTTATTCAAACTGGCCTTGGACACCAAGTGGATAACATTGTCTGCTATGTATCTGCCATATATAAGCAAAACTTTTTAATTGCTTTTCTATAAATAGACTCCTTAATTAGTCTTTGAGAATAAATTTGAATGAAAGTGAGAGTATGAAATGAAAAATTTGCTCTGTTCCTAAAGCAAATCTGGAAAAAAGATTGAAAATAACAATAAAAATACAAGGTTGTGGAAAATTTGTGATGAGATGCTTGATGTGAAATAAATATATAAAATATAAAATGTAAATGTGTGAAGTGACTTTAATAAAAACAAAATTAGGCTATTTTTCACTTGATTGCTATTTGAAGTTAATTTGGAAACCTATGTTTTATGACCAGAAATATAGACTGCACTAAGTGTTTTAGAAAAGAACGGTAGAAAGCTTTCCTCCACATAATTTCATCAAAGCCAAGTTTGATATTCATACATTAATCTATGTAGAACATAGCAACTTTTTCAAAAGAACAAATACTGTGGTGTTCTACACCCTTTACTCCTATGTATTCTCTATATCCTGGAGAATCCAAGAGTAGAGGCCTTTTTTCCCATCCAATAAACATTTTATGTGATTGACAAATCAGAAAATGTTAAATCATAAGATATCTATAAAGATGTTTTTAATCTCCACTAACAGCAGGATGCTAACAGGAGAGCTAAGAATACCAGGGGGAAAAAATGGCACAGAAAAAAAGGAAAAATCCCCATTGATTTGTTGACAGAGGCCTAGCAGCTGTCACAGTAAACCATAGTTCTCTTGCACTTAATCAATGCCACCCTCCAAACAAATCACTCTGCAGCCCAGATGAAAAGCAATCAAGAGGAACACCTTCATAAGCATGAAGCTTGCTAGATGGAGTTCAATGAAGTGTGTCTTTAAGCTTAAGCGCTCCAAGTGTGATCTATGACCCATAAGCTAATGACAAACTCTTAACCCTTTTGAAGAAGGCAACAAATATCTGCCCCTTTTAAAAACAGATTACACAGTCACATCTTCATCAATAATTTTTGGAAGATACCGTGTGCATCTTTGGTGTGCAGTCTTTTCTTCCTCTATGATAGGGTCACTAGCAATTACGGCTTGTTATCTCCCAGGGAGCAACTACTTTAAATGTATTTTATTTTTGTGGAAGATGGCACAGGAAAAATGACTAATTTTCATCCTTCCACAATGCTTACAGAAAATTTCTAAAGGACTAAAAGATGCTTCTCTGTTCTTTTTATTGGAGCTTAAAAGTGCAATGTGTTGAAGACTTAAAAGAAACCCTGTTACAGCATTGTTTCCAAGGGGAAGTCTAAACACTGCTCTTGCCTGGCAGTAGATTGCTTGACAGCCTGCCACTAGCTTATATTTTGTTTCTTTTTTATTATTTTTTTTAAATTGACCAAACAGGCTAAAATAGACTCTAGAATTATGCTGTCAATTTCATTCACATGAGACAGTAAGTCAGGCAGAGGGCTTTATTTTACAGTTCACTGAAGGAAATTACTTCATCAGCAATCCTCGCGGCATGCTACCAACAGAGTGCACTGTCATATGCTTAATACTTGTAGCAATTAGATCTTTTACAGTACTATTGTTATGGTACTCATGCATTATATTATAAACGTGCTACAAGCTCTTTCCATGATGAATTAATACTGCATTTTAGAAACAATTTATTTTTTTTTATTGATAGACTTAGAAAATAGATTTTGCAACACATTGTATTTTTGATACATGTGGTGGAATGGAGACAAGCTTTTTCTTATTACTCTTGTCTCATGCTAAATATGTCTGCTAATATGTACTCTGAATTCCCTTGCTGCTTGACTATGGGCTTACACTTTCCCAATTGCTCACATGTCAGCAGCCAGTAAACATGCCACTATTGATGTGCACTTGGATCCCTTCACAATGATACAACTGACCTTTTTATTTAATTTACAGTCTATTGGACAGCACATATATCCTGCCTAAGGGTCTAGCTTATCTCTCATGTAGTCAGTGGAAATTGACATTTCACTATTTTGCAGGTTAACCTAATGCTAATTAAAACATGAGGGTGCACTCATCCTTCGTATTTTCATGGATTTCACGCTATTCTAAAATCAGGCTATTTCAAAATATGAATGCATATTTGAATTCAAAGGTCAAACTACTGCATATGAATGCAAATAAGAGGGCACATATACAGCTAAGTTGTCATGGTTTACAAATGGTACTCCCTAAATTAGTGCCCCCCTCACCAAGACTCCAAAACCACATGCCACTCATGTGCTTCCCCTCGCCCTCCTCTTCCCTTCACAGGTGGCTGGAGAGGAGAATTGGAGACAGGCAGAGATCACAAGCTGAGATAAGACCAACTTATTGGAACAGCAATGAGATAAGAAAACCAACAGTAACAGCAACAATATTACTAACAAAAGGTGTAAGACAAAGAAATGGTTTAGACAGAAAAACCATGATAAAATACGACTGCCGCATCATACCACACTTTCTGTCACCCAGAAAAGGTATGTCCTTCTCAGAAGTGAGAGAGTGTCCCTTTCTCCTGCCCTGGCAATGACATAAGATGGTGTCAAATAAGAATCAGGGGCTTGGCCATGCCCATGCATCTCCAGGCTCCAGTCCCTCCCGGATACTGTGAAAAATTAATCCTGTTGTCTGAAACCAGGACATTATCCACCCTCCATTCTATGCCATCTACATCATGGCTAGATCCTGTATCTTCCAATTATACACATACACATACACACACACATACACATATACATATTCACACACACACATATATATAAAAATATACACAAGCACAGGTATCATTTTCATAGTCAGTGGCTGTTCCTCCAAGATATTGTTCAGTTCATTTAGTCCGTAACTGTGGATTCTACCTGCCCTAGATGTCTTCCAGGGCAGGAGGGCTGGTGAGCTGTTGGGGTTGCAGTCTGCATCAGGAGCTCATAACTGGTGTATCTGGAGCAGTCCACTCTCATTGTCCAGGGTAGTTCTGGCGTACACTGGCAGAATCATTCAGCAACCAATACTATACAATTCAACATTACAGACTCTTGTCACCCAACATTGAATTTCCTTGAGGGGCATATTGAGTCTCCTGGTCCCTCTGTATTACCCACCAAGAGTACCCAGCACCTTGAGCCAAAACAATCCCATAGATGGGCATGATTTGCTTGAGGCAGGACTATTTCTCATATGCACTATGGGGACTTTATTCTCTTCTACAGAGTACAAGAAGGTTTTGATTGGGCAGGGCCAGCTCAATTAGCACAGCCTAGGGTGTTAACTACCCTGCTGGCTAGAAGTGGAGAGTCACATCAAGCACTGTTTCTACTCCTTCTTCCATTGACATCAATGCCAATGAGTAGGTGTATGACAATAGTATGCTCCATACAAACTTCCACGGCAGGGATTGTACACACATCAGACCTCATCAGGATCTATCTACAGGTGACAGCTTGTTGTTTAAATCCCTACAGATTTCCTCCATCATAAGTAATTCTCTCAGGTACCTGATACCTTTCCCCATAGCATTCCATCTGCTTGGGTGCACTACTAGCTCATCCTTGAGAGAACAACTTTCCTTCACACTTGACAGCAGTTGCCTACAGAGGCTGAGACTGTCTGTCCTCTTTGCAATCCCCTTGTCAATGCCTACATCCTGGGACAGGGATCACATTTGCTTGGCTTCACTACCATCTAGTTTCATACCATGGGCCATGACATCCCAGCATCAGAGCAGACAGGTCACTGTGAGCTCACCCAACTGGCAGCTAAAATCACAGTATGACTATTAATGAATTCCCAGACATATCACCCAAGGCCAGGGCAGGAGAACGGTACTGAATATACATCCCAAATGACCCTTACTCCCCTTGATGTTATAATGTCATAAACTGATATCACAATACAGCAACAAAGCAATCCTGATCCCACTCTCTGCTCTGAAAAAGAGTGCTGTGAGGAGCACATAGGAGAACATATGTGTTAGGTACCACACCCATATGAACAGACAGGCAACATTGTGATGAAAGGCTCCACACCTAACACATAAGTACTTAGATCAAGTGTGTTTCCAACCTGCTAAGGGCAGATCTGTTGCTATTTCAAACCTTCAGGCACAACATGTGATGCCAATCAAGGCTGTTGTAGTTTAGGAATGATGGACACACTCTCCAAATTAGTGTCATCCCTGCTGAGACTCCAAAGCCACACCCTTCTCATTTGTTTCCCCTCTCCCCTGCCTTCTGCTCACAGATGGCCGGAGAGGAGAATTAGTGGCACACAAAGCAAAGAACATGGGAGGAGATAAGAATGATTTATGGGAAACAGCAATGAGATAAGAAAAACAAACAGTAACAGCAAGAATATTATTAACAAAAGGTATAAAACAAAGAAACTATTTACACAGAAGAACCATGACAAAATACTGACTGACCAGCTGTCCCACTGCACCACAGTTTCTCCTGCCCAGAAAATCAGTGCCCTTCTCGGAAGTGAGAGGAAGTCTGTCTCCCCTGCCCCTGGCAGTGATGTAAGATGGTACAGAACATTAGGGTCTTGGCCACGCCCATGCATCTCCTGGCTGTGCCCCCTCATGGCTACTGCAGAAAATTAGTGCTGTCCTTGGCTGAAATCAGGACATGTGTATATTGTGATTTGAGAGGCCTGTTAAATAGTTGTTGTAAATTTATCAGATAGCAAATAATGACATTTAAAACATGCCATGTACGATATATGCTATTTGTGCTATGCCTTACATACAGTAGGATAAGCCCATGATTACATATCACTAGAAGGATAGTAAGGAAGCACTAAAATTGGAGATACAACTCTGTTAGCTCACAGTAACTTGTTGATGTTCACTATTTGGAGCCCTATTTTATAAGTAGTAATTATATGTATCCTGAGAATTTTCAAGAGATGTTCTCCATGTAGAAAATGGGAAATGGCTCTGTTACAGAAAGGTTAAATGCAGGATAGTATTTTGGAGAAGTATGACTGTATGCTTCATCTGAATTTTTCTCAGCTGTCACCTGAGAATTCTGTACTGGTCACTTCCAGAGACATAATATCATTTTGCATGGCCCTTTGGTCCGAGCAGGGGGCAGATATTCTATCCAAAACAGTCAAATATGACAGAAAAGACAATTCCTTCTCTAAAGAGCTAACAGTTTTAGTATAATAGCAGATTAGACAAAGGCATTAATATAAAATCTTTTAAACATTAATTTCTACCATATGTATCATAAGTTATCGGCATACTTGGCCAAAGTTCTGTTGAATTATCTTCCTTGAAAATGATCAAATAACCAAATAACTGTCAGAGAAAATAGAGGGATATGAGGGATCCTCACACTGCAGTGTTGGTGCTGGCTAACTTGTCTGTCTGGAGTTGTCCCTCAGAATGGTCTTCAAATGAGTAACTTTTGCTCAGGGCTGCAAAAATTTCCTGACACTATTGTAGTACTGGCAAATACTAGGGCAAGAAGCAGCTGCAATGCACAATGTGCCAAAAGGTTTTCCTTTACAGTTCAAATGGTTTTTTCTGTCATATTCACAACTGATTCAAATTCAATACACTTGAAACTTGTGGAGGCCAGTGTGCCGGTGGTACAAGAAACAAAAAGAGTCCACAGGTGGGACAGTCCCTAGTGTCAGAAATCCTCCCCAGGTTAGGGTGACCAAAAGGGCATCCCCCACAATGCTCTGCTTTGGTATGTTAATGTACCCCAGACCTGCTTCCCTCATTGGCCCATTTGGCCTCCCCACCCCTTGTTACTTTATATGTTCCTCCCTTAGAAGGTTCCACTCCAAGTTCCCCCCCTTGGCCCTTGCCCCATCGCCACTCCCTCAGAGTTTCTCTATTGGTTCCCTTACCCTAGTCCTGCCTGTGTACCGCCCCCGTGCCCTCAGACCATTGGTCCCTGATGCACGCACGCTCTCGCTGCTCCCATATAAAACCGTGGACCCTCCATTGTTCTTTGTCTTTGTCCCTGGAACCCTTCATGGCATGGCTGCAATAAACCTCGTCTGTGGAACCCTGTACAGAGACCCTTCCTGGCTCTTTACCATCAATTCATTCCTGGAGCTATCTGCGCATGCGTGTATGTGTGTGTGGACGTGTGTGCAAGTGTGGTGGCTGCACCGAGCGGCTTCCTCCTGGAGACACTTTTGGGAAGGTCGTGGCACTTTACCATCCAGCACCGCATCGCGACAGAAGCTGATGAAATGTAGTCAACTGCTGGTGGATTTGTTGCCAAGTTAAGCCAAACCTGAGAAGTTCAAAATTCTGCTAAGTCTAGGAAAGAAAAAAAATCAAAAAACAAAACAACCAACTTTGGAAGATAAGGACAGGGAAAAAAATATTTCTGATTTTTCCTCATTCTGTATCAGAATCCTTTCCTGAATATATTTTACTCAGCAGAGAATTTAAATGATACTGGGGGGAAATAAAGCTGTTTTCAGTAATGCACTCTAAAATAATTTTGTGACTGCATTTCATGACATGAAGCTACACAGCACATCATAAATTTATTTCCCAAAGTCTTGGATTTATGTCTGCTTTACATCCACATCACATCATAATACGATGCAGTTTGACACACCATAATTTGTTTTTAATAATACATTATTTCAGGAGCTGGAAAAGTGTCAAGCCTTTGTGGTATTTATTTATTTATTTTCTGTGCAAAATTAGTGACTGCTCTGATATTGCTGCAACTCCAAATTAATCCAGTTATTCTGTGATTTGATAGCATAGGGGGAAGTGTGTTTAGAATTTCTTGATTTAAAAAAAGAAATTCCAAGAAAGACAGCACTATCCATCACTGCATGCTTTGTACTTACATTCTGTTTAGTGCAAATATTTCATCAGAGCAGCACATGCCACATGGTTGACTGAATAAGAGGAAGAAGGAAAGGCTTAGGAGTTCTTAGAGTTCTTGCCTGCAAACATGCCTGAAAAAACATAAATACAAAACTGCAAAACAAAGTATAATTGTATTCTCTCTAACCATCACTCTTAGTTTCCCATGTGCCTAATATTTTATCTAGTGTATGATTGCACCATTCCCTTGTTCCTTTAATTTTTAATGGTATACGACAACAGTAACTTTTGTATTAAGGAGCTCAAACTATAAATGGCTAGCATTCCATATCAAGTTTTACTGGCTACCAGTATGTACGTACAAATTATCACAGGTATTCATATTAAAAATATAAACATGTTTTAGTGTTTGGGGTTTTTTGCCTTTCCTTTCCCCTCATTCTGTCCTGGATACAAATTCTTTCTTGATTTTTTCATTAGAGACCTCATTTTTTTTTAATTAATGATGATTATTACACTTATCATTTCTTCAGTTGCTACTACTAACAGCAGCATGAGTGTTTTGAAATATTGCAATTAATTGTTGTCATTATAGAAAGAAAAACCTAGCTGTACTTTTCTTTGAGGAAAAGAAAAATAGAAGAGGCCTGAAAACCTATCCAGCTCCTTTATAATGATAATTTGATAGACAAAAAATCTTTGTTGGATAATGTTTTTTTAAATCAGAGTAAATTCATCACTGTTGCTTTTTTGGAGAAATGAAAGGTATTTCATTATTTTACCTTTCTCTGAAACATTCTTTTGTCAGGTAAGACATTTTAAATCCTTTCTTCTAATGTCTATTTCTCTCTGTTTTACATTTCTTTAAATTTAACAGATGATGCTTGATACTTCATACATCCGTGACATACGATACATTTCAAATAATACGCCCAGGAAAACACAAGCAAAAGATCTGAGCATGGTATAGGTAATACTTGAGTTATGTTCTTGCACAGCAAATCTTTGCTTCAAAGCTTAGTCAGGAATCAGGCCTGTACTCTACTCAAGGACTGTCACAGCTGTCTCAGAGAAAGGTGAACAGAAACTAAAAAAAGCATTGCTAACTTGTGGTAGCTTTAACTATTTCAGGGAAAAGTGAAATATATGATGATGTGACAAACTGATAAAGCGTATTTGCAATTTCAGGTGTAGGTTCAAGGTACAGGAATTGGAAAATCCAGGTTGCTCAAACCTGATTCCCTTAATTCTCATACAACACATGTTTTGTTTTCATGATTCTTTGTCTGTAGTTTTACAGTGTTTTAGTAATATAGGCTTTGAACACTGAACTAGTAATGTGGCATTTCTGAAAAGTTTCTCTTTATTTTTGTAATTTAAATATAAAAATCCCCTTGGTGTTCCTTCTTCTTCACTTCTGTTACATTTTGTACTTTATTTACGCAATTCACCTTTATTTACGCTAAAACTACAGAAAAGTAGGACCTAAATGACATTTAAAAAAATTATTTAGGAACTGAACTCTAATAGAGAAATCATTGGATTTAACTGTTCAGATAATTTTAAATTTAGTATTCAGGATATTAAAGAAGAAAGAGTCACATTGAAAAATTCACTTTGTTTCCTTCACTAAAAGTTTGCATGGTTTTACCATCAATGCTAATAAATTCTGACTTAGTGTTTACTACGGTTCTTCAGTTAGTCTGCTTGGTAGCCAATAACAGGTATGTATCTTGTGATGCACTGAAACTTTATGACAAAGGTATGTTAGGTGTATTGCTCTTTAATGCATCTCAAATTGACACGTCTCTGTATCATGTTTGTGTTTGTACATATGAGTATCTATTGGGAATAGTTTTATAGAAATGCTGTTAAATTTTCAGTCTAGCCTACGTAGTCTCTGTGCAGAGTTTTGAGGTTAATGCAGGATTTTGTTTGGTCATCAGAAGGGTTGAATTCTCTTATTTTAGCAATGTTTCATGTAGAGAAAAGGATGAGTAATGAAGTGATGGGTGTATCAAAAATGAAATTAAAGAGAAGCTCTGTGTGTGTTAATGCTGTGGACTTTGGAATAAAACCAGGAAATGCACTTCCATAAGGAAAGCCTGAGTGCATACCAACTTCACTCTCTTGTTCCATCTCATCAGCAGCATTTTTGTAGTTCTAAATGATTAAATGGCTAAATGTAATGTATTAATGAAAAATTGTGTATTGATAAAAAGCATAGCATCCAGTTATGGTGTTTATCAGTGTGTCATGAATTTTACTTTATGATCTGTGTCAGCAGAAGTGAATCTCAGTAAGCTCATCACAACAGAATTAAGAATTTCACAACAGAATTTCCTGTTTCATGAGTCAATGCTCCCTTGCTAAAAGAGTAAGGCAATGTAGAGATTTTGTTAGTTCTTGCCTCAATGTTCTACTGGGGTTGACAGAAGCAGAGGTGTTGGTGTTTTGAAGGTGCACAGAGAGAGTTAAAACTAGGAGAAACTTTTGTAAACATTTCAGAGAGTGCAAAGCACCAAAACTTCAAAACGCTATTTCATAGGTGACCCTTTCCGTGCCTTAATTATACCTCCCCTGGTAGGGGAGATTTTTTAGAGTCTTTGCCAGAAGTCCAAGAGACAAACAGGACCTTCAGCCTTCTCTACTTTCAGGTAGTTGTTTATTAAGTCTTATCAGAGAATCACTAGTGTGACCCAGACATAGCACAGAGCAGAGAATGCAAGAAAATCCAAATTATCAAGATTGCACAGTCTTCTTAAAGGTGAATCACCCAATGAAAACTTAAAACGAAAGATATTTTTGCTTTTCCACCAATGTTCAATAAATAACTTTCTCACGTAGACAGGAACTGCGGACTTCTTTATCCAATCATCCCAAACTACTTCTACTGCAAAATATGGAGTACTAGAAGAAGAATAAGGTCTGGAGAACAACAACAATCCTCCATTTTGAAGTTTTTTGCTTTTTATCTATTTACTATATTAACAAACCCAAAACTCTAGATTTTTCACCCTGTGACAATCTTACATAATATTCTGTCACCTAGTTCACACCAGCGTAGATTCTACTTCTTCCCAGAGGGTAGGTAATTTTCTCCACGGACAAAGGTCAAAAACAGTGTTGTCCAGTGTTGCTATTGTGCAGCCTGTGTGGGATACATGGGCTGACTTCCCACCGCAGGACCCTGCATCCGAAGGCAGACAAAAGGCAGAATCTACAGCATAGCAACATATTCCTTGCATGTCACTCACACCACGTCTGCTTTCTTATCACAGAAGCTTCAAGTCCTGTAACAGGCCAGCGTGGTTTGAGATTCCCTCCAGCTGTTTTGTTATTTGTTAGTTTGATTTTGTTCCTCCCCTGAGATGTCTTTATTGGTTTACTATCAGGTGCCTTCCTTTCGTGATTGGTTAATTCTGTAATCTCTACCTCATGATGTAATACCTTAAAACTGACTGCCAGAGAGCAAACCGGGGTCTCTCTGTTCAGCTCCCCTTCAAGTAACTGCCTCCTGCCCCCTGCCAAGGGCAGGAGAAAATAAACCTGGACTGCAGCTAGCAGAGTTTCCACTCTTTTCTCCTTGCCTTCTGCTACTGGCTTCTTAAACAGCAGAACTACTTGCTGTTGGGATGGCGTTGGGCTGCACTGGCAAACTGAGGCACGCAAACCTCAGTTACCATCAATCCTTCAGTCGCTAGTTCATGCGGGCATCGGACCTCGTTTACCTGCGAGCCAGGTTGGGAACAAGCCTGGCTAGCAACAGTCCAGGGGGGTAGTACCCTTCAAAACAGGCAGAGAAATAGTCTCTGCACTCTGGATTCCCACAATAGGGAAAAGATTTTTCTCGGCTCAGAGGATAACAGGAGTTAAAATCAAGTAGGAACTTCTGTTGACTAAGACCCTCTATTCCCCTCACAAAGGCTATGCATGTAGTTAGAAAGTAATGTTAGATCATTCTGTTCATCACTGACCACACTTCCTGAGAGGCATCTTGCAAGCACTGGACCCATTGAGAACCATAGGAAATATGCTACATCTGGTGAAATCAAACATAGGACCTCTGAAAACCAAAGATTGCATGAGAGCTGGAGGTTCAGGCATGTTTGACAGATAACCCTTTATGAAATATTCTTAATTATCCTAAATGCTTAACAGGCTTGTACTTGATCTGTTTTGTCCAGTTCTTAACATACCATTTTGTATATGATATTACAAAAAGTATTTTTAGAAATATCTATCACACTATTACTTTTTGTGATAGATTGTTCTCAGTCAACTCATCAGGGAAAGTGATGTATCAGGCTCTTATAGAGCTCAGTGACAACTTTCTACATCACAGACTAAATGAGTAAGGAAATACTTTTCTACCCTCCATCAGATATCATTTACAAAATAGTAAAGAAATTTTAAATGAGGTCTTCTTTTGTCCCTTTTCAAATAGAAGAGTTTTTTTAAGAATTTTCTTTAGTTGTGGCAGATGTCTTGAATTTTCTATGATTTTTTTTTAAAAACACAGGCTTCCATATACACTATTTTTGACTCTGCTTTCAGTGAGCTCTCTGTATCTTTGAAACAGAAAACAAAGAAAAGCCACTCACTGGGAATAAATGTATCCATTAACTCTTCCAAAGAAATACATTCACATGGATGTTTACATAATATAGAAAGCTGCCACTGAACAAACCCACAATTGACTTACACTCCAGAAAAATGGTTCTTTTTCCTCAGAAAATGGTGGAGAAGGTGAATAGGAAGACCTTACCCAAACACAAACCCACTTGCACTGAAGTGTGAATTTCAACAGATTGAAGGAATGGTCTGGCAAGATGAGTTTCAAACATGTTTAAAGAGCTGTACCTACATTTTACTGTTGGACCTAAAATATGCTCCTATAGAATTAGCAACCTGATTAAACCTATGTTTTGACTCAGTGAACCAGCTATTCCACCACTCTGTTTGAGAGTGTGTCTGCACTACTGATTTTGACAGAAGGCTCATAGGCAACGTGCAAGGATCTTGTCTCAAATTTATTCACCAGTTTACATATTCCACCCTCTGCTTCACATATAATAAGACACATTGGAATCTCTAAATGCATTGGCTTACTGGGAAGGGATGAAACTCACAGGTTTGATGTATAATAGCAGTAAAATCAGTAAAATATCATGTACTCTTCCACTTTAGGAAGACAAAAAGTTATTTATGGTGTCACATCAGGTTTGCTTTGAAATGCTATGCATATTTTGACCAAATTTCCATTCTCACAAGATGCTACAAGAAGATATTTTAATACACAAGTCACACTTAGAAGTGGTCATTCAAAACAAATTTCCTAAAATTTTGAAAGTTTTGTCAATGCAAGTATCTATCAAGCCCACTTAGGAAAGTATCTTGTTTTCTGATAAATAAATAGGGTTTAAAAATAGAATAAATAAATTACTTTTTAGAATGTGATATTCTCACATTAAATATTTTAATTTAGTTTGAATGATGAGAAAAAAACTAAACATAGAAAAAGAAAAGACAAAAGATGGAAGCAGTAAATTTTAAATTATTTAATTTAATAAAATTTAAATTATTAAATTTAAAAATATTAAATGCCACAGCTTTCTGAATTAATTTTAGCATGTAGATAAGGAAAATAGAAAGAATGTTAGGAGAACAACAAGTGGAAGGAGGCAGATATTCAGCAGTATCTTGCTCCTTTTTTAGAATAGTGTGTGTAATTCTGAAGCATGCCATTCCATTTCCTAAAAAAATTATTTCCTAACTTTCACTTAAGAATATATTAATCAGAAAAATTAGATATTCATTATGTCTTTGCAGGACTGTAGTATCCTGTATTAAATTTTGAGAGTACAGTTGGTCAGTACTTTTGATAGGCAATGGATTTTGTAAAGTAATTGGGGATTTAGGGAGTCGGAGGGAGAATGTTCCAAGTGTGAGGAACAAAAGGATACATGCAAGTAGCTAAGAGTTGGAGAAATAAGAGTAAAAAGAAGAAATTAAAGAAATTATTTAATATTTTCTATGAAGTCACAGGCAGTAAATTGCAATGAAAAAGATTTTACTTTAATGGACTTACCTGAATTTTGTACTGATATGTCTAAAGGCATATATGACCCTGGGTAAAATTTCACCAAATAAAAACTTTGAAATATGTAAAAAATTCTGTGAATTATAATGCCACATTTCAGCTGGAGTCACTTAGGATATACATTGGAGTCTGGAAAACTTTATGGCTGGAAGTTAAGAGGGAGACAGAGCAGGGAAATGCAAAGTGCTTACAAGAATGGACAATTTTACACACTATCCTCACTTAACATTTGTGAGGAGCACAACCAACAAGCAGGAAGGACGCTCTAGTCAGAAATCTGGAGAGCTTTAACAAGCAAAACCAGCAGACTGACTTTCATCTAATAGCTAAACAGTCAAAGTTAGTTGGAGGGAAGGAAAGAAGAAGAGAAGGAGGACTTTAAAAAGCAAAGAATATACTGGTTTTTCAAAATTTTTATTTTTCTAACAACATTCCACTAGAGTCATCTAGATAGTGTCAGTGTTAATCTCAGTATTTCCTCTAATATGCATGAAGCATTAAATCAGTGAAGGGGTGTTGTCTTGCAGATTTTACATCAAATAGAGGGAATTTTAGATATTTTCTCAACCTTGAAGTTTTTTCAGTGGTGAATGTGACTTCTTTTTTCTTTGTGGTAGTTCTTGTGAGTGTTTTTTTAAACTGGGTTTTGGGTTTTAGTGGTTTTTTATTATAGTAATACCACATAATTCAGGCTTGGTTTATGCTTATTTTTTACTGAGAAAATCCTTAAAAACAACATTAAAAATATTGCCAAGTAATTTAATTAGATAAGTCTTATGTGTGTCACCTTACTTTCTTTTTTTCTTGATATCCATTTGGTTTATTTGAAATGTGGAGCGGAAAATTGTATGTGTTCACAGATATTTGTGACTTAGTCTTGAATTTTTAACAGAATATTTCAGACTATTCCATTTATGACCTGATAAGTCTTGCCTAGGGTGACCTGGCCTGGTCCAAACTGGATACTACAGCCCCTGTTCTGTAGTAGGAATAGCATTATCTAACTTGATTAAATGCAAATTTTGAAACCATCAAGATGCTGCTTGCAGATGGATGATGTACACAAGTCTTCTTCTCCTGTCTGCACTCCCTGTCTGCACTCTTTCATTAAGTTTTTTTAAATCATGGAGACACTCACCTGGATGCTTTGCCCAATTAGTAGTTTGAAAAATGCTCAGTGTTTCTGCAGTGTACAAGACAGAGCTCCATTCCCAAACAGTAAGAAATTTCTGCCTCTTGGTGTTTTTTCATGCCCACTCCTGGACTTAGAGTTACCTCACAGAAAATCAAGCATAATAGAGAAGGAAACCTTTTATTTTTATGCTTAGTATTTCCTATTGTGCAAAGTTCTGTATTTCTGAATTTGCTGTTCATCTTGGGCATTTTAGGATCAACTGTCTAAAAGACTACTCTAATTATAAATAGCACATACATCAATGCTGTGGTCAGGCAACTAAGTTCGAAATGAGATGATTCCTTTAGCAACGCTTTAGGTTTGACTAAGATGTTTACAAATATTACATATCTCTTTTCAGTACCTTCATGGTTGACAAAAAATATGTATTTTTAATTTTTCTTTCTTTTTATTTTCTTCATCATATAACAAGTGTTTCTCAAATTCTTTAGTTTGGCATTCATTTCTTTGAAATGAAATTTTAAAGTTACTTTCTTGCCTATAATATAGTAGAGTGAATAGTAAGAAATACTTCTTAGTGTAACTTATGTTGGCATTTTCTAAGTGACCCATGTTAAATAATTTACCTTATAATATTAAAGATAATACAGCTAGCAAGATTTTCTTGCTTTGGAGTTTAATAAGAGCTTAAGTCCTCTGTCTCTGAAGCCAATGGCTACAATTACAGTAAAGCAAAAAAGGAATTCATTATAAGCTGGGGAAAACCTTTTCCAGATGATGAGTTGTTAAGTTATGCCACTTTGAGGATAAAATCCTCAGATATTCAGTGTAAGATACTGAGAGGGACATGCACGCTAGGCAGGCCAGCTCTTTCATCATCAGGGATCTCCTGTGCTGTGTTGATTTGTTTGATATGTGCACAGCTCTGTCATCAGTGTTGAGCTCCTTTGTATTTGGACGTATTGCCTAGATTTTTATGTGATGTTCTTTCATGCAAAACTAGTTTCTAACCATTATAAGTGTATCATTCTAGGAAGAAGAGTGTGTGCTTTGTGGGATTCCTTTAAAAACCCCAAACATTTCTTTTTCTTCCTACAAGTAACCACTAGTTTTTATAAATAGTTGTTGGTTCCGTAATTTTCTTGTATTGATGATACAGAAGGTGGTTTGAAACTTGCTTTTTGCTGTGGTTTTTTTTTTTCCTTTGTGTTTCTGTTTTCATTTTTTGTTTTTTCCTTAATCCAGAATTTTTCTATTCAGAGTTGTTATGCTTGGGGACAATTGAAAGAGATGGATATTGTTTCCTTTTCTGTGCTTATTTATAACACTTCTGTCATGTGAAAGTAAAGATTTTCTCAAACCATTTGTGTTTGATTAGTCTGTCAGTGCCACAGAAAACTGAGACCCTTGTGCCCAACCGTTCAGCGTCCTTTTATGGGGACCCTTGTCTGAGTAGTCCTGATGGATTGGAGGGTGCTTCAACTGACTTGTTCAGGGTCCCATGCAAACAGAAGGCCCCTCTCCCGAGTTTCCACACTTTTAGTTGGTCTGTCAGCAAAAGGAAGGATTCAAGGAGACATGCCAACAGCATGACAGAGGCTCCGTTCTGGGTCTCTGTAAGCAAGTGGAGAGTTACTGCTGCCGGCAGCTGTTAAAACCTTTGAAGGGCTCACAATTAACACTTTATGGAGTAACACTCTCTATTAATATAATAGAAAATTCTAACAGGTTAAGGTTTGAAGATTGCCAGTGATAGTATCTGGCTGCAAAAACATATTCAAAACAATATATGGGTAAGGTCTAATCCCTAACGAAAACTAGCTTGGGATAATCAATCAGCACGTATAGAGTATGGTTCTTACCCAACACCCATCCCTATGAGAGAGAAGACAGTTTCAGACCGTTAACTGATCCCAGGACCTACTATGCATTCTTCTCTAACTTCTTTCCATTTTTAACTTACTTTTACACTATTTTTATGTTTAGATGGAGCTTGAATGAATCTACTCATACATCATGTTCAGTGGTGGGTTGTCATACCTTGGAGGTGAGTAACATCAGTATTACATCTGAGATAACCTTTAGGATGAAGGTGGGCATCTGTGGTCTTTCCACAGTTGCTGGTTCAACAGCAAGAAATCTTTTTATTGAACAGCCCCTATGTGACTTACCAGCTACAGGGTACCACTGAGTTTCCTCCTCTGCAAGAGTTTTGACAGACTGGTCATGGTGTCTCCACTCCGTTCCACCCTCTGTTTTGTCCCCCTTAGGATGTATTGTGTGTGGCATGCTGACTGCATGTACTGAAGGTGGCATTGTGGTCGGACATGCTGACCATATCCCATCCGGAGAGTAGCAATTGCATTTCACCCTGTAATTTCCCTACTGTTATAACTTCTGTTAGAACGTGAATATAACTTAGTTTTATCTGATTTTGCCACCATTTTCCTACACACGTCTGATGAAAACAAACATGCTATGACTTTTATTCTCATTATAGTCCTATTATTATGTTAAAATAATGAATGCTATGCATTTTTGCATGTTCTTTCAAGCTTTGCAACAAGACTGATAGGCAAAGTATTCACAGACATAGCTGTTCATTAAAGTAGGCAGGTAGTTGAACACTTCCACTTTTAAGAGATAATTCCTAAACCATTTTTCCACAGAATATTTTATCAAAGGAAAATAACATCTAGTACTGAAGGAGCTCTCACACTTCAAGTAGAGAACTCAGACAGAGGCAAGTAAGGACCTGCAGAAGAGAGAATAAGTAACAGCCTCATCTAACAACCATTCTAATAATGAAAGTAGGGAGTTAAAATCAAGGAACAGGTAAGAGAATAACCTGATACTGCTTCTATATTAGCTCATTGACTTTAAAATGCATTTTAAATTACTTTAATTCTGCATATGTACTGCAGAATTACAAAATTGTTGAGATAGAAAATACATCTGAAGGTCACCTGGTCCAAATCACTGGCCAAGCAGGGCTAACTAGGGCTCCTATGTTGTTTGAGTTCCTATTAAATGAATAAAATTATTAAAGGCTAAAACATAATTCACCATGCAGAACTAAAGATAAACTGTGGTTTCTTGAAGTTTTAGAAAATGTTATTTTTATAGAGAGTTGTATTGCTTTGAATAATTAAGTTATTTTCTTGTGGTATTTTTTGTAACAATATTTTGTTAAAGAGTCATACAATGAGCCAGATGCAGAACTCTGGCTGTTTTCTTTTTCAATGGAGAGACCTTGGAATTTGTAGCCTTTTAGCAGAACATTTAAATAGGCAAAGCAAGGTTGTCGTATATTTCTAGATAGTTGTAAGTTTAAGTGTAGTTAATGTACAATCATAGGTATAATAAGTAACGGGAATTGTTTTCCCTATAATAGATCATAGGATTTTTACATTACAGAAGCGGAACTACCTTGGAATACTGAAACCATGTATTTTGACATATAACATATACAAATATACAACATAAAAATAAAATATAAACAACATTCATCCCAGAGAAATTTGTACTTCAACTTCCATATGTATATTAATGAAAATGCCTAAAAATTCCAGAAGCCAGAATTTGGTTACTGCTAGGTGGATTGGAAAAAATTAAGATGGGTCACAGTAAATTAACCACACAATATAGCTGTAATACAGTTTCAATTAGAGCATTATCTTCTGCACGTGGGCTAACTACACTGTCTCAGTTGGCTTCTTCTGGAAGGCCTTCTTGAATTACAGGCTCTTGTTTTAAGGCTTTCATTGTGATTAAATAAACTATCCCAAGCAAGAGCCAGTCCTTAACTAGACTGAGACAGAGCAGCATTGGCCACCAATAGCAATACTAAATGTCGAACTCTCTTGTTTCAAAGGGGAGATATCTACTACCTGGGCATACTTGCAGTAGGTTACTTACCGCTCTGTGCTGGCAGCTGAGGATACAGACAGGAAGTGGAGCAGACCTGGGACTGAAACTCCCTCTCCAGAGAAGATGGAATACTCACAGGTCATCTTCTGAACCTGTACAGAAAACATAAGTTTATCAAATTACTAAAAGTGCACTATGTATATAGCTACTAAGGTTTCTCCTCTCACACTGAAAAGACATGTTTTTAAAGCTTAGCTGGTGAAAAGCTAAGACATCAGTTACCTTTGGAGTTGAACACTGTGTAGTATGGCCTTTCATTGGGGTTGTCCTGGGCAGAGCCAGGATATGGTCTCGGTGAAACCTGTGGGCTCTTTCAACTCAGGATATTTCACAATTCTTTGATTTACAGGGCTGTGTTTTCTTTATATTCTATAACTCATGCCATGGACAGGATAAATTATATTAAATCAGAGATCAATCTATATTTTCCATTTTCCGTTCCCCTTGACTCAAAGGGTAGCCCTTGGCCATCATACTTAATTCCATGCCAACTATTTTTCAAATACATTTACTTATTTACATGTAGGCTTTCTACTGCCTTACAGTATTTCCCTCAAATTAACTTTTCTGTGAAAACCATATCCAACTTACAGGAATTTGCTATCAGGTTTTAAATATGGAAGAGAATCATAAGAGAGCTTAAAATTAAAATTATCTACACTAATCTCATAAAATCTTTGGCATAAAGAGCTTTTTTCCTTGGTTGGTTTTGGGCTGGTCTATTTTAGAGGGCATATTATTAGAGTGCTCTTCGAAAATTCAAGCACAGTTTCTGTTGACTTCACCTGCCTCCATGGACCAACCTTCTAGAAGGAGATAAGGTCTTGAATCAGACACTGAAAAATGAAGAACTGGCAAGTGGTAACTGATGTTCTGAACTATTAATATTCAATAAAATGCAGGCATCAGTAGTGCAAAGGCAGAAGACAATTTATAAGTTCTCCATTTAGTTGTTTTCATCATGAACACCATATTTCTCGTTGTGAAATCCATCACCGTAAGGAATAGAGGTTATGAGAAGAAGTTATCCAAATGTTCTAGAAAATAAAGTTTTAAACTTTGCTCAGTTATTATAAGGGAAATCATGGTTAATTTTAACAAGACAATTGGCATGATTTTAAAAAGGATTTAGATCATGATTACCAGTGATATAGAAGAATTCCTTGATATTCCAATATGTCTTCAATTCTGTGTCCAACTTACAGACATTATCATATGTCCTAGGAAACAAAAAATACAAATAAAGCTATTTTATGATCGATTGTTAATAGTACCATTTTTTACTATTTATACTTCTGATGCAATTTACTTTTCTCTTTATGGATATATACAAAATAGAGTATAATTTGCTTAAATGCTGTTTCGAATTGACAGATTTTACAAATGGTATTAAGGAAACATATGTGAAATTAGCTGTAACTATAATATTTTTCACTAATAAGACCCTGAAAGAATGATTAAATGCAACTATTGGTATTTTCTTTTGATATGTATGTTGAGAAACATCTTTTTAATATAAAAATGTTATATAAATAATCAATATACTATATTTCCTTCATGTTTAATTGCTTGCAAATCTTTGGCATTACTGAAGTATTGAAACAGCAAGGTTTCCCCTAAGTTGGAAATGTTCCCTAATATAAATGTTGAATTCTTTGCAACCACTGAAAAAATATTCTTTGATCTGAAAGTGTGTAATATGGTTATGTTTAGGAATCCTTCAGCCTTATGCCAGTATTTAGCTATTACTTGAAAAAATTTCATCTGAAATGCATCATCTGCTTTTGGTCTTGATTTTCTTGTCATCATCCTATGCAATGCCTGCAGCCTTTTGCATTCTGTACTTTCACAGTTCCCTAGACTATTTCCATGCCTTGGAGGGTCTGTCAAGAGATTATGCCAAGGTCATCTTCTGGACTGCATTTGACTTTAAAATAATATTATATCAAACAAATCTGAATGAAGAATTTGTTACTTTGCAATATTTAGTCAAAAGGCAGTTACAAATTTAAATTCAGCCAGATGAATTTATATATCCAGTAACAGGATATGAGATAAAGCTCAGCTAAAGTGAGTGATCATTTTTGGATGATGAAACACTGAGAAAGGATAGGTCTAGTGTTGAATTCTCTTTCATTCATAATTAATGAATAGCAGGTACTAAAATTTAATCTGAAGGTCTATGAAGTAAAGCTTTGGTAATCAGAAAGCTTTAGCAGTTTTTTTCCCCTTTTCAGTTGTTCCTGTAAGTGCCTTGCTGGTGCTTTACTGATGAGGTCCCTTTCCCATCTTAAGTCTTTTAATATTCCATTTTGAACAGTTAAATGAAATACCAGTGTTAGTAATGTCTTCTTCGGCTTTCTCATCTAAACAGTAATCAAAAGCAATTTTTAACGCAGACATTCATTTTTTGCCTTGTGAACTTTATTATTTCTCTGTCAAGAAACAGAAAGAAAAGGAACTTCAAAATGTCAGCATTCATTGACATGAAACACAAAAGTGCACATTGTGCTTCACAGATATTTTATACACGTAAATATCTGCAGACTTTATTATTTCTAATATTGTTTCCATTTTTCAACACTTTGAATACTCTTTACAGAGTGAAACACAAGCAAAATAACCTCACAATTGCTTCCCTACTGTTGTTCCATGTATATCATTCTTTCCTCCGTAAAGCATACAGTGAATTTTGTATAAGTAACTGAGTTGTAGCAAATATGCATGCCATGCAGGTTCCTAAGTTTTACCTTATTTGATGAGAACACTTGCAAAACAAAAATTAAACCTGACCCTCCACTAACTTAAAAGGTTTTAAAGTAGAAGAAATTGCAGCAAGCCTACTTTTATTTTAATGCTTGTGACCTGGTAAGCAAAAAATAGTTTGTGTTCCCTGTGGTTTTATAAAAATTGTCAGAACACTTTAGTTTTAAGAGTTCAAAGACTTAACAGTCTGAAAACTGAAGAGGAAGTAGCAATTGCGTAATGCTAAATGATATATTAGAAGCATATGAGAGGTTTTAAAGTGGTTTTGTGTAGAAAATAATGAGCTACAGAACTGTGTATAGCAGTGTATTGTCAAAATTCTGAGGTTCTAATACTGGCTTTATAAAAAGTTCTAATTCTGAATCAGTAATGCACTCTTAGTCTTCTTTTAATTTATTATTTTTTTTAATATGTGACACTATAATTTCTGGTAATATGTCATGGGTTAGCATAGTTTGAATTTTTAAGGAAGACTCCATCAGCCTCGAAAGTGATCTTTTTGCAAAGAAGTGCTTACAGCTTCTTCTAGACCTGACAGAACCAATCAACTGGCTAGTTTGAATATTGACAACTTCTTTAAGCCACTTAAGAAGCTTGGTACGCCTCTGTGATCCACATTTAAGAAGGAGCAAAGCCCGGGAAGCTCTGTCTTCTGGCTTTCGGACAGGTACCTGGGGGGAAGCCTGGGGCACGGCCCAGCAGGGCTGGGCCCTGCTTGGCGTGGCCCAGCCCCCCCCGCCCCCCCAGCCCTGCTCTGTCCTCAGCCCTGCTCCGGCCCCAGCCCTGCTCCGG
>VXAD01010615.1:193853-226089 GCA_013399195.1 Dicrurus megarhynchus
CTGAAGCCACGAGAGAACTGTTTAACTGTTTTCGTGTGGAGATGTCTCCATAGCATGAGCAAGAGAGACTCCTGTCCCTGAGTGAACTGAGAAAGGTTGTTATAGAGATGGTAAACTGACTGAAAAATCTCGAGGGTTGTTTTTTTCTTATGTTGTCGGTGGGAGGAGGGAAGAAGGTGGGGGGAAGAGAAGTGCTCTGAAGGTTTAGTCTAACTTTTTTTCTGCCTTTTAGTTCTGTTAATAAACTTCTTTATTCTTTTAAGGTTTAAGTTTTGTGCCTGCTTTGCTTTCTCCCAATTATTATCTCACAGAAGGAAAACAAGTAAGTAATGGGTATTTTGAACCAAACCACTACAAAAAAATTGGTGTTTCTGCCTGGTTACCCAAACTGAACCTGCTACAGTAGCTCAACAAAGCTTACACACCTTTGCAAGGAACCATGCCTTCTCATTCAGAAGAAGTGACTGAAGGAGCTAGTTTGTATGGATTTTGGAAATTCTTCAGAAACTCAGCTGCCCTGCAGAAATTATTATGGGTTTTTTTCCCCCCAGTTAAGAGAAATAATGAATGGTTTTTTTGTGCCATATCTTTGGCTGATGTAAATTGTTTAAATGTCAAGGAGGTATGACAATTTTGAGCAGAAAATGCCAATGCATATAAATAAACTTGCTCACCTGTGTCCCAAGCTAACAGATTTTTGAAAATCTGAAAATAGCATTTCTTGGATGTAGATGATATTCATGAAGTCTATGAACTAATTTATATGCCTGGATTAAAACACCATAGAAAATTCTGTGATGTTCTGAATACTGCTTTTTTATATTTTGGGGGGCCTGGTTTTTTTAATAAACCTGAGACCCCAAACCTCACGTTTTCAATATCAAAACCATGATGGCATTATATAATGTTAAAAGGCCCACGTCAACCGAGTGTTTAGTTCTTGTTTATGTTAAAGTTCCAGAAATATTTATCATATGTGTCAATTCCTCTGAGACAAAAATTAAGCATATGAATTAATGTTTAATCGAACATGGCAGGCTCAGTGTAGCTTAACTGTTTAATGGCCATTTCACGTTTAAGTGATAAAACATGCCATCTGATGACTGGTTTCAGTGGAGTTTTCTCAGGTCCTATTTTTCGAGGTTTTACAACTGATTTTATTGACCAGCTTTTAATTTTTCTTATTTCACCAGTTATACTCCTACTGAGTAACAATGTATCAAGTACAATTCTATGGCTGTTGAAACTAACTGGCAATCAATACACACAAACAGAGCTGATTAGAAGCTTCAACATGAGAATAACTAATGAACAGATTTCTATTTGAGAAAATCTAAATTTTGCAGGAATATTTCAAGTTTCAAAAAACCATACTTTTTCACTCAAACCAAGTCACCTTCATTATATGAGGGTGAATAAAGTAAAGATTAGGTCCGTCATTGTGACAATAATTTAGTGCAAGATAGTGCACGTATATGAACATGAGTTTCCCACTTTTTCAGTGAACACATTAAGGAATTTAATGGTTTCTCATGTTTTTCAAAGTCCTTTTTGGCTTATTTGATGACGTAGTAAGTATTCTTTACATTTCACTACAGGTTTAAAAACAGGAAAATATGGGGGGTTCCCTTCAATTTTGGGAGAAATTAATCCATGCATATTTTTCAGGTTGTGGTGATCTTTTCTTTATTTGTTTAAGTCAGGGTTAGCGTAATTGAGACAATTTTTTTTTTTGTGCCATGTTTTTCGGAATTTAGTGGTCATAAATTTCTCTCCTTTGTATGTTACCACTCAAGACATATGATAAGATTGGTTGTATACACTAAGGAACTATGACAAGTCTTACTTTATTGTCTTTTGGCTGATTAATTTTCTTAAGCTCAGTTTATTTTGGGGTTTTTGTAGCTATTCTGAAGAAGCTATTTGGAAGCCATTCTGAAATTACTTTGCTGTCTGACAAGTAATATGCAGTGGAAATGTACATTTGCAGTCGTCAATAACTGAATTACTTGAACCGTCAATTCAAACAGGGAGGATTCAGTTTCAAAAGCTTGAAACTACAGTGTTTAAGGCACAAATTCTCCTTAGATATCCTATATCTACATACAGATTTTTGTTCTAAATTCATCATAACTATTTTTTCACCCAATGGTTTAACAAATTATAGAAAAATTTGTATTCTTTCTACTGAAATTCCTTTCCCTTATTGTATGCACTTGTCAGCTATTGTAAGTTCCTTGATGACATGCTATACAGCAAAACCTTGCTTATACTCAAGACATCACTGTACTTTTTTTTTTTTGCTCATTTTATTACTTCTATACCTTTTCACTAGTTGTTAATTTCTTCATTTACCTTTACCTTTTCTTTTCATTGCCAAACACGATGATTGGGAAAGTACTTGAGGGATATCCAGCTTCATTAGGACTTTTTTAGCACATCACTGTGATGCCAGCACATCACTTGATTGTAAAGCACTTTCAAATCTAATCTGGTTAAACTTTGTTTTCAGTATCTAAATGTAACAAATACCCAAGTAACTTTAACAGGATAAATGTCATTACTTCTAATCATATTTCAGGTTTGTAGTGGAGCAATACTTCTGAAAACTGTAGCTTGTATTAATGATGTGACACTGATTATGACTGGTGATGGGTGAAAGCAAAGACAATCCAGGTAAGGCTATAGGAGATTAATTTTTTTTTTTTTTGCCTGACAGGCTGAATTTACATATTTTTTCCAGATCCATGAAATCTAAATGATTGTAGCACAATGAAATATCTTACTATGGATAGGCATTAGGAACATTTACTGTTCTTTCCTTTGATCCTATGTGTACTACTGGACATCCTTATTTTTTCTTTTGTTTCTCTCCTGTCTACACTTATCTTCAATTCAAAGTGAGTAAATAAATGCTTTTAGCTTTCCTTTTTTAACATTGAGATACTAGTAGTTTCTCACTTTCCCTTATTTTTACTATTAGTCTGACTTTTTTTATTTTTCTACTCTTATGTGACAAATTTTTGCCCCAAAAGTTTACAGCTGCCTTTTTGGTTTTTGGTGGGGGTTTTTTAAAAACATTTCCATGGAGTTTTCTTTGTGTCACTCTCTTTTTTTTTTTCCTTTTCTTTCTGTACTTTGTTTGGTTTCCTCTCTGTTTTTTAATTTCAGCTGAATGATCTATAAATATTTGGTGCATCCCTTATGCAACAGGCCTACTATATCTTGTGTTGTTTGATTATATAACTTAATGATCAGTGAGTAATTCCATAGAAGAGAGTGGATTATTTGCAAATCCATGGCTGTTTTAATAATAATGGTAGTTTTTATCAACCACAATTAAATAGTTTCTATTATGCTTTTTGACTAATATGAGGAAGAATATCTTTTCTTTGTATTTCATAGTACAGATGATCTTGAAACAGATAATAAGTCAATATGGATGAGTTACTGAATATCAGAAATAATTCAAAAAGCATTTCATTTCTATGTTCTGTGTAAATTAAAAATCTGTGAAGAGTAACTGAAACACCTTAATAGTTTAGAAACTTTTTAGATCCTTCCTTCTACAATGTAGTCACCTCAGATGCTCTTAAAAATATTAAGAATCATATGGCTTTTGCTTTCTGTCTCTTCTTATTTAAACATTCTGCCCCTTAATTAAAACTGGATCAAAAGCCCCAGACTTTAAAAAAAGAAAAAAAAAATCTGGTTTTAGAGTGCCTTGCTGTGGCCGTTAACACACAGAGCTTACTGCTGGGAAAGACTGGTGCTCAAAAGACAGAGGAAAACAGCACCTGCTTTCTCACGCTGGTTTATGTTTGCAGTCTTGATAAAAATGCAGGACAGCATATGCAGAAACTGTGTGGAAACACTATTCACATGGTAATTCCTTTGTATCTGAATAATTTCTTTTCAGGTGCCTGAATGAATGCCAGACTAGTGGGAGGATTCGAACATCCCTTCCCTTAAGTTAAGAAGTTCCACATATATATAATCTAACTGATGTCTTAGATCAAAGACCACCACTTTGGGCTCAAAAATTAAACGTAGACTCACTGATTGAAATCAAACCCAAGTTAAACTAAATAACTTATCTTTAGATAAAAAAAGCTCAAATGAAATTTACCAAAACCTTAATTCTTCTAGATGAAAGGCAAAGGCATTGTAAAGCTTTCCTCATGTTATTTCCACTCATGTCTAGTGACAAAACACAGAACTGGGCTGACACTTGCTAAATTTCAGTCAGATACAAACCACTATTTTTAATTAAGTTTATGTCACAGGCCAATGCAAAAAAATCCCTAGATCAAAAGTAACATTCATGATATGAGAAAAATAAGTGTAATCAAACTGGTAACATGAGTCAAGAGAGGTGGATCAGAACACTACTTTTCTGAGCTGATGTCATAGCATCTTAATCTTTGTTCAGGTTAGGAAAATGTCTAACCAAGTTCAAACATTCTGTACCCAAGGCTTCTGCTTCACATTTGATGTGTTTGAAAATTAAAGCAAGTAATATTCCTATGTAAGCATGTCCAGTGTCATTTTGACAAGTTTCTTAAGACTGGCCAGTAATAACTGATAAAGTAATACTCTGACTGGAATGAAGCAGCTGGTCAAAATCTGTAGCCTCTCATATGCTGGAAGGCTAGCTGAACATGGTGTCAATTTTAGTTCCAATACGTAGGTATACTGGTGTGTGACTTAATATCTATTTGCAGCATAAATTAAGCTAAAGGAATGCACCAATGCAAGGTAAAGATGCACGAAGTAGCAAGTGGTCGTTAGACTGCAAATCACTTAAGTCTAAATCCTCATCTTCCTTTTTCACCTCTCAAGCACTTTCTGTTCCAAATTACTGTTCAGACTGGGAATGGGATATTATTTAAAGTAGAAGCAAGGTGCACTTCCTTTACAGCATGTCATCTCTACCTGCCCCTGCTTGCGCTGTTTAACTGTGTTCTCATTACACTTCTGCTGACCCAAAAAACAAAAGGCATTAATCAGTGTCTTGATTGCTACAGTTCAACCCAAAAAGCTAACTAAATTATCATGTTTTCCTACACAGACAGTGAATCTGTCCACATCCACTAAAAACTTACTCAAGATCATTAACAAACCATGCCTAAGTATGCTTACAGTTCTGGCAAACCTTTTGGCATCCATAGCTACGTGTCATTTTGGGACTGAAACAATAAACTGGGCTCAGATTTGCATCATTTTAGTTTTGCTTATGGAAAGTTTTTTATTTTCTAATTGTTGAGACTCACTACCCCAAAAATTTGGTTATTTTTCTAGGACTAAAGAAAAGTATTAGTTCTATGTAGGACTAAAACATCTTGAATTTGGCCCATGTTCCTGAAAGGAATGGCTCAATTCTCCTTCTAGATATACACCACATAAAGGGAAAGAAAACTAAGTGCCTTGAGTTTTGCTTTTTGCTTATTTTAATGAAAAATATAATTTCCAAAATAACTCAGAAGTAAAACAGAAAAATTGCTCAAGAAAATATGGGAACCTGTGTGCCACAAAATAGCTATTGATAGTTCATTTATAAACAATAGAGAAAACATGCAAACTTGCACGTGGGCAAACTTTTTTGGTTGCCAAAGGTGTTGAATGTGACTGACACAGGTCATGAGAAGTGTGCCGGCTGCCCAAGTGTGAGAAAACTTACAGAAGTCTACTCTTGTACCAGCTGAGTTCAGTGTGTAAAGGGCTAACAATTGTTCAATGCTGTCTGCTCGAAGGCAGAGGCCCACAGAACCTCTGACTCAGTGGCATGACTGCGAGTGCAAATAATTCTGTTCTCATCCACCAAATTGTGTGGATGGTACATTAATGTTGTGGACAGCCATAACACAATAATAAACAATAATAAAGTAGATGATAAGATGCCCATACTTTCTTTCTAGTAGGGGGTAAATCAACAGATCTTCCCAGTACAGAAATGCAGGAGGTAGTGTCAACTAGAAGTGGGGAACTCTGTGTATATAAGAGGAAATATTCTGCAATCTCTGGATGAAAATGTGAGGAAAGGTAATAGTCTACTGCCTTCTACTATCCTGTACTAAAAAAGCCATTCCTGAAATGTATTATTTCCTAACTCAGTTTGAGAGCCAGTAAGCTCAATTTTCACGGTAATGTGGAAACTGATTGGCAGAAAGAAAACATCCATTTATTGACATGGAAAAAACCCAACCAAATCTCCCCTTTTTCCTAGTCACACCAATTAGTCATCTCAGCTTCAAGGAAATCAGGGACTTTTGGTAATGGAGACAAACTTGCCTGGATTGCACGAAGAAAAAGAACAAAATAGAAGGAAAAGATTGTTTGAGAGGTAATATCACCAAGGAAGACTATGGCATTTGAAACACCATTTTAATGATCAGTATAGTCTGGGACTGGAATAGTAAAAAAAAAAATCTCTCTCCACTGAATTTTTACATCCTTTAATGCTTTTTCATCTTTGTCTTGGAAAGGGGATTTATTCTACATTTACATTAAATCTGGGATTTTTTTATTATTATTTATATATGTCTCTGCATGTTTGGAATGTTTCTCAGTCTTTTAGTTGTGGAATAACGATGTTATGGCTTCTGTAATTAGATCTTCCACATTGTGAAGG
Source organism: Dicrurus megarhynchus (assembly GCA_013399195.1). NCBI lineage: Eukaryota > Metazoa > Chordata > Aves > Passeriformes > Dicruridae > Dicrurus > Dicrurus megarhynchus. Next base: position 200,485 of record VXAD01010615.1, read on the forward strand.
GCTTGTTGGATATAGTGTCAGTCAGTAAGCATATTATTAGCCAAGATGAATTATAAATGAGGACATGGGTTTGTGACTGTTGAGGTATTGTGTTGGGAAGCTGTTCTGGCTCTCTCTGTAAATGTGAAGGAAAGGGATTAAATGCAAATGCCACAGCCGCTGCATTACTTGTAGGCTAGGGTTTTAAGTTTTTCATTTCAGTTGTTCTCAAAATCCCACTGACTTACATTTATCAGGTGTAGCAAGAAAAAAACCAAACCTAAACCTTAGCTCTTGTCCTAATGCTGATGGGACAGATTTCCTGAACTATGGTCTGAGGAAAAACATATTAACTGTAATAAACAGGCCTTATAAAAGTTTTAAATCCTACTATAGCTAATCAGTTTGAACAAGACATTTAAGCTGTAAATAGCTTTTAAAAGTAAACAGAGCTTTACACTAAGTGACAGCTACTATTACATTTTCTGCTTCTGAGTGTGAGAAAATTAATGTACCAAGAAAATGCCTACTATTTAAAGACATCTTGCTCCAGACATTTTTAACAACTGATATTTGCAGTGGGTAGACCACTGAAGTGTTTTGTCATTAAATTATGCACTGTACATTAGAAACATATGTACCACTGGAAACTTTACATGACAGCACAGTCTTCAAGGTCTGCCAATTTAGGGTGCTGCTAAAACAGAATACACAATATGAGTTACAGATTAGCTGGCCTACCTAAAAAAACCCAACAGAAACAGAGCAATGATTTTCTGTTCTGCAATACCACTCTATGTTTGAGAATTAACTAGTGGATTAAGATTTAATCTGAAGAATTTACTGGTCTGAATTTGGAGAAAAAACTTGAACAGAGAAATTAATATAACTAAAGATGATAAAGTCATATTTGAATATTAGGTATAAATTTCCATAAGAGTGGTTTTGTTAGGAGCAATTCAAGTCCTGCTACAATTCAAGACCAAAGTACTGAAAACCAGTTCCGTTATTTATTTGGCATCCTTAGGATATGGACTTTTTTTTTGATTTTATTTAGATAAAGAGAAATTATTTTGTTATGCTGTCTATCACAATGATTTTTATTTCATTTCTCAAAAACTTTTGTGTCTCAAAACCTCAGAATATTCATATTATAGAAATATAAATTTCTATTTTATGCAAACTACCTTGTGCAGCCTTATACTTCATGGTGCTTCTCTATGAGAGATGAGGCTAAAATGCCTAACTTCCCTCTTGTAAACGAACTGTGAATACAACAGTTGCTTTAAAGGAGGATTAAAAGGCTAATAAGAAATCCAGTGTAGGTGTGCCTTAGGTGCCTGATCCAATAGCTGTCAGTGGTCTCTGTGTTCAGCAGGTTTAAGAAACTGGATTGTAAATAGGGTTTATACAGGAAAAGAGTTTAACTCAAATTTTTTCATTTCTTGAATATTTCTACTGACACAAATTACAAATTCTGCTCTTCAAAATGTTGGATGTCATGATTTTCAAGCATGGAAAAGAGTATGTGTTTTCTGAAGTGACTTTGACACTGACACTGCTCAGCAGTGAATATTGTCTGGAGTCTTTGTCAATTTTGTCAAGGAAAATTTGGTTTCTGAGTGAAGATGGGTAATTCTTGCATCTAAAATTTGCGATTTTAACATATACTATGTTTTTTGCCTCCCCTACAGTCATTTAATCTGTGGGCCTCTTCCCTTTGGTGATGGTGATGAAAAATAACCAGGACTTTGTATTCCTACTCTTTCCCAGCAAACACCCATCCCCTTTCCCATTCAGCTGTCTGAGATAGGCAGTATGAGTTGTCCTAAGATAAGAACACCAGGTCAGTATTGCAGAAGGAGATGTTTGGATGGTTGCATAGTTAATGCATTCCAGAAATGGGGTGCAGCGAGTTCAGTTTGTAAACCGAGCAGAACATAGGTGCACATTGGCCTGCAAAAGAATATAAAAGACTCTTGGAGACTGGACCAACTGGGCAAACTGGTCTTTCAAGGTTGCAGGCAGCTTCTTGTTGCATATCCTCCTCTCCCCTTCTCCTGCCCCTTCCTTACAGGGATGTCTGCAGGTCACTACTGAAGACTGGGAACACTTTTTTGGATGGCTGAGTGAAAGACCTAAAATCCAGTCAAATATGGAGATAAAATCTTAACGTAATTGTGTAAGTAATTTGTTGATTCACATTTCTGAATTCCTTAAGGTAAGAAAATGTAAACCTATACATCTTTAGCCCTACCTGCTTATAACTCTTTAGACATAGACCAAATCTAAGATGAAGTAGACCTAGCCACACTTAGCCTTCTCCAAGTTTAGAATGCAAGGGAGTCTCACTGAAGCTCAAGACTAAATAGCCTCATAACCAAGATCTGATTCTACTATAATCTGTAGAAACAGATGATGGAGTTGTTATTTAGACACTGCACTGGTAATATTTAGATACTGTATTAGCAACAGATCTAATCGTAATAAACTCTTCTCAACTACTCTGCTTCACCCTCCTATGCTTTATTCTGCTCTCACCTCAATTTTAAGCAAGTCTATCAATAGAGATATGGTTAGATGGAAATAAAGCTAGTGGCAAAATGCAGCTCTTGAAGAGGAGATTAGTTGTCTATCTCCAACATCTGCAATTCAAACAGCAAAGTTGAAGGAAATAGATTGGGAACAAAGAGCACAAAATTTATCTTCTCTTACAAAAAGAGGACAACGCAAAAGGTTGGGTTGCAGGTTAGGAATAACAAGAATTTAAGTCTCAGAATCTTTCAAAAATTACTGTTTGATGAGAATAAGGCCAAATCTGCTTCTGATAATTGCTGAGAATAACATTCACAGGAACAGCTCATAACAGGAAAACACTACTTAGTTTACAGACTTTAAAGCAACATTAGGAGCACTTCATTAATTTATGAATGATATGATGGATCAGCACTCAGTGGACAACACATTCAGGATCAATAGCAATAACAGATGAACTATAATACCGGAAAAAAAAAATAACACCCATGTGCAGATACACACAGTCACATACGCAGACACAGACACGGTCACATGCATATCCCCCCTGTAACACAATATTTGGGGATTACAGTCACACCCATAAGGCCCCAAAAACTTGCTTGATGAGACTATTAGAAAATCTTACAGTTTTTTATGTACCCTGAGTTAGATGCAAGGGAGAAATATAGACAAGAAGTTCTCAAGAAGTCAAAACAGCATAAAACTTTACTGGCAAATTCAGAAAATCAGAGAACTTTGCCAGAAGTTTAGATCAGCATTCAATCAACATAAAACACTTTACAAAGCACTAACTTAGACTATTTAATTTAGCAAACTCCAAATCCATCTGATTTTAAGTTACTCAAAACTCTGCGAAAAGGGAATTAGAAGATGCAGAAAGAGAGAGAAAGATAGACAATATATAGAAAAGACCAAATATAGCTACCATTCCTGGTTCCAGCAGTGTTCAGCTGGTAGAATTTCCAAGAGGAGGTAGGGTCAGGACGTGTGCTTGCTGCCAGCTTTGATTGAAATACCCTTGGGCCTTCCTGGGCCCTTCCCCCAGGTGGGACTTCCGGTCATTTGGCCACTGCAAGGCCAGGCTGCGGCTCCGGGGTGGGGTGTGGGCACTGCCTCCGGTGTGCCAGGGACTGGCGGCCACTGCGGGGCTGGGATCCAGGCCCGGGCTGGGTGTGCGGGGCAGGGCCTGGGCACCAGGGCACGGCCCGGCTGCCCCTTCCCCTGAAGGGAATCCTCACAGTCTCTCACAACACCCCACTTCTGATTGTGAATGTTCTCCTCTGTACCTGCATACCCTTCCTAGGGGAGATGGATATTTCAGCATTACTTTCACCTGCACTACACCCTACACCATGCTGACCCATGTTTATTTTCCCTGAGATTTTAACAATAGCAGTTAATTTTGCTAATATTTGTCTAAATAATAGTTCTATATTCTGTGTGTATTTCTTTTATAAAATGGGAATGACAGAAAATACCAATTTTAAGAGAAAAAACTGAAAGAAACTATGAAACACACAATGAACTGTAAGAAGCAGATTTTGTTCTAGTAAAGCCTAATAGAATAAGCTAGTGACTATCCTCAACATTCTTCTTGTTTTGTTGGTAGATTTTTAATTTTTTTAACCTAAACTATTATTTATTTCTGAATAGATCGTTGTCTGGACTTAGGTTTTGCCTATTCTAGCAGGCCCAGTGATGTCTAATTTGAAACATAGTCAATTTTGGATACAATCATTAGCCCATGATTAACAGCATTCTTGTAGAAAACTGCCCACAATGAACAATCCCATATTTTGTGGTCTCATCAAGGAAAGTATGTAACGTCATTGTTAACTGGACCTTAGGTAACTGCAAATTATTCTCTCAGACATAATTATTCCATTTTTCTTGGATCTTATTGGATAAAAACATGAGATGTTTTAAGATTTTTTTTTTTTGCCTGTTGTTTAGTGGGAAGGCAAAGAGTGAGGGCTTGGCTGCAGTCAGTGCAGATCTGTAAGGAGTCTCTGCTCCCTGGCTATATTTTTTCAGTTTCTCAGAAACTAATTTTTAGTTTTGCTGAAAGATTAAAAAGCAACTTGTCCCTTTGTGGGTATGTTACTAATCAAAGACTTGATGACAAACAAGAATTAATATTAGATCTCTTTAGAGGAAAACAGGAGATGAGGAGAAGAAAAGATCACAAGCAGTATATTAACATAACATTCATGGATTTCCTCTCTGTTTCCTCCTCTAACTGGGTGGTACTTTGAAGCTGTGAGAGATGTCATGACACATCCCTAGAGTAGTAAGAGCCTGAAATCTTGACTCGTTCTGACTTGAAAAGATAGACGAAATGCAGGTTTTACTGGACGGCTTCAACAGAAGGCATTGGCTGAATATCTGCTGTTTATGTTATAGTCAACTTTATATTCTATTTTCATTGAACAGGGAATAATGATGATGCTTTATGGAAACAGTTATGACTTAAGTGGAAAAGTTGTGAGAAAAAAAAAAGGATGTGCTAGAAAGTAAGAAGGGAGGAAGTGACCCTGAAAAACTGACATAGGGATAGAAGATAAACAGAGTATTTGTGGTGAAAGGCTGAAGGAGAAAGTACTGATTTCCAGTAATATTAGGGTGGTGTGGCCAATTTTGAATATCAATTAAGAAAGAATGAGGTGTCCCCTTTCTCTGCAAGCCTGATAACAACAAGGCTATATTTTAACTTGTGTTTTAGGGGGCTGACTTTCTAGGCTTGCAGAAAGTTGTGTGTGTAAACATGTGTGCCAAGAAGCGGACTGTATTCTTTGTTAGATGCATGAGATATGAGAAGGCTCTGCTTTCTTAAAATATGACCAGAGAAAAGAACCCTTTACTATTTAAGAATTGATATATCTACAATTACTAAGGTGTTTCAATTATACTCCTTGGCTTCAGCCTCAGCCACAGACAGACCTTGCACTATTTAGTAATCTGACATAGATTACAAGGATTATCACAGAATCACAGAAGCAATTAAGTTGGGAAAGACCTCTGCGTTCATCATGACTCCAGCTTTTGACTCAACGCCATCTTGTCAACTAAATCATGGCACTGAGTGCCACATCATCTTCTCTTAAGCATCTCCAGGGACAATGACTCCACCACCTCCCTGGGCAGCCCATTCCAATGCCCAGTCACTCCTTCTGTGAAGAACTTCTTCCTAATGTCCAACTTAAATTATGTAGAATTGCCAAAGAAACTGGGACTTTTATCTTGTTAAAGAATTTATTCCTATCGAATGATCTTTCCCCAGCACTTCTGCATCCAGATGGGCTACAGAGAATCCGTTGATAACAGAATAACATGCCCTTTGGTCTAGTATGTAGTATGAATGTGTGGTTTCAAAACTACAACTAGGCTCTATGCAAGGCTTTCTGTACAACAGAATACCACAGATGAAGGAGGATGAGATAAGGGGGAGCTGGGGGATTCTCCACTGCATTCCTCTTTACTCTATAGCCACTACCTATCACAGATCCACACTTTTTTTTTACTCCGGTGATCTTTTTGTTATCAGTGGTCTCATGTGCTGGCTTACAGGAGACTGTTCCCTGGGATAATGCATAACAAAGATTAAAGTCTGTAGTTATTCTGTCCATAACACCTGAGTAGAGTTTTTCACTTATAGAACCCACGTAAGAATTATTGTTTACCTTGAAATAGCTGATTGTTAAATTTTCTGTGATATAATAGTGTCTTCTGTGTCACTGCAGAACCATTAAGTTTCTGAGACATATATATTACTATGCTTTGGATTTCTTCTGGAAGGTAGAAAAAAAAGAGAAGACTTTCCAAATGTTTTGTTTCTAAATGGATCTATTTGGATTCTTTGTTCTTACAATTCACTACTGTTGTAGAAATAAATTGTAAACTGTAAACTGCTGAAGTTTTGGCCATTTCCTTAGTAGTGAAACACTTCTAGTAACTTGAGCAAGCCTGATGATGCCAAATTTTGCCCTCCCATGACCTCTACTCCTTCTGAGCATGACCGTGTTTTTGCTAGAGAATGCTGAGGTCTGGATTTCATTGTCAAGGAATGCCTTGGAAGGTAAGTTTTCCACGTGACAGAGGTAAGTGTTTGGCTTTCAAGGCCTCTCTACTATAATTCTTAAACCTTTATTTCCAAATGGGGAACAGAAAGAGTAATAAAAATGTGCAAAATGTATTTTCTGAGGAAGAGGTGTGTAGGTAATGTATCACAAATTTTAATGTGCATACAGTTATGAGGTAACCACATCTTGGAAAATCTGACACAGTTTGCTTGTTGATGTTTTCTTTTTACTTTGTTCCCTAACACTTCTAAGAAAGTAGCACACATTGAAATGCAGATCAGAGAAAGATGATGGACTGAGGGCTTCATATTAGTAGGATATAGACTTATTCACTCATCGGTCAGTCATAGGGACAGCCAGTAATGGTACTCGCCTGAAGTCACTTCTCTTTAGTGAATGCTAGATAGGGTGTATGAGTGAACTAAGAAACTTTTTATTCTTAAGGAGGTATGCCCACTGCTTTCTTTCCAGCTTTCCTGGCAGATGCAACAGAGGCCAAGATTGAATGGTGACTGACAATAGTCTATAAGAAATTGGAAGACCTTGTACCTTCGGTGAAGTCCTTGGATCTTGGGTGTAGCATGCGTCTTTTAGGTATTTGGATGGAGACAAGTGCTGAGCTGCTGTAAGACAGCAGCTTAGCAACTGACATATTTGTCAAGCTAATTAAAAAATAAGAGACAGTTGCAACAGATTGAAAAGTACTGCTAGGGCTCATGAAGATTTCCTGAGGTCTCTAAGAGGAAACAGGGTAGTTTTCTAAATGTGATGGTCCAGTGGGCATCACAATGGATGTAAGATTTTCAATATACTGAAAAGTGGGCTGTGAGATACAGTAACCTGAATGGGCTAGTACACTAAATGAGATACACAACTCCCATCTCAGTTAAGCATATATGAGATATCCTGCTCAAGGACTCATGATTAGTCATTTTGTTTACTTCTAGATGAAGACAGATAGTTTAGAAAAGGAAGAGTAATACCCGGAAGCTAATTATCTTTTCCTATTTACCTTACTTCCCATCCCACACGGGGGTATTTTTGTTAAAATAGTACGCAACACTCCTAACACAGAACTTGGGGGTAGAAAAAAAATGACCAACAATTATCAAAAGACCCCCAAAACAATCTGAGGGGGTTTTTGAAGAAGGAACTAAGATTACATTATCTGAGTTTCATAATTGTAGCAAAATTGTTAATTTTTTTTCTGATAAAATAAATAGTTGTACTCCTTTTTTTAAAAAACATCATAATTTTGAAAATCTTTTTAAGTAAAGGTATTTAGGAGGTCTAAGTTATTTTGTGCGAACAGTTGTTAGAAATCTGTGTGAAATCAGAACACAGACAAGAATTTAAATTTGAACCATCTCGTTTGGAAGACTGCAGTCAAAATTGAAGCTTTAAATCAATCTAAATATGTAATAGTACGGAAAATTCTTCTTTCAAAAGTGTATCCAAATTTCTGCTATAAAAATAATATATGGGTTTTGCTACACTTGTAAATTCTGCCAGCTCTCCTCAGACAAAGTGCTAGGATTAATTTTTTCCTCTACCATTGCTTAATTTCAAAATTTTTTCAAAGATTGTGTTTTGTTGTTCTTACCGTGAAACTTAATAGGCCACTTGCCCATCTCAAAAAGAATAGGGAAGCATTATGCCTTAGCTCCACAGTGATTTTGGACATAAAACTCTGGCATTTACCCAAATATCTTTGACTGTCCTTTGTGACCTTCACTAATGGGCTGATTTTGAAAGCAAATTAGTTGACTCTTCTGATTTTAGAAGGAAAGAAACAAATTAATTTCCTGTTTGTTAGTTTAGCTATTAGGTTGTGGAAGTGTTTTGCTGAAGTATTGGTCTTCATTGCATAAAGACTGATAAGGTATCATCAACTCCAACTCCGTGCTCCTCTCCAAAGACAGCAACCTAAAACTAAATCATATAGCATTACCCAGGTGCTCCTTCAACTCTGACACGCTTCTCAGACTTTACTCCTCCAAGGTGAACAAGCCAAGTAACCTCAGCTGCTATGTAGAATTCCTTCTCTTGAGGTCTTTGAGCATCTTGATCATCCTCCTCTGGACACATTCTAGTACTTTGACATCCTTCTTATATTGCAGCACTCAAAACTGCACACAGAACTCACAGTAAGGGAAATCCAGCACAGAACATAGGGGGACAATTCCCTCCCTCAACTGACCAGCAGTGCTGTGCATGATGCATCTCAGGGCATGGTTGACCCTCCTGGCTGCCAGGGCAGTGCTGACTCATGTTCAACTTCCTGTTGACCCAAAGACCCAGATATCTTTCCTTGGGGCTGCTCTCCAGCCTCTTGTTTCCCAATTTGCATGTATGACTAGGATCACCCCATTCCAGGTGGAGAATCCTGCACCTGTTAATATGAATACAGTTCAGGGTTGCCCAGCCCTCTAGTCTATCCAAATCTCTCTGCAAGGCCTCTCTAAAAGAAGCCCAAAGTTTCTCCCATCTTTGTATCATTGACAACCTTTCTTAATGTATATTTGATTACTGCATCCATGTAATTTGTAAAACCATTAAAGAACACTGACACTAAAACTGAGCCTTCAATTTGAGCCTCTCAAATGATTTGTTATCATATAGTACATTTAGACATTTACATATACAGCAGCAAGCCCAACCATATAGGTAAGTCTAAGGTGCTTAAAAGATATATAGGGATTAAAATGTTGTTACTATTTGTATGGATAATGAACTCAGCTTTTTCAAGATCTGAAAAAAAGTACATTGAATTAGTTCTTTAAGTATACCTTCTTTTTCAGGAAGTCTAATAAGGGATAATGTCCTCCAAATCTTTTAAATCTGGATAAGTTAATAACCAGAAACAGTAACACTGGTTTGCACACTGCAGTAGAATGTAAGGAAAAGAAAAACAAGATTGTAAAAGAGCACTAAAAAGCAGTAGTAATTCTAATAAATGTTTTAAGTTTGCTCTCTTTTACATGCTGTGGCTAGTTAATGTCATCAACTGCAATACACTTTATCAAGTGAAGGATGGTTTTAATTTGTCCTTCTCTTGTGAATCATTTGCTTACTTGCCATTTGTTTTTCTTCCAAAAAGTCTGTTAATTTCCAGTTTCTGTCACTATGAATATCAAAACCAGGATTGGCTTTCAAGAACACAAGCATTTATAAGTTCATTTTCCATTGTCTTTTATCCCTGAAGTTCATGCATCCTAAACTTTTTTAGAACTCTAGTGTATTGAAATTTCCTTTGTTCTTTCACTGTTACTTTGTGTAACTCAACCATTACTTTTCTGAGTGTGTCTTTATTAAATCCTTTGTTATACCTATTTTGTAAGGAGTTCCTAAACAAAAGAGGGTGTGTAGTGCATCTGATGTGTCTTGGTACGCTTTCTGGATGACAAGTTTTCAGTAGATCTCATGGATGCTATGCATGAAACCTTTATTGTGAAGGCATTACATATTTTATCTGTTTATTGTGCTCACTCAGCATTTCCAAAAAAAAAAAAAAAAATGAAGTGGCCAAAGCTTTTAATTTTCATTGGAACAGGCCTTTTCCATAAAGAACTGTGGAAAACATCTTGTTTTGTTGCTCTTGGTCCAGGGATTTTCAGTACCTGATGGAATCAGTGTGAACCTAGAAATTTAGAGTGAAAAATCATTCGTATTGAGAACCTAATGTTTGTACTCCAGCATTTTTTAGTCTTTTTACTTCAGGCAATTGGAATGCATCCTCTGGGCTTATTTCATCCATATGTTCCAGGAGTGCTCTGTAATATGAACCAAAATATAAATGGAGACAATTGGAATATTTGTTTCAAGATCATACTCCTGATCCAAACAAAACACTAAAGTAGATACATCCATAAACTGTTGGTTCTGTTTATCTGATTTCCTATTTCTTGCAAATATTTTCCAAATCACTGTTCTCCTTTGCATATCTGAAGCTTTTCCTTCTATAATTATTGATTACTTTGTTTTGTGGAATATTTTGAAGTAAGTTTACCTCAAATCTGATGAGTCATGTTTAGAGAATTATAGAGGTGTGCTTGGGGAAAAAAGGCTAAATTTCATGGAATCGTAGAATAGTTTGGATTGGAAGGGACCTTTTAAAGGTCATCTGCAATGATCAGGGACATCTACAACTAGATCAGGTTGCTCAGAGCCTCATTCAACCTGACCTTGAATGTTTCCAGCTACCATCCATCACCTCTCTGGGCAACTTGTCTCATTGTCTCACCACACACATTGTAAAAACGTTCTTTGTTATAGCTAATTTAAACTGACTCCTTTTCAGTGCAAAGCCTTTCCCCCTCATCCTATCACTACATGCTCCTGTAAAAAGTCTGTCTCCCACTCTGTAGACCCCCTCTAGGTACTGAAATCCTGCTGTAAAGTCTCTTTCACATCACCAGGCTGACAGTTCCAACTCTTTCAGTCTGTCTTCACAGGAGATGTGCTCCAGCCCTCTGATTGTCCTCATGGCCTCCTCTGGACTTGGTCCAACAACATCATGTCTTTCTTGCGTTTGGTGCTCCACAGCTAGATGCAGCACTCCAGCTGAGGTCTCACCAGAGCAGAGCAGAGGGGCAGAATTTCCTCCCTCAACCTGCTGGCCACACTGCTTTGGATATAGCTCAGAGAGTGTTTGATTTTCTGGACTGCAAGTGCACATTGTGAGGTCATGTATAATTTTTTGTCCACCAGCACCCCCAAGTCCTTCTCGTCAGGACTTCTTGTAATCCCTTCATCCCACCGCCTGTGTTGGAACCAGGGGTTGCCCTGACCCAGGCACAGCACCTTGCATTTGGTCTTGTTAAATCTCATGAGATTCCCACGGGCCCAGTTCTCAAGCTTGTTCAGGTTCCTCTGGATAGCATCCTGTCCTTCAGGTGTGGCGACTGCACCACTCAGCTTGGTGTCATCAGCAAATTTGCTGAGGGTGCAATTGATCCCTTTGTCTATGTCAATGACGAAGTCTTTAAACACTACTGGTCCCAATACAGGCTGCTGAGGGACACCCTTTGTCATCAGTGTCTACTGAGATACTGAGTCATTGACCTCTACACTCTGGATGAGATTCAATCAATCAATTCAATTCATTGAACGGTCCACCCTTCAAATCCATCTCCTTCAAATTTAGAGAACAGGGTGTTGTCAGGGACTGTGTCAAAGGCTTTACAGAAGTCCAGATAAATGACATCTGGAACTCTTCCATGTAAATGACACCAGTAGCTGTCCATGGATATAGTCAATCCATCATAAACCACTGAGTTGGTTGGGCAGGACTTGCCCTTGGTGAAGCTGCACTGACTATCTCTGATCATTTCTATGTCCTCTCCCTGCCTTAGCACAGCTTCTAGGAGCATCTTTTCCAGGATCTTCCCAGGCACAGAGTGAGGCTGGCAGGTCAGTAGTACCCAGGGTACTCCTTTCTACCCTTTTTAAAGATGGGTACAATGTTTCCCTTTTTCCTATATCCGGGAACTTCACCTGACTGCCATGAATTTTCAAGTATCCTGGAGAATGGCTTGGAAACTACATCAGTGAATTCCCTCAGGACTCTAAGGTGAATTCCATCAGATCCCATGGACTTATGTATATTGAGGTTTCTCAGGTAGTCATGGACCTGTTCTTTACTTACAGTGGGAATTTGCTCCCCTAGTTCTTGTCTTATATCTTGTATTATATGCAGTTGAGAGGTATGGGAAGATGGGTTGCCATGGAAGACTAAGGCAAAACTTGTTTAGTATCCCTTTTGTTCTTGGAATATTGTTATTTTTCTTTTTAAAATATCTTATGGCAGATGGATTTAGGAGCAATAAGAAATGGTGATTTCTTTTAGCTTTTATGTCAAAATAAATGCCAGATTTTTACCCGAATGTCAAGGAACAAGCAGCTTGGACAGTCACATACTATTTCTTTATATAAGTGACAGGACATAAAATAGTGTTGTTGGCAGAAACTGAGCAGAACAAAATGAACCAAAAGGTAAAATCTGAAACTTAGTAATGGGTAAAAAAGTCACAGAATACATGGTGTTCAGTCAGTAGCATCCAAGAAACTTCATGTTTCTGGAGTCCCTGTGTCTCTGAACAGAGTAAAAGCAAAAATGTCATCCTGAAAGTGTTGACAGATGGTTTTTATGAACTGTAGAGTAAGTTTGACACATAATGCTTTTGAAGAACACTGTATGGAATAAACTAGGCTGCAATATTTTTTAGATTAATTATTGTGACTGTGATCTTCTACTATGGTTATAAACATTCTTTATACAATTTGGGGTTATGTGTTTTCCTTTTGAACTTTCCCTTTGACAATAACACTTTATTCTTAGCATGCAATTTAGACAGCTTATGCTTAATGAAATGTGGCACACTTTTTCTGGATCTGACATGTTTTGTATTGTGTGGTCTGTTTCTTATGTTTCAAGATGTCTGTAAAAATAAAGAATAAGAAAAAGAGCTTGTAAGGTTTTTTCTTCCCTTTAAACCATAATCTTATGCATTGCTGAAAATGTAATTTTAAAAGATTAGTGTAATCTATCACCTCAGTTTCCTTTTCTGTTAATTTAGGCTAAAATATATTTTCGAACACTGATTCTTACATGATCCATAATCTTGTGCATAATATGCTTAGAAAGTAAATTAAAAGTAAATATGCTTTGGACATTTTGTGTCTCTTTAAGCTATTGTTATCCATTGATCACAGTTTGTGCAGTATGGAATAGAAGACCAGCATCTTAAAAGAATATTTAGTCATATTTCAGAGGTTGTGGGAAGAGTTTTCCTTTCTTGTTCCTAACATGTATACTCCTCTGCTAGCACTGAAACATGACAGGATACTTGCCACTTAGAATTTCATAAATACAAACAGAAAAACTTCAAATTAAAAAAACTTAAAATTTTGCAATATCAAACCCCAAAGTGCTCAGCTTTATTCTGTATTGATTCTGTGATTTTATGAAATTTATCATGGAATATAAGTTCAAGGGAGATGGAAATAATTGCTGTTAGAGGTCCAAATTAATATTGGATGGATAGTCCTTGTTTGCCTGCTCAACTTCAGTATTTCACCTTTTTCCGAGAGCCATCTTTATGCTAGTGGGGATATAACCTCTTTGGTGTGTATGTGTTTCATTTTAGTATGAATCTTCACATTGTTTAGTGAAACAAATAAATGAAAGGGCTCTATTTCTTACATACTGATATATGTGGTTTCTACTTTGTATGTTTTTAATTTAATAGGGCAGTACTTTCCATTAAAAGATGTCTCTCATTACAAGGAATGTTGTTATGGAACTGTGTGCATTAAGCTTGATTGTCACTCAATTTAAAAGAAATACTTTGGAAACAAATACATCAAAGCACAGGAAAATGGTTAATAGGCATTCTGTTTTTAAACAGATGAGAAAATTCATGTGATGAGTGTGGCCTCTGGGTCAAATAAAACAACCAAATAATCTTAAATGGGGTGGTAGAATTTGTGTAAATATCCCTACTGATCAATATGTGCAGCTTTCTGTCTTTTCTTTGATAAGCACTTGTCCTTTCCCTGCTACTGAAGAAATGATGCACTTTTTAAAATTGTTTTTTTCTAAAGCTGACCCTTTATGTGGAGAAACTGTTTCATTCTTCCTCTGTAAAATGCATTAGTTAGCAAGTGATATTGTTACTGTCCAATTCAAATCCTGTATACATCCTCTATTGCCAAAACCTTGCTTACACTAGTTTCAGCTGTAGGAATGAAATTTGACGATTTCAGTCTGGTTCCTGGTGAATAGCTGCTCATAGTGCAAGAAAACTTCTTAGCAGATACAACTGATTTTCAGATGTGTAGAAGAACTTTTTTAATGGTAAAACAAGTTGAAAGGACAAAAATACAGAACTGTTCACTCATTCTTCAATGTTCCATCTTCTAAGAAAAATGCAGTAAGTTTCTCATAAATTTAATGTGATTTTTTGCTAATGTTTCAATTACCCTGTCAAGTTACATTTCTATTATAAGAAAATTATTAATTATATTACAAATTTAGCACTCTCCTAAGTTCAATATGCACGTAGAAGCAAGAAAAATCACAATTATTACTTCCTCTAAAATCCCTGGGAGAAAAGATCTGAATTTCTGATCATTCTACTATTCTTTCTTCAAATACCTCCACATCTGTATCTGGAGAAAATCATCACTTCCAGGCTTAGTCCCTGATTTTACAACTAATTCAAATAATCAACACCCTGGGCCCATGGGGAAACAACTGCACTCCAGTTGAGGTTTTTAAGGGAACACAAGTAAAACAATACAGAACTCATACCTATGTGGATAATGTTCTTAGGCCTTCTAGTCTAAACTGCTTTTAAAAGGTGAATCTGCTTTGCTTTTCGTATCTCCTGAAAATGTGGAGGGTTTTGTTTGTTTCTTTTGGCTATTTTTATTTACATTTATTTTATTTAAGGATTTTAATTAGTTGAAATTTTATGGCTACAAGGAAATTTTTTGTTTCTTAATATAAATTTTCTCATGCTGCTTTGAAATTTAAAGCTCTCATATAATGGCATATTGCTTATAGCAGCAAGTTGTAGGTTTATTTTTTGCTTTCTTTTTTAAATCAAGAAATAAATTTAGATTAATAAATCTAAAATTAACAGTAAAGTAATCTTCTGGAGGCAAAGGGGAATAAATTCTCTAGTATGATGTGAATTTAGTGGCGGTTTAAAAAATAAACCATTTACTCAGCAGTTCATAAGGGTATTCATAAATCAAACCTAAGGTGTTGCTGCTGAATACAGTAATTTTAAGAATTAAATATACCTTAAAACCCTATTATTCTCATTCCTGGTTAAATACCTGTTTCTGGTTCAGGACATATGTTATTAGATCCTGCAGAATT
Source organism: Dicrurus megarhynchus (assembly GCA_013399195.1). Taxonomy (NCBI): domain Eukaryota; kingdom Metazoa; phylum Chordata; class Aves; order Passeriformes; family Dicruridae; genus Dicrurus; species Dicrurus megarhynchus. The sequence goes on from VXAD01010615.1 coordinate 215,971, forward strand.
ACAAATATTGTAGATTACATAATTTCTGACTCTGTGGGATGGAGACATCAATCTCTGGGTTACTGACATTTTAAACTTGGTGTCAGTTTTTAGACTTTTGTCTGTTTTGCCAAACTCAGTCATTATTGTTTGAGCCAGTTGGACAAAAAAAGCAGGTCTGTCTGGCTGTTCTGGCAGGCATTTCTTCCCAGCTGGTTGGTTTCTGTTGGATCTCCAAGTAATTAGCAATCTGGTCTTGGTGAAAGGCTTTTAAATGAGAGGAGGTGTTCTAACCAGTCAGTAAATCACTGGTCCTTTCCCACTGTTGGGTTTAATAAATATTGTATGGTAGATGGCCCATACTTGTCCCCTGACTGCTAAATGTTCTGCTTGTATCTCCTCTAATTCCTATGGGCGTTTTTTTAAGAGAGCTGACCAATGTCCTGACAGAAGTTAATGGCAGAAATTACACACCAGACATTTGGATAGATTTTGTCTTTAAAGAAAGAATATAAATAAATAAATTAATTAATTAATTAGGAAAACATCAAATGCCGAACGAAACAAAACAACCAAAAACCCCTCCAAACCAAAATTCTCCCCACGCCTCCATGTCAACAATCCCCAAAAAACAATTCTTTTTTTCCTTTTCATAGATTCTGAGTGGATGCACAAAGGAAATTTGATATGCATAGCTGTTCATGTAATCCCCACTTTGAGTTAAAAGTTTAGCTTTTCTATCCAAATACTGGATTGAGCAAACAAAACAGTATCTCTGACACTTTAAGACAATGATAATTCATCTCCCTCATACTGTGCAGATATATTTTCAGTAGAGAAGCAGATTCCATGGCCTGTGAGTGGTGCTTTCCTAAAGCCACCTTTTGGAGAATGCTTAAAAACACTTTATGAATGCTGAGGCATCTATGGATTGTAATGTTAACATTGTTTTAGCATGAGGATAAAAGACAAGGTTTGTAGAGAGAGTTGATAGCTTTTATCTGACTGCATCTTTACATTGATGGAAAACCAGCATGCTATAAGCACGCTAAGCTCATCTTCCGGGGAAAATTATGCTCAAAAAATAGTATTTGCCAAAGTAAATTTGGTACAAGCAAGTCAGTGGAAATCTGGAGGAGATTATGTGTTTAAAGGAATTCAGGTGCACAGAATTATTTTTTTTCATCCACAGCAGAAATTCACAAATATAAAATTTGTAATTTTTAGTATATATTACATTTAAGTTTCATTTTATAGCATGTGATTTACATCTAACATGAGCATAGTAGCACACAGGGGAAAATATCTACTAAGGACATAGAAATGAGTCATTAAAAAAGGTGACAATTGCATTGGGATGTGAGCCTTTCACGTCCTGAGGTCTAAGTCAGTCTGAATTTCAGTGCCATGTAGCACACACAATGGGCCATATTTTTTCCATTAGATATATAATGCCAGAAAACTTTCTGACGTCAATGAAAGTTTTGTATATGCCTATGAAGGGAGAATTTGTCCCTCTGTGGTTTTCTATGTTATCGTGTATTTTCCAACAATAATAAAGGGCAGCCTCTGTTTGTCTTTCAAAGTACAACTTTGCCACCCGGATTTCAGAGGCTTTGGCTGTGTTATTACTCAGTGTGGAACAACTGAGTTGGGATAGAGAAGGATAGATTCACATGTGCACAATAGAGCTACAATTTTCATATACAAAAATTGCCATTCACATGGTGGGAGTGGGGTGAGGAAGAGGGACAGGATATGCAATCCAATAGTTAAGAATCTTTTTCATATAACCATATGACACCACATCACAAGTGGTGTCATATATCCCCACATCACAAGGCTTTGAGAAATTATGGCATACACTGATACATACCACTTGAAGTGAAAGGAAGATGGCAAATATATTGACCTTATATTGACCGACAGAAAAGTTACTTTACAGAGACTGTGACCTGCAGATCCATTAAAGCTTATTAGTTTGAGTGTAAAGCCATTGTTTTAAAAAGTCCTGCTTTACAATCTGTGAAAATAAGCCATAAAGCATGTGTACTGTATATAATTATCTCTTCTGGTCTCATTTCATACACCAGAGTTTGGAAGGCATTCAAATTCATGGTTTTGTTTAATTAAAGTGTTATAATTAGCCTACTAATATAGTCATTCACTCATCATGTAACTGAATTCCAAGATGCTTTACATGCACATTTCTAATCAATTATGTTGTATGTTTTTGTAGATCTTATCTCTTGTTTTTTAATGGGTATAAGAAAATATTTATTTTTATCATTTATCTTCTCCTCTTATGATCTGTGTACAGATCAGTATGTTGGACTAACTTAAGCCTTTAGAAGACAGTATGAGTTCAGAAGAGAAATTTCTTTTCTTCTTACAAAGATAAATTTAGAAGTCTACATCATATTTTGATCAGTGGATTGGGGTCCAACAGAACAAAAAAAAAAAGATATAATTAAAGCTATTCATGACAGTACATGTACTTGAGCTAAGAAAAATTGCAGAGTATTTATCACATTTTCAAAAAAATGTCAGATGTTAGAAAGCTGAAGATGTGTTTGTTTTATTTGTGGACTACAAGAGGTTTAAGCCATGAAGTTATGGAAGACTACCCTTTTTTCTTTTTCCTGTGATGGTTGCTTCCACACTTATGTCTTCTTATTCCTTTCGTTTAGACCAGTAAATATCTTTAGGACCACATATCTCCTTGTTTTTGTCACCAGTGACTAGGAGATGACTAGAAGTGGGAGCGTTCATATAGTCACGAGTTTTGATCGTGTTTGAAGTATGATGATATGTTTAAAAAACTTACTGATTCTTTTGTTGGTTTGTTCTTTCTTTGGTGTTTTGGGTTGGTTTTTTTGGTGGTTTGTTGTTTTGGGTTTTTTTTTACTGATTCCAGCAAATTTATGATTGTACTTAAAATTAAATATTTACATATTATCCTGAGTACAAAGGAACTTACTTGCCCATGTGATTCTGAAAATCTTGCAGTAACAAAAGGAGAGCAGGCTTATGACTTACTAAATAATAGGCTAAAGTTCCTGTTGACTTTTATTACAGTTTCTTTCATATTTGAATACTTAGAGATTATGGAAATACCACTTGCATTCTTCAAATGCAAATGTGATTTAATTTCTATTCATAGCAGAATCTTTTCTGATACCTTTTTATTTGGGTACCTACAGGTTTTGGATTATGTTGGGGAGTACAACCCAGTCAAATGTTAGGATTGTGGATATCATAGCTCTTTGTGAATACATACTGTATCATACAGTTCCTTCAGTGCATGGAGTTTGTTTTTATTAGAACTCAGAGTGAAAGAATGGCTGATGACCTTGACATACAGAAAAGTTATGTGAATGCTGTGATGAACATAAATAGAGAATGCTTGCATATTGTTACTTGTAAAATAAATAGAAAAAAACCCTATCAAAATTAACAGGCATCAGTTTTTAAATCAAAGTACTTTGTACGAGTTTTCCTGCAGGTCAGAAATACAAATAAATTCAAATAGTGAGTAGGTAAGCCATGGAATAAAACTCACATGTAAAGGATATTAATCCAAATATCTCTAAATAACCATTATCTCAGAAAGATTTAAAGTTCAGATTGTCAGAAAGTAAACCAGTGACAGTATTCATTGTATCCTTTCTTGTTCATACAGTCTTTTCTTAAACATATACTCTTAGCACCATTTTCAAATTAGATTGCTTTTTGATCTCACATGTTGCTAGACATGTATGAACTGCAGAGGGTTGCCCTTAAGCCTGGAGCATTGGTTAAGTAAGCAACCATCACATATGCTTAATTTTTAATCACATGGAAACATTCAGAAAGCCATGACATATTTAAGGGTGTTTGCAAGCAACACAATGATGAAAAGAAGACTGTGTTATGAGAATAAAATCAGAAGGAACATATCTGGTTCATCCACTAAATTAATATAAAATAATTGGTGAGATTCTCTGAGCTTTGAGACAGAGTGGAGAAACAGCTCCAGAGAGCACGCCGGGTTTTTATCTTACTGAAGCCCACACCTAATTAACATGCACATCCTTCTCTGTTTGTGCCCTTGTTTGCTCTGTGTAAACAACTTGAAATAGCTGGTTTCCCCTTGTGTTCAAACAAGCAAAAACCTTTGATACTATGAAGAAAATTAGTAACAGGTGAAAGACCATGTTTAACAATGTTGGGACAAAACAGCCGTCTGCTTTAAAGTATTTGTCCTCTAATCTCCTTTAATTCCTAACAGATAATAACTGTTGTCTGTCAGCAGTACTCACATATATCAATTTCTCTGAAGCCCCATGTAGTAAGAATACACATGAAAAAACCACTTTAGTAATTTTCATCCTATACACTAAAGAAGTGTGAGGGAACATATGAAATCATTGAGATTTACATAGGCATATTTGGCTTCCTTTCCATATTTACTTAAACTGCACAAGAAAAATTGAATTGGATTATCTCACTCTAAGGATGAACTATCATCAGAATATATATGTGCTGTGATCAAACGCAGTTAAGGTGTTTGTGGTGTAGAAAGAGGTTGTAACTTACGATGCTCTTTACAGATTTCAATTTTGGGTTATTTAGTTTGTGTCTTTCTATGTGCTTTGTCACCATTCCTGTGCTTTTTTGATGTTTGTTTTCTCACACACATGGAAGGTGGAGGGTTTTGGGGTTTTTTGAGGTATTCTAAATAAGTTCCTATCTGTTCCAAAAAGTCCTCTAAAAGGCAAATACTCTCTTCAGGTTTAAATTTCCCTGAAGAGCCACATTTGCCTTCTCTTGCATTTTCAATATAGAAAATATTCACTCAATTTTCCCCCAAATGAATACATTTATTTTCCTACTGTTAAAATGAAAGAGGCCTGATAAAACAGATTAGATCATTCATAGTCAATTTAAGTTGGAAATCTCAGTTATCGTGATACCATTATGTTTGTTTTCAGAAACAGAGGTTTCTACTAAAGATTGTTAGCAAGAGCTTAGCAGTTGTTCGTAGCTGCTGAGCTCTGCCAAAAAAAGGAAGTCCAATCTCATCATCATGCATTCTAGAAGGACTTTTAAAGACTAGGATTTCAACCTAATTCATTGCACTAAGACGTGACACAGAAACTCAACACAAAAGCAGCTTTAAGATGGCTTACATCATACCATTTCATAGATCTTGGTTAGTAAAAATTAAGAAAGGGGAAGGAGAGTTGCTTAAAAAAAAAAAAAACAAAAAGGGGGAAAAAAAAGCACTTTAATCAACTTCTTTTGAATAACTCTAAAGGAAATAATTAATTGCAAAATGCTTGCTTTGTATATAGTCTTCTGAAGAGTTTATGAACTCCTTCTTGAAGACTCTGACACCCAACTACCACTTCAACTGGACTACAGAACTGAAGCTTCTGGTATATACCAGAAATTGATGTACAGTGATTTAGCCACAGTTCTGTAAGTGGTCGTGAGTGGCATTGTGACTTTTACAAATTCAGCATACTTTGCAAAAATATGAGAATACTGGTTTCAGGTGTGAAATTATACTGTATAGAAGTTTCCTACACACACTTTGTTCTTACCATTATACAACCCCCCCGCCCCACAAAAAAAACCCCCAAACAAACCAAATCCCTCAAAAACCCAGTAAATCAACCAACCAAAAGAACCCCAACCAAACAACAACAACAAAACCCAAATTGTTTTTTTTCTGTTATTTACATGAAAAATATTTAAACCACTATTGAATTTTAATAAAAGTGTGTATGGTCAAAATTGACAGAAAAAAGACTGCTGGTCAGAGCATCAGTCTGATGGAAAGAAAAAAAATGTTTATCTAGTGTTTCTCCATCAGTAAACAAAGATGCTTTCTACATAGAAAGAAAGTGTATGATAGCATGTGAGACAAGCATATGTTATGGTCTGAAAATGAGATTGCATATTGCTCTAGTATGTAACATAAAAGAACTTCATTTTGGCATGTGGAATGTTCAGCTTTTCCTTACCAACAGACTTCTGTAAAATATTTCATGAGGTTTAACTTAAACATGTTTATTTACACAAGAAATGCTATTTTCCAAAAATGTTCTTTAAATTGAAAATGTACTGCAAATTCACCTGGGCTAAGAAACGTATAGTCCAGGTGCTGTGAAGAGGAATCAACTTTTATGGAGAGAAATGAACTTATCTACTCGCTTATTTAATTTCAAAAATACCATTCAACATTCTGACTGACAGACTCTGAGACCTAAATATGAGTATTCTCAGCAAGGAAGCTGCCAGTTTTTTCTCCTTGTCTTTGCATCTCTCTACAGTGGGCACAGTGCATACCATACCAGAAACAGGAGCAGATCTGGGTTTTAGCTTTGAGATTTTCTACCTTTTTGATGCAAGCTCATTTGGGGTAAATGTTTTATTTCCTGCTTCGCACTAGCATAAAAGCAGTTGAAGTCTTTCAGAAGTGGAGCAAGAAAGAAAGAAAGACTTTCTGTGTTAACTATGATATTAAATTAAAATGAAATAGTTTGCTGTATGACACTTAGAATAGAAAATATTTTTTGTTGTGATCTTCATATGAAAAACCAACTAAAAAATCACTAGAGATCTTTATCCTTTCACTTACCCTTTTCTTTTCTGTCCCTTCCTACCATCTCTCTTCCTCTCATCTTTTTCTCTCTCTCCCTTTTCCTTCAGCTCCCCTTTTTGTTCCTGGAACATTTTGTTTCTCTTATGAGCTAACAAGTTTGCTGTGGCCCTGTGTCTCATCCCCTTCCAGGCTTGCAGCTGTTTTGGCAACAGAAGAAAAAATCCCCATAACAAATCAAATAAAAGCCCATTCTGTGAAGAGGAATTGAAAACAGCAGGCCTCAAAGAGGACTGCACATGAGATGCCTTGTTCTGGCTTTCAACACGACTCAAATCAGAAACACATTACCATAATCTGAAACAGCCCACTGCTAACACAAGACAGATGGTGGGTAATAACCCATGCATCATTAATAAATAAATTCCAGCATTAAAGGCTTTACAAAGTATGACAACATTATCTGGGCAAAATTACTGCCCCTTTTCCACCCCCAGCATTATTTCACTCTCTTGTGGGTCTCTTTCACTCCCTCTGTCTCCCTTTTAAAGTGATTGTTCTTTTGAAGGAAATTAAACATGGTGCAAGTTTTAATCACATGAAAGCTATCTTAGTGTATAAGTCTGAAACTCCATAAGGGAAAAATAAAATAGCTGCCAAAGTGTAATTGCTCCCATGGACTTCTATTGGATCAGCAAATGATGATTTATTGCATTGCACTCCACTAGCTGTCTTTGCCCTCTCTCATATTCTACTATACTTTTATTTCACTAAAAATTTCAGGCAAGAATTTTGCATTGTGTTTTCTACTAAATTGTAGGATATATGTATAATTTCTCAGCTTTCTTTCTACAAACTGTGCCATCTGTCTTCTCCCTTTTCTTTCTCACTTATTTCAGAGATAATTTTTGGGTAAAATATATACCTTTAACAAATGTTGGAGAGTATTTATAATATAATAAAATTGACCTACCACAACACTTTTCTGCCTGACCAACAGGAGTATCACTTGCAAAGGGAAGAGAAAGCAGATGGGATGAAATTTTTACAGTTTGTTTCACTGTTAAAAGTACAGAGCTTGAATCCCAGGTGAATTCTGAAATCTGTGTTTCCAGAGTTCATAGCGTTGCACTTAGCGCGGGGCTGCAAGTCTGTCATAAAGACCAAAGAGGACCTGAAAGTCCTTTTTTGCCTGTGTGGTGGGTTAATCTTTACTGGACACCAGATGGCCGCCAAACCATTCTTATCACTTCACCTCTTCAAAAGGACAGTGGAAGAAAACACAATTAAAAATTGTGGGTTGAGATAAGGAAAGATCACTCACAATTACACAGAATCACAGAATATTCTGAGTTGGAGGGGACCAACAAGAATCACCAAGACCAAGTCATAAGCGAATGGCCCATGTGGTGATTGAACCAGCAACCCTGGTGTTGTTAGCGCCATGCTCTAAACAACTGAGCTAATCTCATGGGCATGGGCAAAACAGATTTGACTTGAGGAAATGAATTTAATTTATCACAAATTTAGTGTAGTAGAGGAGGAAGGTGAGAAATAGGAACAAAAGTAAAAACATCTTTCCCCAACCCCTCCCTTCTTCACAGGCTCAATTTCACTCCTAACTCCTCTACCCTCCACTCCCTACTTGCCTAGCCCAGAGGAATGGGAAATTGGGGTTGAAGTCAGTTCACAGCCCTTCATCTCTGTCTCTTTTTCCTTCTCACTCTCTTTCCCTGCTCCAGCCCTGAGCCCCTCCTATGGGAGAAAGCTCTTCATGAACTTTTCCTATGTGGGTCCTTTCTGGGAACAACAGTTCTTCAAGAACTGCTTCAGCATAGGTTCTTTCCATGGGGTGCAGTCCTTCAGGAACAGACTGCTTCCTTATGGGTCTCCCATAAGATCATTGATCCTGACAGCAAGCCGGAATCAACAGGTGCTCCTCTCCATGGACTGCAGCTCTGGTCAGGCACCTGTCCGTCTGTGGGCTCCCCCAGGCTGCAGCTTTCTTCAAGACATGGCCTGCTGTAGCATGGATCTCCACATGCTGCAGGAGAATTTCTACTGCAGTGGCTAGAGCACCTCCTTCCTCTCCTTTTCCACTGACCTTGGTGTCTAGAGGGCCATTTCTCTGACACATTCTCACTCTCTTCTCCCAACTGCTGTTTCACAGCTGATTTTTTATACTTTCTTAAATACATTATCACAGAGTGACTACAAACATCACTGAGGGATTCAGTTTTGGCCAACAGTGGGATAGTCTTGGAGCCGGCTGGCAGCGACTCTGTGTAGCCTGGGGGCAGCTGCTGGTGTCTTCTCACAGAAGCATCTCTCACAGTCCCTTCCTGCCACTAAAACCAGCAAGCGAACTCAGTAAAATTTCGAAACTACCATGACTCTCTGTGAACGGAATATATTTTACTCTAAACATTATCCTGATTTCTGGATTTTTCTGTTGCTTGCTTTGACGACTCCCTAACGAAAAATGCCTGTAAACTGAGCTGAAGCAATGAATAGAGCACCATAGTTGGGAGTAGTGGCTTGACTAAGATTCTACCCAAGTAAATTCCAGTATGAATATTTACATTTGGAATCTCATATGTAATTTAGATACTCTCTATATATTTATTATATTTTTAAATTCCTGCTGTAAATTGTCCTTGTACAATCAGTACAACTAAATGTTATTTCCTCTAGTAGTAATGATTGGAATTCTTCCCAGTAGTAATGACTGGAATCCTTCCTGGTTTATATATTTGTTTGCTATTCTTTCATAAGACAAATTAGATGCAAATTTTTCTATATAATAAAATAGTCCAAATTTTTTTTTTCTCGGTTAATGGATGGAATTGTATACCTTTCTTCCAAAAGGCCTTTTAGAGGGTGCAAAAACATTTCTGCTTTGCGGATACGTTGCAGCTATATGATGGTGCGTGTCTTTGGTCATAACTGTCCTTGTGACTTGCTACCTTAGTTCCTACAAAGAGCACAGCATGGGTAGCTCTGAAATACCTACAGGAAACTTATCTTCTGCACAAACAATGTTATGCTTACTAATTATCATGGGATTTAATGAACATTACAGTGTTGAACTGAAGTTTACCAGACAATCTCATCCACAGCATACATTTCTAAGGTCAGTAATGGAATCATCTTTATTCCCAGGTTCTTTTTCTTTTGTATAAAAGTTGCTTTAACAGTTAGACACAGCTATGTGAGAAATCCTTCTTACACAGAAATCAACAAGAACAAACCCCAAATTCTAAGCACTCTGATGAAGGGGTCTCAATGAAATATGTACTACATAGTTCATTTACTTCTTGGCTCAGTTTTCTGGGTTTGTTCACTTTTAGAGCTGCTGTTGTATTAAAGCAACCTGAAAAACCAGAGCTTTTCCTCTATCTCTAATTTACTTAAAGCAGTAGGAGGAATGATTGAAGATAGTAGTGGTATGATATATGGAATGCATATGCATACTGTAATGCATCTTATAAAAAAAATTAAAAAGTAAAAGTAGTCTTAGACTCTTTTTAAAAGCTACTTGGAGAGGAAGG
>VXAD01010615.1:226145-241485 GCA_013399195.1 Dicrurus megarhynchus
GGAAGGAAGGAAGGAAGGAAGGAAGGAGGCTAGTTATGAGTTTTCCTGTGGTTAAAATATTGGAAGGGAAAAGATCAGAAGAAGGGAGACAGTGTGTGCAAATGATATCAGTACATTTAACTCCATAACTTTTGAGTGGTATTTTGCATGGGAACAGAATAAAATTTGGTATCAGTTTTAATCACTAGGAATAGAGTGACAAATAACCAACAGAAAAAAAAACCAAAAACTTTTCTAGAGAAAAATTTGGATAGACTTTTTAAGAGCTTTCTTTCAGATACTTGACTCTGTATTGGATCTGTATAGTCAAGACTTGGTAGCAGGAGGGGCTACAGGGGTGGCTTCTGTGAGAAGATGCTGGAAGCTTCCTCCATGTCTGGCAGAGCAAGTCCCTGGCAGCCTCATAGACACATGTGTCACTGGTCAAGGCCAGGCCAATTAGAAATCGTGGTAATGCCTCTGTGATAGCATATTTAAGAAGAAGAAAAAACAAGTTACTGCAGAGTTGTAGTTGAGGCTGGAGAAGAGCATAATGGGAATATGTAAGAGGAACAACCTTGCAGACACCAAGGTCAGTGCAGAAGGAGGAGAAGGAGCTGCTCCAGGCGCTGGAGCTGAGATTCCCCTGCAGCCCATGATGCAGACCATGGTGAGGCAGCTGTGCCCCTGCAGCCCATGGAGGACCACAGGGATGCAGAGATCCACCTGCAGCCCATGGAAGAGCCCCACACTGCAGCAGGTGACCCCATGGGTGAGAGAAGTTCCCACCGTAGCAGCCTGTCCTTGACGGACTGCACCCTGTGGAAGAGTGGCCCTCTACAGCAGTCTGGGGAGCACTCTTGCCCACATATGGACTCATGCTGGAGAAGTTCATAGAGAACTGTGTCCCATGGAAAGGCCCCTACACTGGAGCAGGGGATGGGCTCCTCTCCCTGAGCAATGAACAGTGTGATGAACTGACCATAACCCCTATTCCCTGTCTCCCTGTGCTATTGGGGTGGAGGAGGTAAAGCTGGGAGGGAGAAAGGGAGGGGAGGTGGTAAGCAGGTGTTTTGAAGGTCTATTTGTACTTCTCATTATCTTGTTCTGATTTTGTTAGTAACAAATTCAATTAATATCCTTAATTCTAGTTTGTTTTGCCCTGACAGACTGATCTCATCTGTTCCTTATCTCAACTCATGAATCCTTCACTACATTTTCTCTCCCCTGTACAGCTGCAGAGGGGAGTGATAGAGAGGCTTTGGTGGATGCCTGGCATCCAGCCAGGGTCAACCCACTACAGACTCTTTGGAAATTCAGAAAACAGGACAACATTCTTTCCTAAAAATATTTATGCCTCCTTAAAATAAAGGTCACTCTCCAGACCAAACCAAAACATAATGTTTCAAAACTTGAAACTCTTCAGCTCTGTGATATTTGTATCATTACAGTAAGTAATACCGATATTACTTAAAATATTACTTTCAAAGAACTGACTGAAAAAATAATCACATTTATCTAAGTTCTATAAATTTATTTAAGAGAATTTCATCACCCTGTTTGAATGACAGAAAAGACATTTAGAACAGTTTTCAATATCTATTAAGATATAAATGTAATGCAGCAAGGAATTTAAAATAGAACAAAACAATTTTTGATGTCAGCAGGCATTGTATATACTAAAAATTTCTGCTAGAACTTCATGAGAACTCCAAGAGTCCCCGGGGGTCTGACCACCTACTGTTAGAAAGTACTTTAACAGCTCTTTTATCTCACAATATAGAATTTCACTACAAGAATATTTTTAGCCATAAAATCACCTGAAGGCTCTGCTCCCATTCCTTGGGACCTTGATCAGCTGGAATGTTGGGCAGAGAGAAACCTGGTGAGGCTCAACAAGGGCAAGCGTCAGGTCCTGCAGCTGGGGAGGAACAGCCCCAAGTGCCAGCACAGGCTGGGGCTGACCTCCTGGGACCTGGGATTCTTGGTGGATCACAAGTTGTCCATGAGCTGGCAGTGCCCTTGTGGCCAGGAGGGCCAATGGTATCCTGGCGTGCATTGGGAAGGGTGTGGCCAGCAGGCTGAGGGAGGTGATCCTCCCCCTCTACTCGGCCCCAGTGAGGCCACACCTGGAGTCCTGTGTCCAGTTGTGGGCTCCTCAGCACAAGAGAGACGAGGAGCTGCTGGAGAGGGTCCAGCAGAGGGTCCTAAGGATAATCAGGGGCCTAGAGCATCTCTTATGAGGAGAGACTGCAGGAGCTGGGCCTGTTTAGTCTGGAGAAGAGAAGACTGAGAGGGGATCTCATCAATACATAGAAATATCTCAAAGGGACATGCCAAGAGGATGGTGCCAGACTCTTTTCAGTGCTGCCCAATGACAGGACAAGGAGCAATGGCCATAAAATAAAACACAAGGAGTTCCACCTCAGCATGGGGAAAAATTTGTGCGCGCTGAGGGCATCAAAGCACTGGAACAGGCTGCCAAGGAAGATTGTGGACTCTTCCTCTCTGGAGACATTCAAAACCCACCTGGGCACATTCCTGTGTAACCTGCTTCAGGTGACCCTGCCTTGGCAGGGGGGTTGGACTGGACAACCTCCAGAGGTCCCTTCCAACCCCAACAATTCTGTGATTCTGTGATTTTTGGTAGTAGCTGGGTAATAGCAACCAGGATTGTCAACCTGTATTGTAAATTTCTGGACATGACAAGAAAATTACTACTTTCACAAGTGTGGATGTAAATATCAGAAATTAAATGGACCCATCTATTAATGTTTTGCCTACATTTATGTTCATGCAAAGTCATTTTAGGTCTCTCTAAGGCAGCAATCAGCATAAAATAATCTACCTAAGCAATAATATAATCAAGTGGAAAAGTGATTATAAAGTAAATCAAGATTTCCCTAAAAGTGGCCATTTTTATGAAAAGATTTTTTTTCTTAGATATTTTTGTGCTTAATGCCAACTTCTTAACAGTGATTCAGTTGAACTTAGATCAAACTTGTGTCGAGATCCTTCAATGGATTATATTGTCAGACTGTATTGGGCCAGCTGACGATCCTTCACATCACTTTGTTCCTCTTCCAGTTTCACTTACTTTTCCTGCATGATGCAGAGGGTTCATGGGGCATCCTTCTTAGGGGAGAGGTTAAATAAGAGTGTGATAGATCTATCTGTGCCTAATTAACTAATGAGCATTTTCTGCCATTACGCAAGAATATCTAACATTGTTCCTAAAAAGTAGTGTAATAAAGCTGTTCTTATGCATTATAAACAGCTTTCTGAGATGCAAGCTATGGTTCAACAATTTCCCTTCGTATGAGTGTCTCTCATTTTCTAAGACAAATACTTTTCAGCAGACTTATACTAGAGTCAGTACTACCACATGTGCCAATGTTCAGAAATTTTTTTAGTATGTTAGGTTCTGCTTCATAAATATGAAAGGCCAATGTCTCAAATTAAATATCTCTTCCAATATGAAATCCAGAATTTTTTGTATTAAATATTGGGGCACTCACAATTAAAAAGTGAAACAAAACCAAATTATTTTCCTAGTAGTATCAAAATATTATCAACCAACATAATTCCACACAAGTAAATGCCATTTTTCTTTCATGAGAAGAGCTACACTGTTCTAAAACAAAAATTAAATAATTTAGTTATATTTATAATCATATAATATTGAAATTAAACTCTTTTCTTTTAACATGAAATTTCTATACATAGGGGATGCATGAAGTACAGACTCATTTAATTTGAATAGAAAGAAGAATATTAAAAAAAATAAGCAGCTTAAAATGTAGCTTTAAATTTATACAAAAGGCTCATAATATTAATAGCATATGCATTTTTTGCTGTTGAGCCACTTTTGCATTAAGTTCTTATCACTGGCTCAGTTTTCAGTACCCAAGTGCTTACAGATGCCTGTCAGCCATTTGCTGCTAATGGAAACAAACTGATATTTTTATTTTAGAAGCTGCAAATAAATTAAAGGTACAAAAAAAGGTAAGGGAAAACATAACTCCAATTATCAGCTGGTATGCTGAACAAATAAACATTAATATGGAAAACAACATATCTTTTGTCTTCTAAAAGTTAACTGTAATCATATGCATAACAACTAATTTCAAGAGGATGGGAACATAAGAATATTGGAAGCTTGGGTTAAATAATGCTGAAATGGGTTATGTATATTGCAATTTACAGGGTTTTAGGAAATTTGTCTTGGTATGTTAAATGGCTAGCTGAAGCAATCTATGAACCATCAGCAGATATCTCTAGAAAGCTGTGGATGACGCTGAGGTCTCAGAAGTGCAGTGAAGGTCAAATGCAATTCCTATCACCAAAAAAGGGAGAAGGAGCACCTAGGGAGCTGTAAACTGTTCAGCCTGGATTTAATACTGGAAAGCTACTGAAACAAATTATTGAACAATCAATTTTTAAGTTCTTGGAGAATAATCAGGTGCTAAGGTATGGTCAGCAATAATTTGTGAAGAACAAATGGTGTCAAAACAATTTAATTTTCTTTTCCTTCCAGGTACTGGCATTGTGGTTAAGGAACAGTCAGCAGAAATGCTGTTGCCTGTCTCTATGTAATTTTTTAATGCACCACATCTTTTATAAGCAAACTAAGCAATTATGGCTTAGATATTACTACTTTTAGAGAGGTCACAACTGGTTAAAACCTCAAAGGATTGTTTGTTTTCAAACACGATTGGGCAAGGATTTTTCTTTATTTTATTTAGTACTTTGTTGATTATTATTTTTTTTTTAAGCTAAACACACAATTGATGGAGTAATAATCAGGGGAAGTTTACATATGACATTCAGGACTTAGATATGGCAGGCCCTTTACAGTACAGAACTAAAACTGAAATCAATTGATTTTGATAAGTAAACTACAATCATAAAAATTTAATTCAGAAGAGATAAGAATAATATGCTAGATTTAGAAAGAAAAAATTTCCATTTGAAAAATAACTGCTTATAAAGTAGTATTGCAGAAGGAACATGGGCATTTTTTGCACTGTGGTAAAAGCTGAATGTAGACTGACAACAAGATGATGTTAAAAGACAGGCTACTGGCTATCAATTTTTCATAGCAGAAGTGCTAAGATGCAAGAGGTAAATTATTCTCCTCATGTTGGCAGTCATGACGTCTATCACCAGGTACAGTATACACAATATAGGTCACACAGATTAATACAGAGTTGATAAGATGAATATGCTCAAGAGAAGATGGACAAATATAAGTGGATTTAAAACAGTGAATACCAAAAGTAAGAGAAAATTCAGAGGTATTACCTTGTGGAAAAAAATCATGTAAGCGGTGTCACTATCTTCAATTATGTAAAGTTGTTGTTTTAGAGAAGATGATGATCAACTGATCATCTAAATATATTGACACAAGGAAAAAGTAATAAACAAAGGGGCTATGCCCTTGTTAGGGGTATCTTCTTTTGTTTTGTGGAATGGAAAAAATCATCTAAGTGTGTTCAACCCCTATCATATTAAGGATTTTAAAACAGATTGAGTAACACCTACCAGCTATGAAACAAGCAAAGATAATCCACTCCTAGTTCAAGCATGGGCTTACCCCAACACTTGTAAGGTTCTGAGATGTGGCAGTCTGCGGCATGAATAATTATTCTAATCAGAGGTTGAAGTGGGCACATTTTTTCTTACTTCACTTTTGTCTCACATTTCAAAACATTCCATCTGAATATCTCCTTTGCACTTTGTGAATGTTTCTTTATGAAGTACACAAAATATAGACCATTTCTCTTTTCAGCAACTTCCAGGAGTTCTTTACTTCATTTTGCAGATAAAATGAGAATTTCTCCCTGTATTGCTAGGATTTTTTCATCTCTGTGAAAAGCCAGGAAGTTTTGGTGGGTATATTCTACAAGTAAACATATTATTAAAAAGTGTCCCAAAATATCCAAAGCACTTTCTCTGAAGTACAGGGCAGCAATATTCTGATTGCAGCTCAGAGCACTGAAATAGTGATCTCTAACTTCAAAATTTCTTGAGAAGAATGAGAAGGAATTGCTAACTACACTCCAATCCAGAGTGTCAGTCAAAAAAAAAAAAAGACAAAGGGAAGGGCCATGTTAATTGTGAGACACAGTTACTTATCTTGGTACACATTAACATACAAAATTCATAGTGGAAATTGGGATTTGTTGACCATTCAGGAGTAGTTTTATTTGCAGACACTAGGTAAAAAAGTTACTCGAGTGTTCTTTTAAGTTACACCTACCTCAAAGAAATTAGTAGTCCATATAAGTATAGTTTACACAAGAGAAAATCTCAAATAATTTAATTAACTCTGTCATTCTAGAAAACAATTTGCCAAACAGTATCTGTAGAGAAAAATTTGTCAACTTTTTGGATTGAATTTCAATTAATTTTTTCTGTATATTTGTGAAGAACTTTGTAAACTTCTGAACACCTCAGCTTAGGTCAGATATAAAAGATATAATGCTGAGCAATAAAAACCATTCAAGTTATATTTGTACAAGCACAAAAAGTACAACCACGGCTATAACAAGAAGCAGAGAAAGAAAGCTTTATTTTCCCTTGTTCTGAGTTTAAATTTAAGTGATGTAAGTGGCAAGTAGCTGGAAATTAGAGCTTGCTAATCAACAAAGGAATCAGAGTCTTTAGGCTCTAAAACATTTTTAAAAAGATTCTGTGACTATCTTTACAATAGGATCTAGAAGGTCTGCAGTACAGTAAGGAAGGAAGGGGAAGTAAAGGAAGAAGAAAGAAGGAAAAAATAAGGTGATACCTTGTACTTAAATACATCATCAGTGCAAAGGATTTTGTTGGATTTTTTTCCCAGATGTCTGAACTGGAAAGTGCATATATAGCAGGGGTTTTTTTCAGTATTTACTGATACGTCATCATATGCAGTTGAAGGATACATCAAGAAGTTTATTACTCAGCCTTTCTTACACAAGTCTTCTTTGTTTTTCTAGCAAGACGATGTTAAAGATATTCAGAGGCAACATCAAAATGTTAAAAAAAAATTAGGATTTCTGTTAATTTCTGATAATTTTTTTTTCACTTATAACACATCTTTCAGAGCCCTTGTGAATATTGAAGAACCAGTTTACATATTTGGTTTAACTGATCAACCAATTATTTTTTTTTCTAAGAAATACTAAGTTCCTATTGAAACAGCCCTCTCTTCAACCAAGGACCATAGCTAGCTCTACAATGGAAGATGAAACACCCTTTATGATTCCTTGGAAAAAAGTCTAGTCCCCATTTATTGGAAGGTATAATTAATAAGTTCTGTTTATATTTCTATGCAGTGTTTGACAAATATGTGAGATGTATTAGTAGTGACTGGTGATGGAAGGAATTAATTGAATGTTTTCCATTAAAAGATAGTCCATAAGAGACTGGCGGTTTGATGACAGCTTTCACTGTGTTTGTATTCAACTAGTAGGAAATTGATTTTCTCTGAAGAAAATGAAAACTCATTCACTGAGTTCATTTGCCTTAATCTAACCCTCTGTACAGGGATCGTAGTATATATGTATAATGTCTGTTGTGCTATTCAAAATTTTCCCTGAAAGAGACACAAAATTTACCCATAGGAAGAGAACAAAGCCAGGAAAAGTGATCCATTTGAGCATAAACCAGATTTGGATAGTATTTCATGTTGATTTGTTCCCTCAATTTTGTCATGTTTTTCATGGTCAGGAGGTAAGTAATCAACACCAAATTTATGATATATGGGATCTAAATAATATGCTTGCTTTTTGGAGATATTATAATATTGTTAGAATATACTTGGGTACTCATAACTTTTGGTTCTAGAAGCACTAAAGAGTGTGGGAGGGTTGATTCAAGAAGGGTTTTTTAGTTTCCTATTGTTTTGACAATATTGCAAGGCCTTGACTTTGTGCAAAGAAAGATTAGAAATATGTCTTCACATTTTATTACTAATACCATTATCCTGAAAGTAAAAAAGAAGTCTTGAAGCTAAGCATGTACGTCAGTCACAGCCGATGTGATAAGAAGAATGGAGATGAAGAATGAAGAATGGAGATGAAGAATGAAGAATGAATGATTTGAATTGTTTCAGGAAAATGAAATAAAAAACTAGCAAAAAGAAAAATGGAGGCTCTCCTAGTACCAGTATGCTATTTATTTGTTAGGATGAATGTGGTTTCTTAGAAATTATTTCAGTATTAGCAAAAGTACATTAAAAGACTTGCTTAAAATTGTTAGCTGGGAATACATTTCTATTTACTGTTTGATGACCTTTTCAGTAATGTCAAGCAGATAAAAATGCAAAGCTGGTTTATTCTAAAGAAACTTACAGTCAGGAGACAGTATTAGTGAGGAAGAAGTTCATTTTTTCTGGACACTTAGAAAAGAACTCATCATTTTACCTTATGTGTTTATGGCCTTAGATACATATTTTGCAGAGAGATAATAGTGTATATCCTGTGACCTCCGAGCTCAAGAACATAAATAAAAGAGGAAGCATGAATTAAAACCTCCTCTGATATTTAATGGTGAAATTCTGGTGTGATAAATTGTTTGTTTTTAAGAATATAAATTAAACTATAAAGTCATCATCCCTACTAACATACTCCTAATAAAGAGATGCAAACATAGGGGATAGAAAATCTGATTAGAGTTTTAAATTACTATTTGAAAATTATAATTACAGCAAGCTGTGTAATTATAGAACCATAAGTAGTAGTGAAAGAGTACAAGTCCAATGAGAGAAAAATGTCTTTATTTATAAGTTGTTAGCAAAAGTCTGTTGGTCATGCATAGTCCAAGTGCCACAGGAGGGTTTCAGGGATAGACTCTAGCTATAAATAAATAACATTTCCAAATGCTGCTGAATTGAGGGGATTCACTTAGACAAAATGCCTTTTAAAATTCCTTTAGATATCACTCAGGGTCAAATTTTGTCTGCAAGTACTAATAATGTGTCTTTTGTATATTGTCAAAACTGAAAGAGCAGCTCAATATATGCTACAAAGAACAAGATACCTTGTTCTTTGTAGCATATATTGAGACACTAAGGAGTACAGAACTGAAATAATTTACTGCTGCTTTTGTAATTTCCTTAACTGATCTGGACAGTTATATTTTGACTTCAAATAAAACTTTTGGCCTTTAACTTTCGTTAGACACTGCAAGGTTTTGCTCATCTGTCTGTTTCTTCATTTAATAAAAGAGTATCCTGATGCTGAGTATCCTCCCACGCTTTTGGTGGGCTCTGCCTCTCACTTTCTGTTTCTAATTTCCTGCCCAATACAGCACAAACCTGCTTAGTGATGTTATTTTGTAATTTAAACTACAAAGTCAAAATCTCCTAAACTACTAAATTATTGCCTTTTCCCCTCCTTTTAATTTTTCCTTTGAACAAAGCTTTCTAAATTTGTACTGAGTATAATTCAGGGATACAAATGTCACTCTGGTATATATAATCAATCACCTACTGAACCTGCGATCACATTCTTTTATGTTAAGATATGAGAAGATCCAGGGAGACCATGAAAAAAATGCTCAGTTCTGTTGACTAACTTATTAATTAATTAAATCAAAAGATTTTGTTCAGAGTATTATATCTGTTGCAAATATCAAATATTCAGAACTTTTTGAAAGTGGACTTCTTTAGACCATTGAAAACCTTAAAAGATAAAATATTTATGTAACAAGAAGTGTGGGGGATATTGAAATTTCCATTTTGAAATCCACTCCTAACTGTCCACAGATAGACAGCTTCACGGGATGATCTGTTCAGACAGAAAAGCAGATGCTAAGTAAGTTCACTGAAAATGAAAAAGGAGATTGAAAATAATTATTTCCATTATCATAACACTTACTCAAAAATTCCCTGAATCATTGTATATTATTTATTATTCTAATGTCTGCATAGGACATAACTGTACTGCAAAGCATTTAATTGTGAGAAAAAAAATGTGTGTGGCATGAAGAGGTGTTCAGTTTGCTGACAATAAAATTATATTGAAAAGTAATGGCATTGAAAATTAAGATTGCTATCATATCCCTAGTGCAATTATCTGCAGATCTGTGTTGCTACTTGGGCATTTATACAGTATATGCTAGTCGAAGTCAACTGCTCAAGGGTCACTTCAAGAAATTATGAATTTTTTTGTCCACAAGTGTGAAAAGAATATCAGTATAAGATCTATACCTGTACATCAGTACACAGTTCTGTTCAGATAGGTTGAACATGAAATGGTTATTTAGGTTTTCTTGAGAAGAAAATTATATGGTGAAGTGCATGGGTTTGCATCTGAAATAAATGAATTGTTTTAAAAATATATTTTTAAAGATATTAAAGAGAGAGCTCTAATGTGTGCTTGTGACTTTAAGACTTATTTTCTGGAGGTTAGTGCATCTATGAGATCTGTGTTACATAAAATTGCGACATCTAAGAGATATTATATAATGCAATCTTTCTGTGCTTCTAGAAAACAATTCCTTTTATTGTCTTACATTAAAACCTGGCAAGTGTCTTCTTTTTAGTAATTATGTGGCTCACCGACATGACAGTCTGTGATGCTTCCATATCTTGGTCAAACAAACACAAAGTTTGAGGCTTTCCACAGCTTAGAAATTGCCCAGAGCAACTTAATTAACATTTTAGGTTGTGTTTGAATTTCTCACAATTGTTTTATTTACTTGAGCAGTGAATTGCCCAGTAACTGCTCTGAAAATCATAATATTGAGTATTTTAAATACACATCTAAATTCACGTAACAGTGGCTTTTTTTTATCTTAATGTGCAATAATTATGTTACAGAGTCATAGTGCTCTTAGAGTTGTAGAGTGTCAATTTAGCAGTCATATTTAACAATAAAATAAAATCCAAATAACTTCATGAACATAGTAACTGAAGCTATAAAGCTGTTGTTATAACCTGAAAAATTCGACTAGGTTTTCTTCTGTGACAACATTAGACTAATTACTTTCAGAACTATGTTTTTATGAACGAATAATCACTATTATATTTAAATAGATAGGCATGCACTGCACTATTTTTTTTTTCTCTTGCCCTTCTCTTGTTTTATAAGTGGAAAATTAAAGTAAAGAAATTTAATAAAGTTTCTTTCTATATGAAAAAATCCCAAACATGTTATCTGAGATTACAGTCAACTACATAACTTTAAAACTTGTATGAACCCAGGAAACAAAGACTTGGAGAGCCTTAGCTAAAGCTTTTAGCAACTTAGCATTTTAGCTCTGGATTTGTACTATAAACTTAACTTTTATGTAAAAAAATGTGAGTAACAGTAAGAAAATATCTGAAAGACCAGATGGGCAATAAAGTTTTTTCCTAATTTGGTGGCCACCGGTGGGCTGAACAGGAATGCCTTATAATGTTTTTGTCTCGTTGAATAAAAAATAAATCTCAAGCTACAAGCCCTAGCACTGTAAGTAATACTAAAATGTCTTTGATCTTTGCTATTGGGCTACCACAGGATTATCAGGTGACAGAATTTGGCCTTTTGCTAGCATGTGAATAAGACTTCATTCTCCATGTTCTTTCCTTAATGTCTTAAATACATGATGGCAAAGCTACAGAACAGGAGAGGGTTCACATAAATTTTGAACAAAGACACCACATAATTTATGATTTAATTTAAGCATGAAATGGAAATAAAGGATATAGTTCATTTAAGTCACTGAAACTAGAGTTGAATATATTCTTGAACATTCAAGTGAAATTCAAATAGATAAATGTCTTTTGATATATAGGGGGAAATTTACAATATGAACGAAATAATCATATAGTACAATTATTCACTGTGTCTGATGCAGTCAGACACTGGTTTTTTACTTAATGTGAAGATACTCATTTGCAGAATCAAATATGGCAGGGTGACTTCAGGGAAACCTGTCTTGTGCTCTGCTTCATTGAACAGAGTGCTAGAAATTCTCTGTTACTAAGTGTTTATAGTCTAGATTGCTAACAAAAAAGAGTGAGTATGGAAATAATGGTAAATAAATGACAAAAAGTATACAACCTACATCCACATCTCTAGTTATTTTATCACTGAAGGAGTCGGGTTGGGCAGGTCTATTTCACCACTAGCAAATATGTGCTGGCTGTCCTAAATTTGCTTCTTCTCCCTCACCTGCCATGAAATGTGACTTTCCCAGAGTTGAAAGTGAGGCCAACTGGCCCACAGTTCCCCTTTTTTCTTTTTTTGGCTATGTTTTGAAGATGGGTGTAAAATTTGTCTTCCTCCAGTTGCCAAAGACTACATGACATTTAAAATCTAACAGAAAATTACCTAGAAGGGACACTGGCCTGTTACCTCAACCCTCCTTGTTACTGCCCATCAGATTCCAGAGACTCATGAGGGATGATGTCTTGCAATCAATCTTTGACTCAACCCCCACTCTTGTCTGGTAGCTCCCCTCCTCCTTGAGTCCTGTCACTAACCTGTAAGGCCTGTCATAGCCTGTCAGTGAGGACTGAGACAAAGTCAGTCCTCAAAAAAGAAGACAGTGAATACCTCAATGTTCTCTCTCCACTGTCACTAAAGCAACAGCCTTGGTTCAGCAGCACTGAGACTTTGCCTTTGTTTAGGTTTTTACTACTCACATAGCAATAGAGACTCTTTTTGCCTATGATATCCCTCCAACTTCAGCTGAGTTTGACTTTCCTAAAGCCATCTGTACATCTGTGAAGGGCAATGTTTTTAAATTCTTGTTTGGTAACCTGTCCCTATTTCAACCCTTTATGCTGTCTTTTTTCCATTGGAGTTATGCTGGGGGTTTCCCACGTAGCCAAAGCAACTTTGATTTTCTAAGTATTTGGATAAACTGTTGTGGTTTGCCAGTCAGAGCTGTCTTCAGAAACTGGAATATCATCTTAAAGTTTCTGTATAAGCTGAAATCTGTGAAGCTCAGGTTCTGCATCCTCCTTTCTCACTCCTTTCAGGAACTTAAAGACCACTACTTCATGATCACTGTAGCTGAGGATGCCATTATTACCACATGCCCATCCTGTGCCTCTTTGTTAGCAAACAGTAGATCCAGCTGCGTGTAACCCCTGTTCGGCCCATCCAGATTCTTTATTGGGAAGTTCCCCCTAAAACTCTCCAGAAGTTTTGACTACTTGTGTCCTGCCAAACTGTCTTTCTGGGAGGTGTCATGGCTCTGAGACAGACACCTTCTCAAACAGTTTAAGGAAGGCTTCAAGCATTTCCTCACCTGGACTGGCTGGTCTGTATCTCATTCCCACCATGCTGTTAGCTTAATCAGTCTGACCCTGGCTCGCAGGCTCTCCCCCACCTGCCATCTGTCCCACACATCTGACTGCTCATTTGCACACAGACCATCCCCCTCCTCCCTTCCATGTGTGTGCCTCCTGAAGGACTTATATCTGTCCACCACTTCAGTCAAGTGAGCTGCCCTGCATCCTCTGAGACATCCCAGGGATGCCACAGGTGTGCGACTGACCTTGCTATTTTTTTAAAACAAAAGAAATATTTTATATTTCTTGGAATAAATGGGTTGAAACAATAAAATTGCATTATCATCCTTTTCTTATTATTATTGGATGACAAAAGTTTCAAAATCAAGAAACATGTGAATGTGGTAGGTACAAAAAAATTACAAATTAAAAAAAATATATGTAAAGTTATAAGAAAGGTAACTTATGATATCTGTCTGATTTTGATTAGTCAGAGTTTGGATTAGACACAGAAAGTTGTAGCTGTTGCCAGTTGTGTAAGCAGTAACAGGAAACAGTTTATCAGGTATAAAAACCTGTCATTTGAATAAATACCATTCTTGGCTTTTGCAGCCACTGAATTTGGGTTCAAAGCACATGTAAATGGCTCTTGTTTTGTAACATGTCACAGTAATTTTTAGGAGTGTAAGTGGCTTCACAGTGTATAAATCTGTGTTACTATTTACCTAAGGAATATTTGCCTGTTTCTGGTGGGTACTCTCTAACATACTAAGCAGTCCCATTCAAGTAAATCACATGGTCTTAACTGACATACCAGAAAGTGCAAACATTTTAATTTTCACTTAGCAATTTTTACATGAATGGGAATTTTTAATTTTTGTGAAAGTTTTGAAGCTCAATTTTTGGGAAACTTTTCAGTTTTTACTTTTCAATTTTTTGGGAAAGTTTTGAGTTTTGAAGTTAATACTGTATGCAGTGATAAAAAACCTGAAACTAAAATGGTAGTTCCTCAAATGTAATTCTATCTCAGAATAAAAATGTGTTGCTCACTGTGGGTTTTTTCCTACTCTGGTGATTAACGAAAAAAGTAGAACTCAAAGATACATTTGCAACACTGGTAGTTATAAAGTGTGCTTGTTCTTATACAGCTATGAATATTATCACAGTAATATTATTTTTTTAAATGGCTTCATGCATGTAATGATTGTTCTATACATGAAAAAAAGCACATTGTTTAATAGCGTGAATTTAATTAATTCCTCCTATAGTGGAAGTAAGAATTTCAAAGCCCCGCTCTTTCAGCTGTGAAATATTCAGTAAATTTAAATTACTCTAAATATTCAAAATATAGAAAATATATTGGAAGTAAGATAATACAGTGCTAGTTGTACAAAGACCAATAGATATAAGTTTGCTCTAATTGACTGTAGATGTCATATTCCTCAAAGACAAGTAACTGGAACAGTTCAAAATTAATAAAACTTAAAGAAAGATAGGTCTTTCTGACTGTAGAAATCACTGACCTCATTCAGACTTTATTGTGTTAACTTGTGATCATAACAGAAGCCAGAGGTACAAGTGGAAAAAAAAATTATTAACAGAATTTCTGTGAGCAATAGATCTTTTCATAGATTCCCAGACAAGTGGGGAAAATTATCTTGACTCAGATAGACCCTTTACTAGGAATAAAATGGCTGGGTTGAAGGATCATTGTGTTTTGCATCTGCCACCTAATAAAATTTTGTATCCCTCAGGGTTTTCATATGACCAAGATTCATCACTTCTCATCATTTTCAATACTGAATCCCTGGACACCCATGCAAGAACTCAGTGTGACCTAAGTTCAGCTGATAAATTCCCTGAGGAATGAGGAGAGGGTTTTGTTTTAGTCAATCAATTTAAAAGCCACTTATACTTTAAAGAGCATGGGGGGAGGTTTTAGGATTAACTAGTTTTATTACAGAAGCTGTCCTGAGCATTCTGAGCAATACCCTGACTGTTATAATCAGGGGAACAAAATCAGGTCAATGGGAAATTGAACAATGTAATAGAATATCCAGTGAAGTCTTATGGGATAGAAGCTCAATAATGATAACTTCAGCTCTTTTGCACAGTCTTTCAGTACTTTCCTACTTAAAAAAAAAAAAA
>VXAD01010615.1:250137-302637 GCA_013399195.1 Dicrurus megarhynchus
TTGCTTTCTATTGGCATAGACATTATCTTGACAAATAATTTCAATATATGCATTCAACAAAGTAAGATCTTTCTGGAACTCTTCACAGTCAACTTTCATTTGGGTTATATTATTTGTCAGCAAATTTTGTAATTTACGATAGATCTTTCCTACATTAGTTTTGAATACAATGAATTTAGTTGAGATGGAGTTAATTTCCCCACAGCAGCTCTCGCAGTGCTTTGCATTGGTGGCTACAAAGGTGTTGATAACACTGCAGTGTTTTGGCTACTGCTGAGCAGTGCTGGCACAGCATCAGCAATGTCTCTTCCAACATTTTCCCCCATCAATAGGCTGGGGGTAGGCAAGGTCTTGGAGGAGGACACAGATAAGGACAGCTGACCCAAATTAACCAAAGGGATAACACATACTTTTTTTAGATATAAAAGCTAGGAAAAGGAGGAGGAAAGGAGGGCATTTGCTATTTACAACATTTGCCTTCCATAGCAATGACATACATGCTGAAGCCCTGCTTCCAAGAAAGTAGCCAGAATCCACTTGCGGATAGGAAGTACAGAATAAAACCTTTGGGATTTTTTTCCTTTGCATGTGTACATGCTACCTTTTGCTTTTGCTTTAGTAAGCTGCCTTATCTCAACCTACAAGCTTTTTTTCCATGTTATTTTCTCTCCCCTATTCAGCTGAGGAAAGGAGTGATAGAGCAGCCAAGGTCAACCCACCACACTATCACAAGTTTCTGTAACTACCATCCTTCTGCTGTAATAAACTAGGTGGTCAGATTCTTTACTACAACAAGCAATTGTACTTTTACTTTGCTCACTGCAGAGGTTATAAATAAAGGGATGTAGTTCTGTTTAACTTTCACAGATTCTGTGCTAAAGATTGATGTCACACTTTGATTATTTTCTCTTCTTTTGATATAGACATTAATGATAGGGGTGGGTTCCACAGGATAGCAATGTAGGATTTTAATTCCTCTGTAACACTTGAAGGAAAATACTATCTCATTATTGCAATTTGTTACTGCTACATTAATGAGTTTATTTTAAACTCTGTTATACTGACATTTTAGAACGAACCTATCCCTTGCCTTCTGTGAAGAACAGAGTAGTGTGGAAACTCCTGAAAACAGTGTTAGAGTGGATGCTGAGACACACACACAAATCTGATTTGGCTTTTCTGCTACGGATCAATAATCTTTGATATTCCAGCTACATCTTAAGCATGTATTTTTCTTATTATATATGTGGCAGGTTTTTGAAAATACTGCTTTTCTTTTTTTTTTTTTTTTTCTTTTTTGTTTTCATGGTTTCAGCAAGTTGATGCTCAGAATAATTTTCAGCTTTTCTGATGGTGATTTAACATTTTTTCTACCAGGCTGTGTGTTCTTCTCTTTTCTTTGTTGGGAACTGGCTTCTCTTTCTTAAAGGGTGGCTCTATATCCAGTAGTCTCCTCCTCCCCACTACTTAACTTATGCCAACCTTTCTACATGGCCCTACTTAAAGACTTTATTGATCTCTTTGTAGTTTAGTAAAACTTTTCATACACATGGGAAATTACTAACCAAACTTGAGAAGAGGATGATTTACAGAAAATTCAAAGTTGGGTCCAAAAGTTGCTGAAAGGATATACCTCATGGTGAAAAGTGTGTACGTGATATCTCCTCAAGAATTAGCCTTAAGACTAACATCATTCCATATTTTGACAATAACAAAAAAGGCAACCTAAGCTATCTTATAGAGAGACTTGGAAGACTTGTCTGCATGTAAACTCATAACTAGTCATATCACGACAACGACTCTTCACTATGTACATTACACTGCTCTTTATTTAGAAATTTAGTGTTCACTGAGTAGGGAATAGCTAAGCGGTCGACTGTTTTCAGAGTTTAACTTACTGCTCTTCTAAGGGAATAAACTGTCTCACCATAAAATAATCTTACTGTGAGAAAGTAATCATGGAGAGTAATCACATGGAAATGATCACAGAGAAAATTTTTAAAAAATATCTATAATAATATAAAATCTTATCACAGCTCACTGTACAGTAACCTTGCTGGGTAAAAAAATGTCAAGATTATTGTTTATTTAGACTTGTGTTTTAGCTGAGGCTAAGGCACTGTTGTAGTTTCAGATATTAACAGCTAGCCTATAGTATATTTAACCTAAGAAAAACTGTTAGGTTCTTAAATTAGCCTGATATTAGTGATATCAATATTACACCTGCATAGCAGCTGTAACCCAGTAGAGTTCTACCACTTGGGCACAAAGCTGTGCTTTGACAGAGTGATCCAGAGAACCTAAAAAAGATCCATGCTCTGAATTGCTTCCTGAGTAGCTTCTCTTTGCACTGGCACTTTCTGTGAGGGCTAAGGAGAAGCAGAGCTTCATCTTCTCTATTGCCATGGAGTGTATACATCTCATACATAAACATGAGCTCTCTGTCTGAAGTCCAAAATCCATACCAAAGCATTGGCTTTTGTCTAAGCAGTTGGATTGAGAGACAAGTCGATAAACTATAGAAAACCCCCCTTACTTCATAAATCATACAAAATTTACCAGTCACCACGGAAGAATCATATCAACATCAGCAGCCAGTTACCCACTTCAGCTCATTTTTGGTTTACATAAGGATAGGATCTACAAATTATTTCTGCCACAGTCATCTTTGGTTCCCAAGCTATAAAAACATAATGCTAATACTAAGCGTTACGGAGGTGAAGCTATTGATCATTCTGAGACTTTCACATGCTACAAAGTTAGTGGCCATTTAGATGTTTAAATGGAAAAAAGAAAGATGGAATGTTATGCACCACATGCATTGCATTTTGTGTAAAACGACGTACAGAGGCAAACCTGATTTAAAGCATGAAATCATTGTTACACTGCTACACTGTTTGCACTTTAGATGGCTGCATATATGCAACTAGATAGATATTTTCACAGAAACTTTGAGCCTTATAAAATCAAGGCAGTCCTTGAGGCTTCCTATATCATAGTAAAGTAAGCATGTGTATCCTCTTACAAAAATAAATTCCAGGGATTTATATTTCCATAAAACAATTATACATGAGAATTTTCATTTTAATTTTTATGAATGTGATAGTAATAGGGTCAGAACATGACCCTCTACCTGTGTCATCCATACTAATTTTAAAACACGTGAAAGCAGGAAAACCTGTTTCAGAAACAGATGCACTGTATAGGTTCTTTTGTAGCAATTAAGGCCTCGTGTAGGGTACTGGAAAAATAATTTAAATTACATTAAATGTGCTTTTATGCCTGTTTTGGACTGATTTAATTGAAATACTTTATCTTCATAGAATTTCAGATGTACAAAGCTTTGATGCTGAAGATCAACTATGCAGAGGAAAAACTAAAGCTCTTTGTAAACTCTTTGTATCAGTTAGGTCATCTGTTTATTTTTTCTGTTCAAACATCTGGGTTTGTAGAACAGCTGGCCAGTATTGCAAATGTAAGTTCAACAGTAAAACAACAGCCCTTCCAAGTTAGCAGCATTAGAGGAAGGAATGCATCAGGGTGATCCACACCATCAAATTGATTTATTAGTACAGATGGTAAAAAGGACTAGCCAAAGCCCTGAATTCAACTTGACTGTTTATTTATGTCACTGCTAGACCCTCAGCTATTTCAGGAAACCAACTAAAGAATGTCTGCCAAAATTCTTTAATAACTTCTCAGAAGATAAACTTTAAGCACAGTCATAAAAGTAGTGAACAAAAACCCAAAGTAATACAAAAAATGAACATACCAAAATAGAAATGTCCCTACTTTTATTTTTTTAATTATTGATATTTTCTATGGGGTTTTTTAATGATATTAAGTATCTACAAAGAAACACTTGGGATCCTGCAATAAAAATGTTGAAGCCTTTCACCCTGTTCCAAGGATGTTCTTCACCTCCTGTGTATACAGAAATAGCTCTAATGACTTCAATAAGAGTACACTCAAATATGTAGAATGTAATCATGGCCCTAAAAATCATTTTATAGGGAGTTGCCACAAATCCACTATTTAAAAAAAAAAACTGCAAAGGAAGCCTATCAAGAAGTATTTCCATGTACTGAAAAAGGCTACAATTACCAAAAGTATGAATTATTTGGTTGTTAACACAACAGTAGTTTATTTAGGAATTTTGAAATGATACAAAGCACTTGACAACATTTTTCAGTTTTACGCAGTTTCATATGTTTCTTTACTCTTGTTAGATATATCAATTTATCTTAATGATACCCTCATTTTACTTAAGTAAGAGCAAAGACTAATTTAACTTAGTTTCTTAGTATGATTTCTGATTGATTGTTGAATGTGTATATTTAAACATCCTTTCCTTTTCCATTTGAAATTTTAGTGACTGATAAATTTTGATGCCATGACCCTGATTCATCTACAAAAATTTTATTTCATATCTTAAGATATTTTCAATAATGCATAAAGCAAGGCTTGGGCAAGGCTTCTGAACATGTAGCTTTAATAAGTCTATAACTTACAGGCAGTTCCTGTGGGTCCCCTTGATCTTATCTTACACACCTGTTTGATTACATGATAAATCAGAACTTAGTTAAATCCTAGGCTTCTGAACAGATATGGCAAAATCAAATGATAATATTTAGCCATTTTTTTTCTTTCAGGAAGTTAACTGTCAAAATGGGGGACAGAAATAATGTTTTTACTTTTCAAAAATAGGACTAATATTTTTACAAAACAAATTTATTATTGATTATAAAGAAAATCTGTCATTTTTCATAATGAAAATAATGCCATATGTTCTTTGAGATCTCTAGGGTGGTTGAGCAAACTTGCCCTTGTCTGCAAATCTCTGGTATTAAATGATAATGTATGTGTTGCCTGAACAATAAGTAGCAGGAAGAATTACAGAACCACAGAATCGTTGGGGTTGAAAGGGACCTCTGGAGCTTGTCCAGTCCAACCCCCTGCCAAGGCAGGGTCACCTGGAGCAGGTTACACAGGAATGTGCCCAGGTGGGTTTTGAATGTCTCCAGAAGGGGAGAGTCCATGACCTCTCCAGGCAGCTGCTCCAGTGCTCTGCCACCCTCAGTGTGAACAAATTCTTACTCGTGTTGAGGTGAAAATTTTCATATTTTTGTTTATGGCCATTGCTCCTCATCCTGTCACTTAGGCACCCCTGAAAAGAGTCTGGCACCATCCTCTTGGCATGTCCCTTTGAGATATTTCTATGATAAGATCCCCTCTCAGTCTTCTCTTCTCCAGACTAAACAGGCCCAGCTACTGCAGTCTCTCCTCATAAGAGATGCTCTAGGCCCCTGATTATCCTTAGGACCCTCTGCTGGACCCTCTCCAGTAGCTCCATGTACTGAATAGCCCAGAACTGGACACAGAATATCCAGATGTAGTGTAGGCCTCACTACATCCGAGTAGAAGAGTAAGATCACCCATCTTGGCCTGTTGGCCACACCCTTCCTAATGCACGCCAGGATACCATTGGCCCTCCTGGCCACAAGGGCACTGCCAGCTCATGGACAACTTGTGATCCACCAAGAATCCCAGGTCCCAGGAGGTCAGCCCCAGCCTGTGCTGGCACTTGGGGCTGTTCCTCCCCAGCTGCAGGACCTGACACTTGCCCTTGCTGGACCTCATCAGGTTTCTCTCTGTCCAGCTCCACAGCTTATTGAGGTTAATGGCAGCACAGTCTTCATGTCTGTGTACAGCCTTAGCTAAATTCACCCCACTACTACACATAAAGAGAAACACACTATAATGTCTTGCTACTTTATGTCAGCATGTAGAAAAATGGGAGAAAAGTCAATCAAAATTTTAGTTTGACATCCTTCCCACACACAGATTTTTTACATTTAGATGGGCGGTCAGACAAAGGAATCAAGTTTTTAAATGTGGTTTGATTTTACTGTGATACAAAGAACAAGGATCATGCATAGCTGCTATATGGTTTGTTGAGGGATCTCTTCCTTTTACCTTAAAACTGAAGTTTTCAATATTTTCTTTTTGTAATCCTATTCTTATTGAAGGGTGAGGGAAATGGAAAAGGGGTTCAGTTTAGCATTAAAAATATAGACATTATCCCATTATCTGTCCTCTCTCTGGATTGTATTCCTTGGCCTTTTGGGGATTCTGGAGAATTCTGAGGTTGGAAAAACCTGCATTTTGGTCACAGGGTTGGTAAAAATACCTAGTATCTGTCTTCACTAAACCTATTTAATTTTGCTTTTGTCATTAGAAAAATGAAAAAAACAAACCAAACCAAACTAAACAAACAAAAAAAACCCCCACAAACTATAAAGGTGTGGTAATTGATGTAAGAAGTGTGGCCATTTCCAAGGATTATAAATAGTGTTGTCCTATATGAGAATGAGAAGAGGCAGCAAAACCATTTATGGCAGGATATTGGGGCAGCAAGCAGTGCGAGCTGTTTATTTCCCAATGACACAGCCAGCAGAATACATCTAATCCCGGAGATGCTTCCTCACATACATCTCTGGCTTTATATTCTCTATGCAGTGTAGAACCATGTACATGTATTCACTAGAAATTAATGAAAAATATAATTCATTATGTTTGAAGTAATAGATGAAGAACAGTTTGCTTTCAGTTAACTTAAGTAAATCCACAGGGCAAGTTTAGTTCCTGTAAGTAGTCTGACAAAATGAATTTAGCCCTAGGTTAAAAGTGACAAGAAAATAAAAGGTGAAAACCCTGTATATTGTCTAATTGCATGCTTTGTTTCAAAATTCTGCATTCGATTTCCTGGTTTGGTGCCCTCAGTAGATATATACCTAACAAAAAGCATTAAATTAAGTGTATCCTAAGAGTCAAACGTACCTCAAGAGCCAAAAATTCAATAAGATATCTTCAGTATTTTTTGATATTCTGAGAGACTTCAAATGATTCTGTAAAAGCAGATGGGGAGAGTAATATTACTTTATACCGAGTTTCCTTTTGTACTTGATTTACTTCAAAACCTAAAATTACACAATGATAGTGGTGAGGAGAACCTTCACAATTTACCAGCAAAGATGATCAGATATGTTGGTTGCAAAAATATTGAATGTACTCTATTTTTAGTGACATCCTTATTAATATGTTTTTTTTATATCTAATACAAAAAAATTTCTTTTACCGATATTTAGTTAAAAGAATTTTTTTGTATTTGACAGTTAATTTTACCAAAAATATTTAACCACGTTCTCTCAACAGAAGCAGGGACTGTAGATATTTACTGCAGGAAAGTTATGTAACAGTTGCTTTTAGCCAAACAGGCAAATTAAAAAAAAAGGTACATGTGAATTTTTATGTGTCATATGATTCCTCTTATTGAAAATTCTTGAGACATAGCTACGTTAATAGAATCAATTGTCCAGTTGTAAGTACTTTAGACTAAAAATGATGCCTCCCCATCTGGCTAGGCATAAATATCTAAATGTACTGAGGCTCCAATCATTTTCTCATTCCATGGATGTAATGAAACAAACAGAAGAAACAAAGGACCCCAGAAGTGGGCACAGCACTCCAGATGTGCCTCATTACATCTGAGTAGAGGAGCAGGATCACCTCCCTCGACCTGCTGGCAATGCTCTTCCTAATGCACCCCAGGACACCACTGGCCTTCTTGGCCCCCAAGGCACACTGCTGGCTCCTGGACAGCTTGTTGTCCACCAGGAACCCCAGGTCCTTCTCCGCAGAGCTGCTTCCCAGCGTATTGGCTCCCATGCTGTACTACATATATGGTGTATACTTCTGTATACAGGAGCATACACCACATATTTTACAATGTGTCTGACTGCTTTTCTATGGAACAGTCATAAGCGTTCTTCTTTCTCCATACCTTTGTGATGAATGACACTGTTTCTCAAGTCCTTTAATCAACTGCAGTCGTGGCAAATTTTTTTGCCTTTTTCTTTCTCTTTTGTTTTTGCCACTTTCACACCAATGCTTTTCTTTTACTAAATCTCAAGAGATCACCCTTTCTGAATTCTGGAAATCTGTAACTTCACATTTTCCCTTGATTTTCCTTTGTCTTTGATATGACTACTTCTTGCCTGAACTACTTTCTGCATTATTATCCAAAGCTATATTTTTGTCTTTTGCACATCACTCTTTCAAATGAAGGTGTATACCTCCTTCTCTACATTTAATTCAGAACTCTGTAGTAATGCAAAACCATGTCGTTTGGCTCAATCCTTGAACATGAGAGTATTATATAGTGAAATATTTTCTTCCTTTTTTTTTTTTCTTTTCTTCACCGTTCGTGATATTATTTGCATAGTTTTTGCTAGAGAGCTAGAAGCTGAGAATGCAGAACCAGAAAACTATTACTGAATTTCTGGAATGTTTATATACTTTTTCCATGGCATCTACTATTGGTTATTCTTCTGAATGATCCATCAGAAAGGATGATTGAAGTCCAGTTTGAAACCAAATACTCAAGGAAATCCACAACAAACAGAAGTTTCCTTGGAAAATCAGGGGGAATAGCATCTGTTTTTAAACTGACTACACTCCTAGCTGGGTGTAGGTTCTAGTCAAGTATTGTTCTCATCCTTGTATTTTGTCTCCTTTTCAAACAAGGCTTTTAACAACTGAAAACAATATGTTTAAGAACAATCAGATAAAGTCTTCAGCTCTAAATATGAAAGTAAAAACTAATCTCTTTTCTGTAAATTATCTGGCATTTATCTCCTATCAGACCTTTGAATTGTTTGGTGCTACAGGGCTTCCTTAAAGACAGGACTCATATGGAAAGTTTAGCTCTGTTTCTGGCTTATCTTCTGCTAAATATTTCTCTTTAATTTTTGGGGTTCTTTGGGGTGGGGGTTTTTTGGGGGGGTTTTGGGGTTTGGGTTTTGGGTTTTGTTTGTTTTTTGGGTGTTTTTTTTCTAAATAAGTTGTGCCCAAGTGTACACACACATACACATAGTACCTTTACACAAGTGGTTTTTTGCTGAGTATTTACCATACATATCCTAGACATCAGTATCATCTTTGGACACCACTGACTTCTTATCCTAAGGAAATAACTGCCATAGTGAGAATGACCTATGCAGAATTCCTTGCTCAAAGGTCTGGTTTCTTATCCAGATATAATGATCAAACATCTCTTTTAAGAGGAGTAAATACATGTTTTCACCAATGGTGACAATGGCAACTATGTTGACATAAATCCTGAGATAGTCTCTAGTGCAACTTAGGACAGGAAACTGACTAAAACAATCAAGGAAAGCAATACCTTCTTAATGACTTTATGCCTTTGTATTTCAGCAGTAACACATCTGTCTCAGCTCCCATTTTTTTCTCTTGTATCCTGTATGCAGACTTATTTAGAAAATATTAAAAAATCTTGAGGAAAAAGCAAAAACTCTAAAAGAAAAAAGAAATTTACTTGAACAGAGCTATATTGACTTTATGGAATGTGGCCACTTTTAGGTCATCCAAACCTAGTACAATACATTAAGGAGACCATGACAACAGTTGAAATGTCATGTGCAAATAAATACCTTGCCCTCAGATTAAATTTCCCACCTGTCTCTAGGAACACCACGCATGAAGAATTGTCTTTCAGTATTCAGGTAAAGAGAATGATTGGGTGACTCTGAGAGAGTGAGTACGTGTCCCTCTGAGACAGAACAGATAGGCATATCTCCTAGGGAAATAACATTTTCTGCAGTAGTCACAAAACATTGTTAGATCCTACTGTCCTGCAGTGAATTCTTTCTGCTGTTTTCATTTTTTGTAAAGGAGTAAAATGAATGGAAAATAAGTATATTAAGTGATTGGCATCTAGATTACAGAAGAGCTCAGCTGTTAAAAAACACTAACATTGCCTAACTGAGGTCTTTGTGACCTTGCTTCTCTGCATGTTCCATGCATGTCCAAGTCTTTGTTTACAGAATTTGTGTTCTATTATGCTTTAATAGGCAATCACAAATGTAAGATTTGTTATAATTTGAATATTTGACTTTTGACACCTCTTTTACCTTTTTAAATGTGTTTTAATTATGTAACTATGTATTCAGTAAGAAATCTGGAGGTTTTTAGACTTTCAGGAAAAAGTGTAGGATTGCAAAAGATTAGGGCTATGGGATTATATGAATACCTTTGGTTAAACCTGTGTAAATTGCTCACTGACTTTTAAACTGCAATTCGTGTCCTACTTTCGTAGGTCCATTCTGACCCTGATGTATACTGTCTTTGAAATGGAAATCTTCAGTTGTTACCTCTAGACAGCTTTAAAGGCTTGACTGCCCACTCTGAATTCCTTTGAAAAGCTTAATTTGAATCATAAACTATCCCTGCAAACAGTCTCATCATTTTGTTAGAAATCATGTCTCTTTTGAAATGAGTTTCTGTCTATAGACTCTTTGATGTGTTGCTTTAGTGTGGGGAATTCTTTAGAACTTCTAACTTCAGTATCTGGTAAAACTTAGTACTTAAACTTTGTATGTAGTGATTTGGTAATTCATTAAAACAAATTTAGTTCTGCAGTAATATCCATTGCCTTAGAAAAGAGTATTTCTCTAGATTGATTTGTCTACACATATGTTTTTCTTGAAATTACTGCCAAATCACAGAATCACACAGAATGGTTAAGGTTGGAAGGGACATCTGGAAGCCATCTTGTCCAGCTCCCTGCTGAAGCAGGGACATGGCTAGAAAAAAACTAATATTCATATATTTGATATGCTAAAGAGTGAGTTAGTTAGATAGGTGGTTAGTTTTTATGAAGTAGCACAACAGAAAAAAAAAAGAGACTTAATATAACGTCGGAAAAAAAATAAAATTTCCAAGTTGCTTGTTCTTCTAGACTTGGAAAAGCTACATTATAGTCCAGTGAAACACTGAACTGGTACACATCCTTCACCTGTATCCAGAGGCTGACTTAAAACACCCAACCAACAAAGGGTACTGACAAGTTTTGGAATATATTCTTTGGATTTCTAGATCTCTCAGCTAGTGGCCTCCTCTATTGGAGTATGGCATAAAGGCTTTTACAGACAAAATATTAGAATGCCTTTTTAAAATTATTATTTTAGCTTTTTAAATTTTTTTTTCCTAGGATTTGGAATTGTTATTTTAATCATTAGATAAATAAACATTAAAATACTGATTAGAATGATACTAAACAGTTTGCAACATAGCACTTCGTTCTGTTGGAAAGTGCTAGTCACTTAAATCTAAAATATTTCTGAAAAGCTTAATAATGAAATCTTAATAATTCTACTGACTTGCTTGTCAGCTTTAGACATAGGGTACTAATGCTTTTAAAATCCATGATTATTTGATGCACTGATCTTCCTTATTCCAGATATTTCAAGAGTAAATTCTGAGGACCTAGCACCAGACCACTCTGTAGAAAGAATATTGTTTACTTCAACAGGCAATGATTAGGTACAGGATATGAAAGAAAGAAAAAGTGTTCCTGCAGTTTATGTGTTCTCTGACACAATTTCATTACTATGGACAAGTTGTGTAGCTCCTTACTACAAACCCTAGCTTTGAAAAGTTCATGTTGAGGCCATCATGCCAAATGTACCTGATTTACAGCCGTGCTTATTAAAATCGGTAATAAAAATTCCATACAAGAAAAAATATTTGAAGTTATTGTAAAGGGAATATTTGTTACCTTGGTAACAAATAAAATCTGTATTACTATTGTGTATTTTATTTTCGTTGAAGAATTGAATCCTTTTCAATTATTGTGTGGGATGGGAAAGTAGTAAACAAGGTTATAAATCTCCAGAATTTGCTTCATGGTAATAGTACATTAAGCAGGCAACCGGTATTCTCCATGCATTGAAGTAGAACTACTATGACTCACTACTTTATAATTATGTGAGGATTATTAACACAACAGGAGAAGTAAATTGGCTACTCAGCACGAGTATCACTCTGTGTCTTAACTAATTGCATATATCCTAGGTTAGCCGAGCTAGGCAGATCTCCCATTGTGCTTGGAATTGAGAGACATACATAAAAATGGTAATAATTTACGAGGCAAAGTTGATGTTGAAAATTACAGAGGTTCTCAGAGGATTATTTAAATTGCTTGATATTTTTAATATATTTTCGTGTGCTTGTTTGTTTAAAAAGCATCATAGCAAACAAAATTTAAAAAAAAAAAACAACATCAAAACAAAGCCAGCAAAACATTCCAAAATAAAACATAACACTCTTTAGGATCTAATTGAAATTTTAGCTTTTATTACTCTTATGTATCTTAGGTGGCAAATAAGTTTGTCAAGTTGAATGATTATGCAAACCAGTACTGAAATTTTAGTATACTTATATATCTCTTCTGACTAGCTGCTAAAATCTTACATAGTCACAATGAGATGACAGCTTTCAAACCAAATATACTTTTTAGAGGATGTGTGTGCATGTGTATACTAAATAAATATAAAACTGTGTTCTGATAGGAGTATTTATATTGTTTGCTGTAGTTTTAGGGAATTAATGTTAACATGAAAAACATTTCACAGATTAGGAACGTGCAAGTGATAGAAATGCAATAGTATTTAAAGAAATTTGCTACTAAATGTTGTGAACTCCTTCTTTGGTTCTGGGAACACCAATCTGTGAAAAAATTCCTTTAATGAGTAGTCTTTGAAATAGTTTCCAGGAATAATGTACACAGATGCATAAGAATATGATTCTATGAACCTTTATGTAGTGACTTGCCTGTGGGAGCACAAGTTGTGCTGCTGGTTTTAATGACTTCATATACAAATAATCAATTTAAGGATCAACTTGGCTGTGAATGTATAGATTTTATGAGATTAATTAATATTGATATTATGATATGAACAAATATTATGGCACACAGTTTTGTCTAAGTCCTGAAAAAAGCTCAATTGAAGGGCTACATATGTAAAAGAATATTTAGGATCAAGTGTCTTTATCCCAGTTCTAATCGCAAGTGGAAATAGTTGTAATGTTCATTGGCTAACTAAATTTGGTATAATAAACATGTAATGAAAAGTAAATAGAGGCAAATATCTTTGTATGTGCACTCATGTACATTTTCACTTTGCTTTCAGTAGCAAAAAATAAAATCTCAAACGCCTTGTTTGTAAAACTTCATCAGTAGTCTATATATACAGCCAAATCCAGAGCATTTCCATCCATAGCATCAAAGAAGACAGGAAAATATCACAAATGCGTAGTTATTACCAAACACTTATAGATTTACAGTTATAGATTTTTACCAAAATAATAATTTCGTTTACTCTCCGTTTTATGCAGTTCCTTAGTCCACTACTTAGTACCTAAAGGTGTTGAATAGGAACACTTAACATTGTATATGAAAACAGAAAAATATCATTTTATTCAAGATAACTGTCATATGTAAAGAATAAAATACTTTTGTCAAAACCTGTTTTGAGGAGCCTTAGCTGTGGTAGTTTTGTGTAGAATTTAGTTGATTTTCCTCAGAGCAGACCACATGATGCTGTGTTCTACATTTGTTGTGAACTTAGGGATATTTTAATTATAGCAAAGAGGAGCTTGCCCAGCATCAAGGCCTTTTCTGCTCCTCATGCTGTAAATGCAGTAAATGGGCTCCTCATGCAGTAAATGGGCTGGAGGTCCACAAGAAGTTGGGAGGGAACACAGCTGAGACAGATGATTAGTGTTTGGATTCACCATGGCCATGCCATATGGCATTGTGCTTGGCAGTAAAATCTGAGGAAAAGGAGAAATGGGGGACATTTGGGATGGTATTTTTCTCCCCAACTCACCATTAGGCGTGATGGATACCTGCTTTCCTGGAGATGGCTGACTCCCTGCTGGGACAGGCTGTGCGGATTGCTGGCTGGAACATTTGGGGGGTGTGTGTGTGAGGGGAAGGGGCAGCCGGGCCGTGCCCTGGTGCCCAGGCCCTGCCCCGCACACCCAGCCCGGGCCTGGATCCCAGCCCCGCAGTGGCCGCCAGTCCCTGGCACACCGGAGGCAGTGCCCACACCCCACCCCGGAGCCGCAGCCTGGCCTTGCAGTGGCCAAATGACCGGAAGTCCCACCT
This sequence comes from Dicrurus megarhynchus, assembly GCA_013399195.1. Lineage (NCBI taxonomy): Eukaryota > Metazoa > Chordata > Aves > Passeriformes > Dicruridae > Dicrurus > Dicrurus megarhynchus. Next base: position 264,170 of record VXAD01010615.1, read on the forward strand.
GGGGGAAGGGCCCAGGAAGGCCCAAGGGTATTCAAAGCAGAACATGGGGCAAGAACATGTCCTGACCCTACCTCCTCTTGGGATTTCTGTTGTCTGAACATGACTGGAACCAGGAGTGGTAGTTACATTTGTTCTTTCCTATATCTTTTCTGTCTTTCTCCCTTTCTTCTTTTTCTAATTCCCTCTTGTCCAAATTTTTGAGTAACTTAAAATTTAATGGGCTTAGAGTTTGTTAAGTTGAATGGGCTGAGCTAATGCGTTGAGAAATGTTTAATGTTGATTGAACCAAAGTTCTCTGATTTTCTAAAGTTGCCTGTAAAGGTCTGTTATATTATTTTGACCCCATGAGAATATCTTGTCACTGTTACTCCTGCGCATCTAACTCAGAGTACCTGGACGACAGTAAGCCCCTTTAAAAGTCTTGTTGAGCAAGTTTTTTGGGTCCTCATACCTGCCTCCCCATGGGAAGTGGTGAATTAATTCCTTGTTTTCCTTTGCTTGTGTGCACAGCTTTTTCTTTACCTACGAAGCTGTTTAACCCACAAAGTTACTGTAGATCTGTTTTCTCTTTGGCACAATTTTACTACATTATGACTGAATTTCTTGGATAATTTCTTAGAGTCTGCTGGTGTAAATTCTGTTAGTGCTCTTAATATTCGGAATAAATTAATTAGCTCAGTGGTTTATAGATGGACAAGTTCTGTTAAGTTTGCTAGCTGAATCCCAGATAATAACTGATTGTTGCCACAAAGGAATTGATTGCTGCATTTTGAGAGGGCTGGATATAAAATGGTTTTTTGCAGTTCAGTCAACTTCTGATTGGAGTAAACATGACCATCTTCACTCCATTCTCTTTATGCCTTGAACCATTCAGACGCATATCTTTTTCATACTTTCTGTCATGCTGGATATCCTCGTTCAACAGGAAGGAAATATGATGTCTATGTGTTTAATTCTTTTTTTTTACCCAGATGTAGATTTACCCAATAATGAATTTCAGCAGTATGAAGAGCTTGAGGCAATGGCAGGTTTACTACTAAGAACAGATGATATAGAAAAAGAAAAAAAAATTCTCAAGGGTCATTTCCTTAAGTAGGTATATATTATAGATTAAAAAATTCTAATTTTTTTTACTAATGACAACGTGTATACTATTACTTTTTAAAAAAACATTTTTCTTAGTAAAAATACCCCTCATGCAAGAAAACTACAATACCTATAAAAGATCCTGAATTTTCCTTCTGAAATTAAAATTAAATTCAGATTGAAAAATAATAATAAGAAAAAAGAACTAATAGGGGACTATGTAACTAATACATCTAATGAACATCTAGAATGTATGGGTCTGTATATAGAAGAAAATATGATCTGTTTGACGGCTTCTAGTTTTAAAAGCGTATAGTTCGAAAAATAGTGTGTATAGCATCCACATTAGTTAATCTCTTTCTGTTGTCAGCAACAGAAGCCAGAAGTGAAAAAAATATATTTAACTGAAAGAGTTTTACAGCATTTTCAAAAATCTTTTATTTCTTTCTCTTAGGAAAAAAATGTAAAAAAAAAAACCAGAAGAAAAAAGACAAAGAAAAAGCCTGCACAATTTTTTTTTTATTTGAAATTACTCTTCAGGCTTCTCAGATGTATTTCTTTCAGAGCTGTCCTCTTGGAGCAGTATTTTTGTCCTGAAAGGGGCATTTATCAGACTTTGTGTCTGCAACAATTGCTGCAGATGAGCATATTCCCATGGACAAATTTAAAAGCACTAATGCAGCTTTATCTGTTTGAAGTGTCCTCCTCTATCATCAGTATTCACTTAACAGTAGGACCCAAGAACCACCAAGTTTTTATTCAACTTCTCATTTCAATAAGAAAGCTATACTTCTGGCTCTCAAAAATATCACAGAATATGCTTCTGTGCATCTAAAAAGAATAAAATAAACTAATAAAATAAAATATCTCTGACCTACATCCAAAAAACCCAATAACATATTTTATTTGTGGGGGTCTCTGAATATATCATGCAATAGAGCCATAACAGAAAAAACCTTTGTAGAAGTCTTGCAGGCTCTGCCCGTGTTTTGCTGCTTTGCTCACAGATTTATTTGTAGTTTTGTTTCCCTTTGAGACTCTCCTGCAATTTACTTTTCTTATTATTTATCCCATTTGTTCCTTATTTTGGTCAACAGCTCTGCTTTGAAGGCAATGCCTTTTGTTAAGGAGATAAGACCAGCCTTACTTGTTCGAGACAAAGACTTGACTCCATCTCTGACCATGACTATCTGTTCATGTAGGGAAGGGTTTGGCTATGGCTGGCTTATGTTTCTTTCTCCTGAAATGCTTCTTTCACCTCCAGCCCAGTGAAACTCTTAAGCACAATGTAGCAGATGCATTTAAAACTGACCAAAATCATGCATACGATTCAAAAGGAACTGCAAACGTATATGATGGCGTTGTGATATCCTCTGATAATTTTTTCACTCTTATTTTCCCAATAATTCCCTGACTGCTTTTTATTTTTGGCTACTCTTGCTTTCATGAAGTCATTTTTTATAAGCTCAAGGCCTTGCTCTTGAGTGATAACACTCAATTCAGAATCCATGAATTTATATGTGAAGCTATAATTTTTTTGCCTAAGTGTACACCGATGTTAAGAGTAGAGTGTTCAACCCAAGGTCAGAAAGAGGTCATGACTATGGCTTGGCTATGACTTCTAACAATGACACAATTCCTTGATTATGTCTGTATTATTAGAATTTATCCACATAAGAACAAAAATTGCAGTGAAGAGTTGCTATTAGATAAAATATTGTTTCTGAAATGTCCAGCATTTTTTGCTATATTTGATACATTGATTTTTATAGTATCTGTATATATGCATAGAGTTCTTTTCCTGAATACATCAAGTCCCTTCCTGACATTCATGGGGCAGCTGAACACCTAGCAATCTTAAAATTCTAATGCATCACCAATCTGTCTTCTACTCCCTTTCCAGAAAAGAATATTTAAATTTTTCTTTTGAGATCTCTCTTTGCAAATGTAATATAAGAGGTGGAAGAAAGGGGAAGGGAAGGGGTAAAGTTAATTTTGTTATTGTCATTATGTGATTTTTTGGGGATGTTTTTAGGTTTTAGGTTTGTTTTTTTTCCAAACACCAAGTGCGATTAAAGTTGTTTTTTTACCTCAGCTTTCCACTCCCATGCCTGCATTGGCTTCTTAAATACAAAAGTATAACATTTTGAGGGTGAAAATATTATAAACAAGATCAATTAAGTACATTTGTAGTCCTCTTTCTACTTTTCATTAATTTACTTGTTTATTTAGTCTAATTATTCTATTTTTCTGTAGCACACTTGATGCCGCAAGGTTACACAGCAAAGAATAGAGTAAATTGTAGTGCAGGAATGAAGAGGAAACAATGAACAAGTAAATGTTAAAGACATTTTCTTGAAGAGTATTTATCACACAGAAACCACAATGTTTCAGTTAACTGAGAGGATATACTGTACAAATATTTCTGAGTTTTGCTTCTTGATATAAGCCAAGACTTGCATTCACTTGTTCACCTTACAGGTACGAAAAGTTTAGTCTTAAAATGTGCACAGTAAACACAGAACTATAAAAAATAGTTACACTTTTCCCACACTGGACAGCAAAAATAATTTATTAGTTGTATCTTTTTCCAAATATATCAACAGTAAATTAGCAAATAACAGCAAAACAGAATAACAGTGCTGTGGAGTCAATACAGTCCTCACACAAACATATGAGCCCTGAAAAGTTTTTCAATTTTAAAAAAGCATTTTAACCAAAGTTCTACTCAGATATGAAAGCTCACATTAGATTATGCTTTTTTTAAAAAATCATTTTACTGAGCAATCTGCTTTCCCTGTTGCCATTACCAATATAAATTTCTCTCCTGCACAAATATTTTGCATGTTCCAAATTAATTGTGCTGGCTTGCTCAAATAAACATTAAGAAATCATTTAATAGGGAAAGGAGACATGGTCACTTCATTTGTGTAATTGTATTTAAAAGGGTAGCAAAAATGATGCTCCTATAAAATTTAAATCAAGCTCATGGGCCTGAATTGCAAAATTAGCCACCCTTGAATGAATTGTAGTCTGCATACTGCCCTTTAGCTGTTGCAGCTGAACAGTTTATTATACAACAGAATTATACATCATTGAGAAGTATGGAATGAAGATCCTGAAACCAGTTTTAAAATAAACTGAAAAACAAAGGAATCCTTAGAATGGTTAGTTGTTAACTATTTGATGTCAGACTAGCAATCATTCTTCCTTTCTCATCTTATTTTTATGACTTTGTAATCTTGGCCCTCACACCATCTGCAGAAAAAGCAATATTTATTGCTAAGTGATCCTTCATGTATTTTAAATTTATGTTTAATTTTCTAAAAGCAATAAGAAAATTGCTCTCTTTGCCTTCCTTAGCCTGAAATTTTTGAGACTTGCTACTTACCAAACAAGACAAGATGCTGTTCCAAAAAGATCTTGGTATTACTATTCACTTAGTTTCTATTCTCTGTCACACTACTTGCTATTTTTTTTTTCTTTCTGTGTCAACCTGACAGCTATAAACACACATGACCCAAGAATACAAAAGAAGCTTGATTTTTCCTTGAAAAACAAAGGAGAATAAGAGATGAACATGCACAGGATAAAATCTTCCCCTTGTCTCTTGAAAGAAATTATTCAATGTATTGACTTAGTCACCATTTGTTGTCCAGTGCAATGGAAAAAATTTATTCTGTTACATTATTATTGACTTATTTATGTGTCATAGAACTTTGGAGTTGAATTACCTTCAACCAGAGCAGAATAATCTGCGTGAGCAGGTGACAATATTCCTATATAGTCCATCACCTGAAGTTTTTGTTCTGTAATGATAAGCTGCAAATAGAGAATTAAAAAACCCACACAGAATCCTGTTAAGTTCTGCATGCTTTTGTAGTCAAGGATTGCAGTAGTTGATCTGGTACTATCCACATAGACTGGTAAAGGCTCCCACCAGCAAACCCTGCCATCTCTTGCTGTTGATCTCTTTGGTGTGCTCTGCTGCCTACTGATCAGGCTTCCATCTCCAGCTTCCCCTTTCAGCTGTCTGAGCTTGTGACCAAGAACTTCAATTCAGCCTGGTCATGGCCCATTCAGGACATGTTTATTCCAGATGGACATCATTGCCTGTCAGAATGCGATGGATCCATCCACATCCTATTGTGTGTCAAATGGTATTTTATTGGTAAGAGATGTTTGCCCCTTTGATTTTTATATATATCCTTTTGATGGCCTTACTCCAAAGTTGTGCCTTACTCCTAATAGGGCTAACTCTCATTAATTTCAATCATATTAAAGGCAAAAATTCCTAATAGAAGTGTCTGAACATTTTGTACCTTGGATAGTACATGTGTGTCTCATTCCGATGCTGTTACATTTGCCTACTCTGCACCAGCATTTTTTCATTTCTTTGAACAGGTACTGTGCTTATTGAGAAGCTACACTGCAGGAGCGTAAAAAAAAAATAGGATACTTAAAAACATGTTTATTTTAAAATACATGAGTAATTTTAAATCCCAGAATTTCAAAATATGCTGAGTTGGAAGGGACCCATGAAGATCAAGTCCAACTCCTGGTCCTGCCCAGCCCCATCCCCAGGAATCACCCATGTGCCCGAGAGCATTGTTCAAATGCATCTTGAACTCTGTCAGGCTGATGTTGTGACCACTTCCCTGGGGAGCCCAGACACCCTCTGGGTGAAGAATCTTTGCCTAATATCCAACCTAAACCTCTGCTGACACAACCTCAGGCCATTCTCTTGGGTCACAACAGAGAAGAGATCAGTGTCTGCCCCTCCCATTCCCCTCACAAGGAAGTTGTAGACTACAATGAGGTCTCCCCTCAGTCTCCTCCAGGCTGAACAAACCAAGTGACCTCAGTCACTTCTCATATGGCTTCCCCTCAAGGCTCTTCACCATTTGCATTGGCCTCCTTTGGATGGTCTCTAACATCTTTCCTGTACTGTGGTACCCAAAACTGCACACAATATTCAAGGTGAGGCTGCACCAGTGCAGAGCAGGGTGGGACAGACCAGGACAATCCCCTCCCGTGCCCGGCTGGCGATGCTGTGCCTGATGCCCCCCAGGACAGGGCTGGCCCTCCTGGCTGCCAGGGCACTGCTGACTCATGTTCAACTCACCATTGACCAGGATCCCCAGGTGCTTTTCCATGGCACTGCTTTCCAGCATCTCATTCCCAATCTGTCCATAAATCCCCAGCCCTGGTGCAGAATCCGGCACTTTCCCTTGTTGAACTTCACATGGTTGGTGATTGCCCAGACCCCTGATTTGTTGAGGTCTCTCTGCAGGCCCTCTCTGCCTTCAAGGGAGTCAGCAGCTCCTCCCAGTTTTGTATTGTCTACGAACTTCTAGTCCCATGTCTAAGTCGTTTTTGAAGATGTTGAAGAGCAGAGGGCCGAGGATGGAGCCCTGTGGGACCCCACCAGTGACAGGTCCCCAGTCTGATGTCACCCCATTCACCATAACCCTCTGTGCCTGACCCGTGAGCCAGGTGCTCACCCATCACATGGTGTGTTTATCCAGCTGTGGGCTGGACATTTTGTCCAGAAGGATCCTGTGAGAGACAGTATCGAAGGCCTTACTGAAATCTGAAAAGATCAACTGGCTTCCCTTGATCAGCTGGGTAGGTTACCTTGTCATAAAAGGAAACCAGGTTTGATAAGCAGGATTTTCCTCTCAAGAAGCTGTGCTAGTTCTGACCAATTACTGTGTTGTCCTTTAGGTGTTTTTCAGTACCCTCAGAATAATTTTCTCCATAACTTTACCAGGCACTGAAGTGAGACTAACAGGCCTTTAATTTGTGGAACTTTTTATAAGCTTAGTTTAACACTGAATTAGAACATACAGATTTCTGAAAGTTCATTTTATAGGAACTTTATATATGACATGAAGTATTACTATGATTTCATATATTTTCAAATACTTTCCAGATATCTTCACACCAGATTTATTGTATGGAATAAGGAATATAAACAGCTATTTTCAGTGCTAATTTTAAGGAATCACAACTTATGGAGAACACTATATTTTCTTAAGCAAGCAGACAATCCAACCAAAAAAAACATACATGAGACAGAATCTTATAGAAAACCCTATGAAGTGAGCATTAGTACTCAGAGACCTATGCTGATCCTGTGCTCCAGACAGTCCTTCCCTAACCTGAGCAATATCATATTGAGTAGGACTGCAAAGTTACATGACGATACAGTCAAATTAATTTATTAAGCATGAGGTCTTACTAAACTCCAAAAAAAGCCTTAGTTTCTGCTGCAGTCTCATTTCTTCCCTGCCTCTTGAGCAAGGTGGGTGCCAGCACTAATGCAAATTATTCATCTGTCTTTTTTTGATTAAAAAATGATCTACAAAATTGTGAAACAAACAGCTGGTCTTGATCAGAGCAGACCAGTGACTTTTCAGGCTTGCATCATGAATACAAAATCTCACACATCAGACTCTTGGCTAAAGCAATACAACATTTTTATAAAATTACCAGTAGTTTTATCAAGTTACCAGTGATTTATCATCATTAGTGGGATAAGTGGTACTCTTGTATTTTTAATGAAAAAACCCCCAACCCTCAACTTCCATAAGTTGCCTACAGTCATTCATTCTTGTGAAGTACTAATATTGCAAGCTAGAAACCTCTATAACAGAGGTGGACTCTGGGGGCTCTAATAGAAAAGGAAATGCTCTCACTTGTCTTTAAAACAATGGAAATATATTGTTCATGTTTGTACAGACACTTTCCATTCCATCTCTTTTTCTCCAAACCCTTGGATTGCACAGGCTAGCAAAGAAGTGTAATATCAGAAATAGTAAGAGGAAAATAATATATAATTCATCCTTTATATAATATTAATATTAATTCATCCTTTGTATAAGAGCCAAAGTAAAACTTCAGCAGTATGCAATGAGGAATAACAGAGGTCCAACTTTCATTTAGGAAGGTGGAGGCATAAATCTGCCATATAAGTGGCTCCATATTGGTGCAATTATACACAGGACTCCTTAAGCTCATGCTAGAATCATAGAGGCTGAATACTGGAAAAAAATTGATCACCAAATTAGCTTTTACATGTTTTCTTTTTCCCTTGATTGTTACTTTTCCATTGTTATTCTCATGTAAACATGTTTTTGTAGGGAGCTGTGTTGCATTAATTTACCTTTTTAATTGTTACCCATTACTTCAAATGCTCACACAAGTTTTAACCCTCTGCTTTGTGAATTCCATGTTTACTTTGAGTCCAGGCTTTTTTGCACTGCTCTGGTGGATATCAGAGTTCATTCAAGGGGAGAATTTATGAGAAGTTTAGGAACTTGCTAATAGCTCTCCACATCTGATGTGGAGATGGAAAATTTTCATACCTGGGGGGACTGCATAGATGATGGAGGGACCTAGTAAATAAAGTGGTTTTAGTAAGTGAAGTTCAGTGACTGTGGGACTGAAGAGTCCTGACCTAACCATCTGTCAAGCTGGTAGGTACTGGGGGAGATGATTCCCCAACACACCTGACTGCTCAAATGCCTAAATTTTCTGTTATCATACATTTAAAACCTTACTTTTACTTACTCTTTCAGTCTTGTGTTAGTTTGTTTTCCCTGTGGGAGCTTGGGATGTTTGTGGAAAGAAATCTACTGTGTTACCATCTACAACGACTACCAAATCACAAAGCACAGAAATCAGTACCCCAAATCCGACTGAAAAAAACACATACTTGCTTGCATTAAAATGCACAAAACATGCAGCTTTTAGTGTTACCTTTGTTCCAAAGATAATTTGCTTTTGCTATTATATCATACCAGCTCTTTCCCTCCCACTCTGCCCCCAGCCCAACATGTTTGTTGGCTGTGACTAGAGCTCAAGACGGTGTAAAACCAAAAGAAGTAATTGCATACAAGGGTGGGGGGAGAACCCCTGAGCATAATTGGATAAAAATGGTTCTGTGATCCCTAAATGGGGACAAACATTTCAGTTGCTGATTGGCACCAGAACCAAACCTTTGCCCTGAAAACAGAATTGAACCCAGCTGCCTGACAGACTTACTCATTTCCTTCTCAGGGGAAAAGTAAACGGATTACCCAGGAGCTTTATGCTTATCAAGCAACTAAGGCAGTCTAAAACTATTTGTTTCCCAATTTCTGTTTACATGTGATCAGGACATAAGGTAAGAAAGACATTTATATAACAAAAGCATTTATAAATTCTGCATTTTTGGATCAGAGACTTCTTTCTGTGTCTTCTACTGCCAAGTCATCTGCGAAGTAGGTATTAGCAAATTGCCTGTAGGGTTATATTTTTAGTGCTATATTTTTAGTGCAGCATTAAAATGCCTTCTTAGATTTTTGTAGCAGAAGGGGTTTTCATTTCCATCTATTCCCCCATAGTTTACCATCACATTTACTTGTTATTAAGTCTGGTATATTTAAAGATGTCCAAATTTTTCTGCATTATAACCATCTTATTTTTTACATTTTTGCAACTCTATTATTAGGCAGATAGTTAGAGTCTTAATTCATTGTAGATATACAGGAGTTCATTCTTCTTGAAAACTGAGTCTATTAGATGCCTGTTAACATATTTTACTTTTTTTTTTTCTTTTTTTTTTTTTCCGGAAAAATCGACTCACAACAAAAAAACCTTACAAGAAAACTACCTGCATCAAGCAGTACAGATAAGAAACCACTGCTGTGGAATAGTTTCATCTACTATTAGTTTTGAACTTATCATGCTACAGAATTATCACAAAGTTCTTATAGATGACCACAGAATCTTTAGTGAGAGAGATTCCCCACAGCTTGCCTTGCAGATGATCACCTACCTGCTTTGTACAAAAGAATACTGCTCTCTAGTGGAATATGGGAAAAGATTCCATGACCTCACCACTTAGCTTCCTCTGCCTGCATTCTTAGCTTTTTGCAGATGAAAGGCAGTTTAGCTTTGTCCTAGAGTTATGACATGTTATGATATATGGCTACAATTACTGTGATACTATACTGTGAAGTGGCTTTTCTTTTGTAATCAAGTAAGAGAATTTTTTTCCCACCAAACTCCTCTGTAAATTGAAACCAGTGGATTTTCTTTTTTTTTTTTTTTCTTGAGAATGCTGATGTCTATATCAAGAGTGTGGAACTAATAACTATTTAATTTACAGGGGAACTCATAATAATTTAGCTGGCATAAGGTTAATTTGGGAATGATTAATAGCTACACTTCTACAGCCGGAAATTTTAATAATCTCTCTCTCTGGAATTTATAGTGATAATATTTTATATTCAGGATTTGCTTTCTGTTGTGATCATTGCCTCCTTTGGAGTGTGAAAGGTTTTCTGAAGCAGGGATCAAGTTGTACAAATCGTTCAATGCATTCTGTCTGTCTCAGCGGGTGGGACACTGAAAACACACACGCATGCACAAAATGTGGTGCTTACAGTTTCCTTCCTCCAGGGCTAGTTGTAGATCTGTCATCTGTTTGACTAGACTTGATGGGATCAGGGCTCCTTTGACAGCATTAATCGCTATCACTACTCACAGCAAGCCTGCAAGCTAGTGAATTGACATGCTGGACATACTTAAAATGGGCATGTAGTGCAGGACTGAAATGAACCTAGCACGGAATGTGCTGCAAGTGTGCATTCAAAACAGGCATACGCTGCTTTGAGGTATTACAATGTAAAACCTGGAGCCAGCTGTTTTCTGAAGATTTATTTTCAACATATCTTGTCCCTTAGGCACTGGAAAGTAACTTAAAACATCATCTGCAAAAGAGCTGGTTAGTCAGTGCATGGAGTGCCTGGTTCTTGTTTTGTTTCTGGAAATGGAGGCAGTCACACTAGGTTAATGCAGGAATTTTCTGAATAGTACCTCACTGAATACCTGTTTAAGGCACTTAGTTTTTAGAATGAAAACAGAGGTGTATGGAAAGATCTGTAACTAAATACAATATTTTTTTCCTTTAAAGAAAGAAGTAAATGGCCAAACTGAACCAAACCAAAAGAACCACAAAACACAGTAAACAAAAAAAAGGCCTCCTTGAGCAGGCAAGGAAAGTAAGCATAGAATGGTTGCCTTGGATGTTTTTAACTCCTTTATTTTCTGAAGAGCGCCCTCACCATTCAGGTGAGGATTAGAAATTCAGAAATTTCTAAATATCAGTTTAGAAATTTGTGAGATGCCACAATTCATTAGCAACTATACTGAAACCAACGCATCAGAGGAATAACTCCTCTTCAGAAATACTCAAAGGACTTGAAACTTGTTCTGTTTTATATTGTTGACTAGTCATTAACAATTTTGGAAAATTTTTACTGGTCACAAATCGTACAAATAGGAACAATTTCCACTTACACTTTATTCAGTAATGTGGTGTATTTTATTCAGAGATATCTGCTATGTTGCCATCACACCAAAATAAAGGCTTTCTCTTTTGTTTGGCAAACATAGATGGCTGTCCATCACTATGAGTTTCTGCTGCCATCTATGCTGGAAATTAATTCCTAAATTAGAATCAAGCCTCCAAAATGTGGTAAATTTATCATTGAAATGTGGAGGGGTTTAGGATGAAGAGATTATGGTCTTCTTTTACTAGAAATGAAATTAAGGAAGAAAAAGTAGAAGATGAAGTGTTAAAATTATATAAGATTTTCACTGGTGATGGGAATAGAACCCAGATCCTTTGCCTCCTACTCCTGTGCATTAACCAGAGTATTATGCTTCCTTCCCTGGAGTACTTACAGTCATTCATTTCCACTGGTAATTGAAAGTTTTCCTGGGGGTGGGAAGAAAAACTATAAATGGAGAGTACAAACAAAACCATCTGGAATAGAGGAAAACAGAAGAAATCATCTGCAAAATCTGGTAGCATGATATAGAACAAATAATGAACTATGGCTATCATGCAATAGTTTTAATGTATATTAAAGCATATATAGCAGAGTGATCCTTGATAGTTCTCAGATGTCTTTAGCACTGAAATTGCAGGTTACAAAACACAGGTATTCATTCTGCGTCATGACAACAATATTCAAGTTATACATCAAGGTTTTCATTGTGAAGTGTACAGGGATAACATAGAAAGACCATGGGTTTCTCCTGAACAGACTTGCTGTACATGGTGTTACTACTGGAAATGTGGTTTCTGATAGAGTGAGAAAAATTTCCTTCTGCCTCAATACAAAATATTGACATTTTATTATTGACTCAGTAATTATCATTAATTAATTGGGATGGATGATTGTGAAGCACATTAAACATAATAAACACTATTTAAGTGCCAAGTAATATTATTATTGATTTACAGTACCTTTTGCAAACATCAGGGCTTTACAGAATAAGAAAAACAATAACTAGTTCAGCACATATTTGTTTTATTTTTTTAAAGTTGAATTATATGGATAAATTACAAAATAATTAGAGTGAAAAAATCTTTCAAGCCAACATTCAAAGGAAGTCAGGGAATTAGCTGTTCAGCTTTCATCTCAGAGAGTGCAATAAAATCAGAAACAGATGAGAAAAGCCACGTCCCTTAGAACAGCACATAGTAAAGTTGATAGACGAGGTTATACATCAAAAAACTAATTATATGCTCAAGATGAACTTTGAAATGTCTGTAAGTAAAGAAGAGTAGAATCAAAATAGCCTTCAGCCACATATCTCCTACTCTCATGGGTCACAACCCCTAGATACGCACATGAATACATTCCTTTTCATATGAACATGTCTCATATCTAAGTCCATAATATCTCATGTCTAAGTCCATAATTTCCATGGCACGAGCAGTGAGTATGTGCATCAAACACACATGGTGAGGAAAAAGACTTGGTGTTTCCACAGCTGGAGACTGGAGATGGGGCTTTCAGAACATAGAACGACCCTCTAAGGAAATCCAAGTGCTTGCTAATTTCTAACTTACTTTTGTTTTTCTTCTTCATCTTCCATCTGTCAACAATCCTAAAATATTGTTGTATCAGCCCTAAAAAGTTTTACCAAATGCACAAGAATTTTCCTCATGCATTTGGAGAAAGGAAATGCTGGAGATTTACATCCCAGAGGGAGTAATTGTGTATGCTTTAAGTGCTAAATTTTATCTGGAGATATCTACTTCAAAAACATGTGTATGTAGGAAAGACTTTGATTCTACATCTGTCTTCTGTGACCTCTCACACTATTTCTTCACAATATTTAATACATTGGCCTTACAGACTATTTTGAGCATCAGTAGGACCTTGGACAATTAAACATAAAGAATGAAAAAGGACTATTACACAGTTATCAGACTGGGTTTTGTATCCAGAATTGTATCTCCAAGGTTTCTTGAGTCCACATTAGTGTTTTCAATTCAGGGAAACTCAGGTGCTTTAGACCAGAATTGTTCTCAGAGCTCCTGAAACTTTCCAGATCACAAGTTTGGAGGCATCTGCTAAATTCAATGGAAGCAGCAGATCCATTATCAAAGGAGGCAGTTCTTGAATGTCCTTTCATTGTAACATTATAATAGCTTTCCTCTTATTTTCAATGAATCAGTATCTCATGTCCAACTTCTAAATAACATTTCTCAGAAGGGGAAAAGAAGAATACACAGGGAAAAGTGAAAAGAATACAATAATGGAAGTACTAAAAAAAGACAGGATTTAGCTTGGAATCCCCAGAGCTCATTAACCCATTACTGTCTTGTTAAAAGCTGTCAGAAGGGCATTTGGATTTAATATTGTGTTGATACAGTGTTTAGAAGCTATATTGGCTTTCTTTGTTGACTATGAGCATTACAAGGTATGTCATTTGCAACGGTACAGTGGAGATGGTATTTAGACTGCATTTCCTATTGGTTTCTAATCTCCTGTTGATAGGAAATGTGACTCAGTCGTCTTAGCTGTTTCAGATATTTGTATCTGTGACGATGAGAAACTGCAGACATGGCTGTCTGCATTATTAGGAGAAATGGACTGTTGTTTCATGAGTCCGGTGAAGTCCAAAGGAAGTGAATATTTAAGCTCTTGTTTAATAATCACAATAAGGAATTATTAATATTTTGTTATTTTAAACAACCTATTCCTAAAAAGTAATATAAAAAATATCTTTCCACTGTTTTTTCAACCATTTGGGCTTCTAGGAGGGACTTAACTGTGCTGCTTAGGATTTTTTTTTTTTTTGAGAAGTGATTCTCAGACATCTAATACAGATGATCTGTAGGGAGCCTACAAGAGAGCTGGAGAGCGTCTTTTCGCAAGAGTATGTAGTGATAGCGTGAAGGGTAATAACTTTAAACTGGAAGAGGGTAGGTTTAGGTTGGATATTAGGGAGAAAATCTCTAATCTGAGGAAGGTGAGGGACTGGAACAAATTGCCCAGAGAAGCTGTGAATACCCCATCCCTGGCAGTGTTCAAGGCCATATTGGATTGGGATCTTAGCAAGCTGGTCTAGGGGAAGGTGTCCCTGCCCATGGCAGGAGGGATGTTGGAACTAGAAGGTCTTTAAAATCACTTCCAACACAAAGTGATTCTGTGATTCTATGAAAAAAAAAGAAATTTTAAACATTTATTAGGGTAAGAGTTATGTTTCCAAATGGATATTAATCTCTGATCATAACTAATGAAAATGTTACTTCTGAATCCTGAGAGATAAAGACATATTGGAGGAAATCTAAGATCTGTCAAAATTTGTCTAGCTTTTTAATTTGACTTTAAACAGGGTATGATTCAGTCAACAGAACAGATGAACAATTAATATGAAAAGGGTGTTAATTGTTATACTTAATGCTGATCTGAAAGATTTTTCCATCTGAAAATTCAACCATTTAATAAGAATTTGAGACTAAAGTAATATTTACATATATTTATTTTGGTTCCTGTTAATAAGCAAATTGGCAGAGCTATATAAAGATGGTCTTACTTTGTTGAGATCAGTATAGAGAAATGTACTGAAAATACTGTTGTCTTTTTCCTTTAGCCGCAATAACCCCCTGATTTTGATATTGGGGAAGGTAGTATCAGATACCAACATTTTATAGTGTTTCTAAGTCCTGTCAATTTCTACAGCAACCTTAAGTTGATGGTTAACTTAAACTCAAAAAGCACACTGTTTAATCTCAAAATGTCAATTTCTATTCATGTGACAAGACTTTACAAACAGCAGTCAGAGACTGGTGGCAAGTTGTAACATTCGTAACTAAAGGAGAAAGTATCAGGTCTGCTAATTGTCTTCCCTGTACCAAATGGCATCAGATTTTCAGTCATCTGGAAATCCCTTTTCTTTTGCTTCTCTCAATCATGATAATCAACTTTGAATTAATACAAAAGAAAAGGAGAAGGAAAATACTAAGCAGAAAGAGCAAAAATGAGAGAAGGTGAGAAGTTTCTTACCAACTGGTTATCTTCTGCGAAAATCATCTTCACACTATCTGAAGCTTTCCTGTGACTGGGTGTGTATTATTATGATAATGTATTTCTAAGAACCTGGGAGAAGAGCTTGATTTTTTACCTCAGTCTTTCAGATAAAATTCGTAATTTTTCCATCACTATAATTTCTGTTGTTTCAATGGTTTGAAGCCAGTGAGCAGCAAATGAAACAACCCTTTGAATTACATTGTTAGTGAAATGTACCACAATGAGTATTTCTAAAGAAAGAAAAACTTTGATTTAATATGATTTTATAAATATGTGTCACTGACTTCCAGACAAAGAAGGGTCCTTGTTTTACATCAGAATTTAGATAAAAAAACATCACTGAGTTGAAAAAAGTTGAAGCTAAGTAAACTTAGTCCATTAGAGGCAAATAGAAGCCAAACTTTCTCCCTAAATATTGTTAGAACATTCATTATAAAGGTTGCCTACTATGGAAAATTAATTAAAACCCTCCTGATCTGCTGATGAATGTCATATCTGCTTAAACTATGAACAATTCATAGGTAGTTTTGGAAGTCAAATTCCAGATCTCAGACTGTGTAATAAGTTAAAAAATGTCTCTAAATTTCCAGGTGAAAATTAACACTCAAAATTCTTTTTCTTTTTTTACTTTATTGACAAAAGACAAATGTTCTTCTCTGAAAAGGGTTATGAAAACTCTATAGATGATAACTAGTCATCCATGGAGGTCAATACATCTAATTTTGCAGACGTCATATATCCACTATCACTTTTGTGTTAAACTAATAAAAAGTAGACACATTTTTTGGGCATAACTTTTAGAATATGCAGTATGTGCTGACTGAAACCAGAGAGCGTTAATAAATTTAAATGTGTTCTATATTTCAGCTACAGTGTGATGATATTACATAATTGGCAAGATATTTCCTTCACTCTTTAAAAATGTTGTAAAATTTTATTCCACAGTTTCTTGTTCCTGTTTTTCCTGTGACCATGCAATTGATTTTTTTTTCTTTTTTTTTTTTTAATGCTAGGAGAACTTCATACTCTAAAAAGTGATAAAAGTGATTATGTTTTAGTATTTGATGTGTATGATTCCTTGAAGTTATGCAAGACCTATTAACCCTGATAGTCTGGACTATAGTAGAAAAAAATTTTAATCCTGATTTACTCTTATATTCCCATAAAATAATGTGAAAACTATGCATAAACAGAGAGTTTATTTTCAAGATGCATCTGAATCATCCTGATTAATAGATTTTCTCAAAGTTTGTGGACAGAATTTTATGGATTTCTTGCATGCAATTTTCTTCCCTGTATATATTACCAGAGTATATTTTTATATGTTCCATTTACTGTTTCTTTGCATGAGCTCCTTCCCAGCTCTTCCAAGTGCACTCCAATATTGAATTCACTGTTAATAGGGATGGATATTGCAAAATAGACCGACCTTTTACTAGGTTAAATCAGCACTACAGCATTTAAAAAAATATTTTCATGTTAATACTTTTTTTCCTTTTCTTTATTTGTTTTCATTTTGACAATTTTGTGACCCTGTTGAAGATGACTCGAGGTTTTTACTCATTCTATGTCTAAAATCCTGCAGATAAAATCATAAAGGTAAAAATATATGTGAGTTGATAGATGTGCTGCTCTGTATTTCTGAGAGATTAACATCTTGATATACGACCTGCACTGCTGACATTGTAATATGCTTTACATTATTTCAATAAATTAAGAGTTTAAGGTTAAAAAGCTCTGAAATGCTCAAAATTCATTTATCGAGGGTGTACTGTGATGGTCATGCTTTTGTTTAATCTATACACAGTTATGATAATGCTGTAATTTCCAATATGCTGCTAATCATGATGCAGTCCTGTTCACAGTTTTACCTAGTGTTGTTCAGTACTGAAAAAACAAGAACCTGAGAAACAAACAGACATATCTCAGAAAGCAGCTGTTTGCTGGTAGACAAATAACTTCAAAGAACTGCAAAAAAAAAAGTTTGTTCCACTTTTGTCATTGATTTTCTACATTGGATGCTTTGATAAGTAAATAATCTGTGTCCCAGGCTACAAATGGGATTATTGTCTCAAACCTATCTTCTGGAGGATTGCTGTACTTCTAAATAATGTAAATCTGCTCAGGTACTACAATGCTGAGAATGCAATCATAACAATAAAAGAAAGATGCAGACATTTAAGAAGTTCCTTTTTTTTTCAAAATCCAGGGACAAGTAGAATATTCTGGTATGTAGGACACCAGTTTGGAGTTAAGAATAAGAATACTCTTCTTGATTTTGCCAACAATTTACAAACTTTGAGCAAATTAGTTAACCATCAGTGCTTTTCAGCCATGAAATTTGAATATTTCTCTTCTATAACTTACTTTGAGATCTGTGAATATAAGGAATAATGTAGGATATAGGCATTCATATTATAGAGTCATTTCAAACCAAATGGAATATGTGCTATACAGGACACTACCTTACAGTACAATGTAGTTTAAAAGTACCTTCTATTTAAAGTTTAAGTACTCTATTTAAAAAAATTCATTTTATGCAAAACCCCTCTCTCTCTCTGCCCCTCTAAAAGATATTTTGCTGCTCTCCAGTAAACTTACTGCCTAATTACAAGGTACAACCCAGTATTTCCATCTAGAACATCTTTAAGATAAATTTCATGCTGAAATAATATTTTTCTGCTTTTTCCAAATGTCAGTTCCAGATATATGTATGTACAAATTCATTATGTACTCAAAAATTAACTTCTGCTTAATCTCTTATTAGTGCCAAACAAAGAACTCAAGAGGAAAAAGAACTTTCTTCACAGTGGTTCTTTCTTTCTTTCTCCTCAGAGCACTGTTTTTTATTGAAGTTCAGATTCTGCTTATAATTATGCTAAAAATATCGAACTTGATGATGGTTACTTAGTCCAAATATATGTGGAAGAAACTAGTAGAAGGTTTGGACCAGTCTCATCTACATTACTGCCAGGTGCAATAGGAGAAGAAAGGGAGATACTGAAGAGAATAAATATCTTCATATTGTGGAAGCTGGAAGATATATCTAGAAAGGGTTTGAGCTTGCGTTCAAGAGATGGTTAATTTTGGGTCTGGGAAAGGAAAGAGGGTGCAGCCTCACTCCCTTAGCCAGTAAAGAGCGAAAATATGTAGGTTAATTCTCCCTTGCACCTCACTTCTTGCCAAATCATATGGTCATACAGTGCTATATAAGCAAAGCCACATCTTCTATTCTTCCTGGGGTCTGCCCTTCAGCACAGATACAGGAATCTGATGAGAATGATTTGAGTGGCATCCTGAAGAGTTTAGGTGACACTACAGTACTCACACTTGATTGAGTCTGGGTTCCTGGTGACCTGGGAAAACCATGGAGTCTGACCATAACTTCCAGCTCTCTGAAGCTTCCTACTAAAAAGATTTGGGATGTATATATTGTACATATCTCTCATAGCAGGGACTGATTTCAGAGCACTCAAAAGAATTGTTAAGAACGAATCTATTTTGTGTTTTAGCCATTAAATCTTTTCAAGCACTTTCATAGTGAAGAATGAGACAGAGAAGCTAAGTTACTGCCACCCGACAAGTAAAATTTCCAGGGCTGTTCAAGCCCTCCCTGCCTTTCCTCCAAATCTTTCCCCATCCACTCCACCCTCCATTTAAAACAGTGCAAAGCAATTATGCTGGGGCTAAATTTATAATGCTTAATCTCAGTCCAAAAGAAAAACGTTTTTTGAAGAGTTAATAAATGTATTCCAGACTTCCACTGTGCTGGGATTCCTGTAGGGCTGTGAGTCCAACACATAAGTTACTAGAACTCAGTTATGTCTCTTTTTAGAAGTAACTCTACTTGGCTATATGTATACTTCTTGTTAAATTTTGCCTAGCATGAAAGGGAAGTCATAACTGAGGTTTTGTGGGAGCTTTTGTTTGTTTGGTTTGGTTTGGTTTTAGTGATTGCAAAAAATATCTAGAAGACTGTTATTTTTAGATTATTTTTTCTTCTCCTGTTTATTAGAAAAGTAGATCCTGTCTGGACTTCTAAGATTCATGAGAGTGGAGGCTAATGAAGTTGCAACATCTGGTATACTCTAGATCTTATAGAAGGACAGACCATAACTCTTGCTAGCCTATGGTTTCTTGTCTGTAGATCATACTAGGGTATTATAAGAGAGTAACAGAGGAACTGGGCACAGACAGTAATGTTTCCCCTATTCTGCCCTCCTTGCTTCCAGCAACCAAGATGTAGAGACTTCCTGAGTTCAATTTTGTTCTTAGACTGATCACCTCGGTGAACAATGGCATCAGAAGATTTGAGAAAGAAAAATGTGGAACTGTATTGGGATAGCTAACTAGTAGGAGAGACACCTTCATGCAGGTGATGTTTATCCTTTACCCAGCACTAGAAGTTTGCTGGGAGTGAATAGCTGTGCAGGAGAACAAACTCATGGTTTCAAAATACTGCACTCTCTTTAGTGGAGGAGGAAAGCTTACATAACTGGAAGGAAAAAATGAAGATGGATGCTTTTTTTTGACTATGTTGAAAAATAGGTACAAGTTGAAAAAGAGAAAAGCAGTTCAAATAAAAAAAAAAAGAAAATATTATACACATTATAATAAAATAACTTTCATATAAAATAACTCTTATTAACATTTATGGAAATGTGCAAAATGGTACTTGAGTACATACTAAACATCATGCTTTTGAGATTTGTAAGTGCTACAGTTTAGTCTAGTCATATTACAAATAGCTCCTGAAACACTAGTTGGAGCTGAACACTTGGAATCAGTCTATAGGCTAGGGTATCTGTGTTTTCCATTGGCATCTCCTTCAACACTCGTTTTTTTGACCTTCAGCTAAGGAAGATTCTGTCAGTCTGGATAAGTGTTTCCTCAGCTAAAACATGCAGCACATCAGGAGGAACTGAAAGTCTATAAGTTCCAAATTTCCGCCTACTGTTTGCAAATTAAATACAAATGTGAACAGCAGGAGGCTGACTTTTAAAACAGACAAGTGTTACCACACATTTATAGGATGGCTCCTCTTCAAATCTCTATATTGGCTTCCCTTCACCTTCTGCATCTAATTTAAACTCCTGCTTCCTGATTTATGGTTGTCCTATGGCCTCTGCAGCATGCACAAAAAGGAGATTTATGGAGGCAACAGGAAAATTTTGAGGGAGCAAACACAGAGAAAGTGTGAGAGACTAGAAAGTATCATCACTAGTGGGACTTTAAGAGACAGTTGAAAACTGTGTGGTGACCTCTAGAAGCAAACAAGTCAGGGAAAAGAGTAGCTCCTCTTCGCAACTCAAATTTCTACTAACTCAGGAGTGTCTGAGGACATCCCCCTGTCTTTCAAACTTCTGCTAATTAGCTGTCTGTGGAGTGTATATTTACCTGTTTCTTGCTTTTTATTTTTCTCTTTACTTCCTACCCTAAATTATTTCCTCACTCGCATCCTGTTTAAACACATTGCCTATGATAATATTCTAGTTTCCTCTGTTGTCCATAAAAATCTTTACCTCAACTACTTGAGCTATCTCTGTTCTTTCTTTCATTTTTTTCTACCAAACTTTCATAGCTTTCTCTATAAATATATTTGCTGTCATTTATCTGTAGATGCTAAAACTTCACATTTATATCAATTCTCCTAAAGTACTATTCTTCTGTATTTCCATTTGCACAAGCAAGGCATGATCTGAACATCACTGTTTTTCTTCTTGATATCACTCTTCTTTAATCTGTGTAAATGCAATCTCCATCTAGTTTGAAGATGACTTAATGGTTACTATTGTAAACTTGTGAATATAGCAAGGACCTTTTTTTCTAGGTATAATTGGCCCATAGTATAGCAAAATTATTCTTGCTGACTTTTATGTCTGAAGATAAAACTATATTATGGAGAAAAGTTATTAAGGCGTAAGATCAATCCTAACTTCAAGATGTATTTTTGTTTCAGAGTGCAAAGAGAGACTGCTTCAGAGGCTTCTGGGAATAATCTGTGCATTTCTATCAAAAAACATGTACTTCCCAAAAACTTTTCAAGTCCTTGATATTATGCTCGCTTCCTCTTGAAGCTTCTTGTGGTTTATCTGCAGAATTTACAGAAATCTTTATTCAGAAAGTAACAACTATCATCTTTTTCAGCAAGAACAGGATTTTCAGCCCTATGCTTTTTAAATCAGGTCAACATGTCCTAGCATCAGTTTATGAAAGTTGTGACACTAGTCTGAAATCACCCCTCTGGTAGGGAGGCAGGGAGGGAGGGACAAGATATCTAATAGCATTCATGCCTGCTTCTTAGTATGGATTATATGTGTGTACGTGTGTAAATAAAAAAGGACTGTGTCTTAATGTAAGAAATAATTTCTTGTCTCTGTACACTGGCAAGATACCTAGCTGTCCATGTATTTTAATATCTAGCTACTGGCTATTGAAATTACAAGGGGCAAGAAACCATAATTTATAAAACTTTGATTTCCCTGGGAGTTAATTTTCTGATAGCTGGGGAAACCTAAACCTCCCAGTTGTATCTCCTGGTTCTCACTTCAGTGGTCTCAATCTCCAGACATAACTATGAAGTAGTTCAGGATCCTTCACCAAGTCAGACAGTTGTAGGTACTTAGTCTGCAGTAGTACTGATTCTTACATCTCAAAACCTCCTTGACAATGTCAGAAGTAAGGGGCTATTTTTAGTAGTAGATATAGAGCTGAATAAAAGAAAAAAATCTGACTTCTGATGAGAGTAGCTTGTACTTCAGAGGTATACTTTCCCCTTTGTAATTCAGCAAGGTTTTTTTTCCTGAAGAAGTTTTATCTGGATTAAAAACCTCTGGTAGCATTCACTTACATGCTTGGATTGGCTCTTCAGCTGTATGGAATGTGATTAAAAGAGGTTCTGCTTCAAGAATGGCTCTTGAACTTGGGCCAATCCACTTTTGACAAACCAGAGTATAAGGGATATGTGTGTGTGCAAGCATGTGTGTCTTTTATTCTGCTTCTTTAAGGCCTGTCTGATTTTGGAAAAAAAAAGTAACAATGAAATTTAGAGTCGCTGGGATTATGGAAGAACTGTCTGCTAAAGAACCGTTAGCAGTATCACCCAATCTGCTTGAAAGCATAGCTCATGGGTAAGAAGCAATTAATTTGAGGCCAATTTAGATCCCATGGGCTTATGTGATAGGGGAAAAAAATGGCATAAGGTTATAAAATGACATTTCAGAGGAAACTGAAGAAGAATTTGAATGTGAGGGTGTGGCAGTCTCACTGGCAACCCTTGAACTCTCAGACAAACTACTTTTGATTTTAGCGTAATTCTTAAAATTTCAAGTATTGAGTCGTAATGCAAGAAACTAATTCTATGCATGTTCATACTCCCCTGTATATTGTTAAAAAATTTAACACGTTGTTATGATTGTTTTGCTGTGCCAGAAAGATATGCGTATGTCTCCTTATTCCTCTTTCTCATGCATGTGTGTGCACATAGACACACTTGAAAATAATATACCCTTTGGAAAAGTAGAAGACAGTCTTTAACAGTATTTGGGGACATCAGCAAATGTATGTTAGACATAGACTTAATAGATGTTAGGTGCTTAAATACCTTTAACTAATATCTGGTCTATTCTGGTATGAGGAATGTTCGTTTGGTGAGTTGGATTTTAGGATTTCCAGACTTTCACAGTATAAATTGTCAGTCTGAGGCTGATGTTGCACTTAATGGGTTTTTTTTTTGCTTTTAGATATACAGGTGGTCATTTCTGCTGTGTTTTTTACAGGTTCTTTTGGAATTCACAATACCTTTGTAGGCACTGATAGAGTGTTATGTGGGATGGAATTGTAAAGGTTTAGCTTGTAATACATCTGGGGAGGATGGTCAGGAGGCAGTCCTGGCGTTCTTGGAGATGAAGATAAATAATGGATTGATCCAGTCTTATTCCAGGTAAGAGCTTCTCCCTGTTTACTGAAAGACTTCCCTCTCAAATCTTTGTCTTCTTCAGACAAAGCCAGTTATCCACCTTTTAAATAATTATTCTGTTTTGTGTCCATCCTTTGTGCTTTCAATTCCTTCTCCTTCCACCAATGGAAAAACCTGTGTGAGCTCATTTGAATCCTATCAGGTAAAATTAGATTTAAAAATTTAACCCACCAATGAAAGAGGTTTGAGCTAATCCTGATCAATTTTCTAAAGCAGATTAAGACTCACTTACATGATATATTCAGTTGGAAGTTACAGAAAAGTAATGAGCAACCAGAAGTAGAGCATCTTTAGTGACACAAATAGAGCTAGAAGAAGACACATCTATGATTTTAGAATTTCCCTTGATTGCACACAAATTAAGGTCAAGAGCAGAACTCCAGTAAATTTTCAGTGATGAATTGTCATCCCAGAAGCTTTATTTTATGACTCATGCGGTGCACAAATCAAAGGGAAACATTTAAAGCCATAGTGCTCCTAAGGTAAAAGCTACATATGATTCAAGCATAAATATCTCTATGAATAAACTTTGTTATAGTTCACAATGAGTAAGAGATAGATATTGGATGTTTGTGCATGGCTAACAGCACTACAAGCTTGAGTGTTGGTGGATGTAAATACATTTTTTTGAGCAAGTTAAAAGGCACATCCATTTCATTCAAGTCCAATAGTGGTAATCATTGGTATTAGTTGAAGTAGAAGTTGAGCCCAAAGGGAGCTTTTTCTTTTGTTACTAAAATAAAAGGTAAAAAAGAAATTAACTTCAAATGGAAAACTTTTGCTTCACTGCCCCTAAGAAGAGTTTATTTAAAAGATCTTTTCAAAATATATGTTGCAAAAACTTTTCTTCTTGAATTTTTTTGAGCTTTGGTTTTAAATACTTTCTTCAGTGTTACAGAAATGTTGTATATCTTAACTTGGCCTTCCCTAGTTCTTGATGTGGGAAATTCCTCATAGATGGGACACAGCAAATTTTGAAGAAGAGACTTGTCCTTATTATAAGCCATCATCAAAGAGCACTTAGGAAGAAGCAAAGATGAAAAGCTGATTCTGTTTATGTTATGCACAGAACTGGCTCTTATTCACATGGCCAGGCAATTTTTTTTCTGTTAAATTTGAATTTTCTTTCACCAAGCCTGAACTTATTGCACACATTGCTGGAGAAGAAGCATCTCGTTGAATAAAATAATCAGTATTTTTTCCAAAATGATAATTATGAAGTGTCATGTAAGTAAAATTTTATAAGGCTGGTCAGTGGGAAGAGGTCATGTATCTCTAATTTTCTAGCTTTGTCATAAGTTCTCCTGGAGGACTTTTTGTATTTACCAGAAATTATTCATGTGTCATTATTACATATTTCAGAAAGATGGTACTGCTGAAACTCAGTGTTCAGAAAGGCTTTTTCATAAGGAGGTCTGGAACTGTTTCCTGCAAAAAAAAACAGTGGCTAACCAATTTTTTGATTGGTTAAAAAAATATTCTACAACCAATTCAAAAGTTGTGGAATCTCCATCCTTCTATGTTCAAAACTGAACTAGAGAGAGCCATGCCTCATCAGATCCAACAGCAGGAGATAGCAATGGGTATCTTTCTTTAAAGCAATATTCCTGAGACTATGTGAAGTCTCACAGTTGAAGAACAGAAGGTGGGAAGGGAAGTAATTTACAGAGCAAAACTTGGCAGAAAGTTTCAAGAAATTCATACTTTAATCAGTTTATTTTTTTATCAAAAGGTAATGTGCTGAGCATAGGAATTAAGCTTTAACAGGGCAACCAGTTCTGAATGGGTGAACTCTGCAGAGAGACAGGGATCCACTGTCCTCATTCAAATATGCTGTGATTCTAAAGGTCGTCCCATGTCACTGCCCTGTTTAGTCAACTACCCAAAGAAGCGGGAAAAACAGCATCTGTGAGAATCGTTATTTATTTCTGTTTTATTTGCTTAGTTAAATTTAAATAATAACTTTTAAATAATTTCTTGTCCCTGTCATTAGTTTCCTATCTTACTGCTAATACAGTCAATAGATTCAGCTTTTCTAACCAATTCAATGGGAATGCAACCAGCCACTTATTATGCCTCTCTTTTAGCCACTGTTGTAATTACAGAAGTGCCTTTTGGGAAAAAAAAAAAAAATTAGACAAGTGAAAGGAAAAAAACACCCACATTATACATACATTTGACTGCAGATTGGTAATCAGATTTCCTTCCTGCACAGATTTCCTTCATACTAGTAAGGAGCCATATTCTCCTAATTCCCATGCAGATAAACTGAGAGCAGCTAGCCAATAATACAGCCTTCTTGTTTTGCTCCTAACGTAGATGTCATTCATCAGCAGAAATGGCACCTCCAGGGAGTTCCAAATGAATGGAAAGACCAAAACAAATTCTGTAAGGATCCTCCTTGAGCCTATCATTTCTGAATCATATCCCTTGATGAATATTTCAAACAATTAGTTGGCAGTTTATTTGATCCACATTTTTCACAAACTCTACTGTGTTTTAGCTGGCTGCCCAGATGGAACACATCTGTCAACAAGGACTAACTCGGTTAACCTAATTCAGAGCTAATGTATGTTTCTAGAACTGAGGAAGCACTGCAGGGGAATCACCCCTGGGAGATCTCACTGGCTGCTTGGTATGGGTTGTCTTGAGCTTTCAGAGTGGCTTACTAATGTACCCTTACTAGTAACATCCTTTTTTACCTTATTATCACACCTATGTCTTAAAACTGCGTGTGACCCTTTTAGGAAGGGAAGCCTAGTTTGTTCATGTGCCCTCACCAAGATGGAAAGGTACATTCAGGTGGGGCAAGAGAAAGAATGATAGCAACCCATGTTCTTCAGAGTTCTTCAGAGTTCTTCAGACTTCTTCACTGTGCCTTCCATATCGATTGTCCATGATGTTCAAGCATCCACATGCAACTTTGTTATATTATTAACCATTCTTTATAAACATATTATAAAATTCTACAGAATTGGAATGCTCATTATATTTCTTTTGCAGAAGTATAGGTAGAAAATCTCTGCTCTGAATGGTTATTTTCTGGAGCATATTACCTTTTGCATTTTGTCCTGATCCTGAGCTGGTAGTCTAGCAATACAGGAAAGACAAACCACTTATATGGCTTCTACTATTCTGTTTTCCTTTCTATGGTCAAACCTACTAATCCCTTCCAAATCAGAATATTCTTTGAATCTGTAAATCTGTGAATCTGTGAACATGGACCGCATTTGCACAGCATGGTGATCCATAAAAATTGTTAAAAGCAAAAATTATCCAGAAATTCCTTAAAGAATTAACGAGTTTGGTTCCACCCTAGGTGAAACAAAAATCAATGTCAACTCTGAATTTCGATAACTGAATCCTTGCTTATTAGGTGAGTCATGGCCCATGTTGTCAGTTTCATACTAACAAAAGAGTTCTGTACCGAAAATTTGCAGAGGATTTAGGCCCCTTTTCTCTGCTTATTTACATGGCTGAAGGTGGCCTTTAGTATATGAAGGGGTGTTTTTTTTCTGATTTCCAACACCACAGTGACAGTGACAACGTAAGTTTTACCCAACTCATAACAACATGCATCTTAAGTTTTGCTCTTAGTAGGCACAGAGGTGCATTTCCTAGGAGACCATCAGCTCCAGATATCATAGACACATACGACATGACTCAGTCACTCAGCCGCAGATTGGAATTGCACGTCTGCATGACATGGGGATAAAGTATTGTACACTACTTGCACTGAAGGTGTATATACAGTTAGGCCTTACAAGAAATTCAAATACTTAGTGGTAAAATCAGAGGGTAGGCATACTTGTAAACAAGCAGATTACACAAATCTGTAGGAAAAATAAGCAACATGAAGTTTCCCAAATTATTCTGCTTATTTGTCTTTAAGCTACTAAAGATTGTATGTCGAAAGCTTCAGGAAAATAACCCCGAAGTTGAAAGTCTCATGTTAACTCAAAATTACACTAAAACAGAAATCAATGGATACAGGCAATTACATCCCAAATCTGAGCTACAGGATTGTAAAATAATATGTAAAAGACATAATTTTATGAGAAAAAATAGTATCTTCAGTCAAGGTGCAAGGCTGTATATTCTACTGTTTGTTTTGGGGTTTTGGGGTGTTTGTTTTGTTTTGTTTAATTAACTATTCAGAACGTTGGCAGTCAGAATTTTAAGGTGAAGTCAGAAATGAATTGTGACCTACAATACAACTCAAATTGCCAATGCGTTTTGGGAAGGGATAAAAAAATATTTTCTCCACTACAGCAGTAATGTGTGATATGATCTTATGAACAAAGGATTTTTCAGTAGCCTTCAGGACCAATACAGAGAATTCAATAACCAAGAGATTTTTCAAGAAAATTTGTTGTATACATCTTTCCCTTCATTTATTATGGTGCTTTAATTTAATTCACATAAAAATTTTGTGTATGTCACAGTTAACTATTTCCCATGATAATGAGTGAAAATTATATTATTCTAGAGCTTTTTTATGGTATCGATTCCTCCTCATTAGCTCTGAAGCTGAGAACCATACCAAAACTTAGTAAAGGTCTCAATTCAAACTGTTTTCCAGCTACATCTTAAGAGGAATACTATTAGTATAATTGATATCAACTCTTTACATTGCAGTGAAAACAAACCTCAGGAAACGTAACACTTTGACTGTAAACAGTTCTACCTTACAAGAAATTACCTCTGAAATCTACTTTTTCTAGTAGAACTGCGTCCTACAAATGGGCTGTTCTCCTCAGTGAATTCAGTGGAACAATTCAGTTTCAGTCTCTTACAGAAAACTGCTGTTAAGAAATAATTCATTATATTATATGGCATAACAGTTGCCAAGTTCGAATCAATGAAAATGTTCAAGTTTTGTTGCAGAGGATTAGTGTGTCCACCCATGAAAATATAAGGGGCTCATGATATTTAAAAAGTTAAATCACCCTTCTGAAAAAAGTTGCTATTTTTATTGTAGAATTCAAAGATTTCATTATTTATAAAAATCTCAGTCTTCAGCCCAAAAGCAACCCCATACTTTTCAAACTGCAATGCATGCAGACTAAATACAGACATGCCATGCTTCAAAGTACAAAATAAATACTCATTTGAGCAGAATATATTAATTTTGAGGAAGTGGTAATTCCAGCTGTCAGAAGACAGATCACTCATGTATAGCCGTAGCTCATTTTGAGTTTGAATGACCATTTAGATGACTGAACCTAATTTTTTTTACACAAGTATCAGACCTTAATGTTTTTATCTCAGAGCTGACGTCTTCACACTTCAAAATTAATCTTAAAATGTTCATGACACCAAGAATTTGTGAGATAGGATGATATCTGCACTATACCTAATTCCAGCTGAAGTTTATGAATATTTAGTTCAACAGTCTGTGTTACTTGTGGGGGTGGTGTCCTGGGTTGCAGTGTATTCTATTACCATCCTCATGCGCTGTTGAAACCAGGTGGGGCAGTGTTTCTTTGTCTCCTCCCTCCGGACTATCTTCTGTTAATGGGCCCATCAATGCCTTGCCTCATGACTCATCATCCCATTGTGAGATGCTCCACTCAGAGGGAGGAACCAAGCATTCCATCCTGGATGTAATCTGAGATTCTGAACATCACAGACACCCTTTCCACTGGATTCCCAGAGGACAAGAGCTACATAGCCACCACTGGACCTTTCCAAGGAAGAGCAGACCCCTCTACAGGATCACTGCTTCGACAGGACCACATCCACCACTTCAGGAGGACTGCAGCCACCATCTTATTGGACTGCTACTACCAACCTGACTATCAGGGTGTCAGGTTGTATCCTGACTCTGTCAGTTTAAACCAGTGTTTTCTGCCTTTATTTTTTTTTATTGTTTCCCTATTAGTTATTCTTACTTGGTGCCTCCCACTGATTTGTTTTCAAACTAGTACAGGCGGTCTACTTTCTCTGTTATCCTTTATCTTGGAACATAGCTCTAATAACTGTGAACCCCAAGATCACTAGGTAATTCATTGGTCTTTGACGGTCTTTCTTTCTGCTGGAAGCTGCCCTTGAGAAAGTAATTGTATAAAAGAATGCCATCAGTCTGGTCTTTGATAAAGTGAAGTGTCAGTTTCATAATCCCCATCTTAGTAAATAATTTGTCTAGGGACAATATTCTTGGAATTTAGTCACCTCAGGTACATACTTGCATTTAAGTGATGAAAATCTTGTCCTCACTGTTTCAGAATTCATGTTTACCAAATCTGTGTGCTACATATTTATTTCAGATGCCATATGTTTCTAGAGCAGGAAATACTAAGTTAAACTCTCTTTGGTTATTACTTTTTGGGAGAAATGTAAAAAAATAAGAGTTTGTGTTGAAATGAGGCCTGTAACTGCATCCTCTTTTTTTGGTAGTATAGCACTGGTTGCCGTGAATGAGATCTCTTTGCCCTGACACAGACAATACTATCAGCCAAATTTACTCTTGCAGTTTGGCAGAAAACTTACTACAATTATTAAAACTTCACAAATTCTGTTGAATTTCAGACATACTAAGCGGTATTTTTGTCTTCCATCACCTTCATGACCATAGTTCATGAAGTGAAAGTAAGTTTTACTCTAATGAAGAAAAGTGTTAAAAACTTGATTACAAACTTGGAAAGGAAATTGCAGTAGGAAATACAAACAAATGGCAAAGAAATCTTATTCATTCTTAACAATGAAGAATTTTCTTAGATATTGCAAAGTAGGAATTTCCCTAGGCTGTCAAATAGTTCCTTCCCTCCTTTAAACTCTTTTAGACTTGCTTATCTGCATAGTTATTTTCTTTTTTTTT
Source organism: Dicrurus megarhynchus (assembly GCA_013399195.1). Classification (NCBI taxonomy): domain Eukaryota; kingdom Metazoa; phylum Chordata; class Aves; order Passeriformes; family Dicruridae; genus Dicrurus; species Dicrurus megarhynchus. Next base: position 294,438 of record VXAD01010615.1, read on the forward strand.
CCTTTTTTCTTCAGATTGGGATCTACTTACCTCTCACTTGTCTCAGAATAGCCATGATCTTTTTCTGCAGAAAGGATTCATCTTTGCCAATGCAAAGATCTTTCCTGAGGTGGGCCCTTGATGTTTTGGACTGCAGTTTCTCTTTTTTAGTATCATCTCTTAATCTAAAAGCAGCCTTCAATTACTTGTCAGTGGACCAAGGGGAAATGCAGATCTGAGGTTCATTCCAGTGCTGTAGAAACACCAACTTATTCACATAAAAATCTTCAGTGCAAATGTGATGTGTATTTATCATAATATTTTAAAACTAGACATCTTAAGTGCCTTGGATTTTCTTTTTATTTTTTTTCCTTCTACTCTTTATACACTGTTTTTCTGAGCTTCTAAATGAATAAATGAATGAAAAATGTTCATGTAGGAAAGAAGTTTAAATATTACTATCTTCCTTGGTTGTCATAAGCAGACAGAGACATGATAAAATTATACCTCTACTATACTATAGCAGAGAAAACACTATCTGCCATTTTAGAGAATGTATTCAGTTTTTGTTAATAGAGAAACTTCACTGGGAATTTACCATTAAAGGAAAATGTAAACGAGACAAAGGTGATTTTCTTGATCAAATCTCAGAGATTCCTCTTTCAGGAATTTTTAAAACCCAAATTTAAAAACCCTGACATTGGAAAGTTGGAGTTTCTGACTCTAAAGCAGTCCAAGTAGCAGATTTGCTCCAGAGAGTTTACTTGCAATTAACCCACAAGACAATTAAGAGATGTAACAGGTGGCTCCTGTTATTTACCACGCCTAGGAATGTTAATATCTGCTGGCCAGGCTGTTCCCAGCCTGGCCCGCAGGTTAACGGGGTCCGAGCCCGCGTGAACCAGCGACTGAATTGATGGTAACTGAGGTTTGCGTGCCTCAGTTTACCAGTGCAGCCCAACGCCTCCTCACAGCATGTAGGCATGCTGTAGCCAGCAGCGGAAGGTACGGAGGAAAGAGTGGAAACTCTGTCAGCTGCATTCCAAGTTTATTTTCTCCTGCCCCCGAGAGGGCAGGGGCCAGTTAGCTTGAAGGGGAGCTAAAACAGAGAGACCCCGGTTGTTCTCTCGCAGAGAGTTTTAAGGTGTTACATCATCAGGTAGAGATAACAGAATGAACCAATCATGAAAGAAGGTACCAATAAACCAATAAAGACCCCTCAGGGGAGGAACAATATCAAACTAACAAGTAACAAGACAGCTGGAGGGCATTTCAAATCACACTGGCCTGTTACAGGACTTGAAACTTCTGTGAGTGACATGCAAGGGGTGTGTTGCTATGCTATAGGACAGCACCATAGGAAAAAAAAAATCAACCAATCTAAAGTTGTAAATTCCTAATCAGAATTATTTTTCCTCATCTTATAAATATAATAAAAATAAAAAATAAAAATAATTTTAAAAATGGCCAGGACCTCTGAAGAGGTGTTGAAGCATAAATGGGTTTGTTCCATATTCTTCTACACAATCTGTTTTTGTTAGGGATAATGACTTCTGGCAGGTTTCTGATCCCTACAAGATGGGTGACTCCCCCGTTACAAATCACCATGTGGTACCTCTGACAGCAACAGCTCTGGCTTACTTGCTTGACACATTTGTGAGCTTCTTTAGCTTATTAAACTGAAAAAAACTAATTCTCTTACCAAAAAATTAATTTAATAATTTTCACTTGCTCATAATATACAGTGGAATAAAAAAATATTACCTTTCTAAGACAGTTTTCAATATGAATATGGCTCTGCAGAATATTGCAAATTTATCTAAGGAAAAAAAGTTAAATAAATGCTAATTTCAAACCACTTGTAAAACCCAGACTCTGACCAAAGAAATTTTTGACAGCCAGAAACACACAAAACTGGACCATCTGTACTACTTGAGTCATCTTCCTTTTCCTTCCAGAAATCAAAAGAAATGGTAGCACAAAATGACAGTCAGTTTCTCAGAGGCACAAGAGTATTTTTAAAAGGGATTTCAAATTTTTCATGGTTTCGTCTTTGTCAGAGTCTTTCTGGGAAGAGTAATTCACAATCTATTTCAGGACATCCATTGGAAATCAAATAGAGGGAGACATAATAATGCCACAAAAAGCAGATTCTGTAAAAGGTATTAACACACAAACAATAATCAATTAAATTTGATTTTGATCTGGGTTAAAATTAATTTTGAAAAAATTTAATCATTCTAAACTGGGCTTTAAGGTTAAGCTTACTTCATCGTAGCAGCCCAACTCAAACCTATACATGTATAATTTCCTGTCTTTTACTGAACTTAAAATGATGTATTTAAGAACTGACAATGTAGATGACATCATGAAGCTAATGTGCTATATTATGAGAAATGCATATACATTTAAATTTTGGCTACTAACATTCCTTGTATTGGAAAGAGTATAAAATGGCTTTTTTTGTTGTTGTTACTTTAATAGACTATATTTCCTTCTTAATCTCAGAATCTCCATCCCATATGCCTACACTTTTGTCCTGGTTAAGCTTCTTCCTAGTAGCTAGTATAATGGGGTTTAGATACAGTATGGGAATAATGCTTTGTTTTCTGACTGCATTCTTTCTATGAATATTTTCTAAGTGGAAAACAAACCTTAACCTTCTTGAGATAGGACATCCGTTTGTTAATCTTCCTTTGTTGTTTTAACTTTCTAGAACATCTAGATGGGAACATGAAGCCAAACTGGGATTTTTAATAAGAGTTCTAGATATACCTATTACTGAAAAATTGAAAAAAAAAAGAAAGTTAAACTCAATTTTTTTCTCCCTTTTTTTTTTTATTTTTCCCACATTTTTGCTGTTCATATTACCCTGATGCATCAGGTTGTTTAACAAGATGGGTTTTTATTTTGTTTTCAGTTGTTTACATTCTGGACCACCAAGAGTCCAGTCACTGTCTTTACACTATACATCTATTTTCCACAGTGTTCCCATCTACTTAATAGCAATGTCATTTGAAATTGAAACTTTCCCAGTTTGTAGGAGTCAGAAAGTACCGGTAAAACAGCTTCTTTTACTTCAGCTGTGACATCATTCCATACTTTTTGTCTTCCAAAGAGTTACAAATCTTAACCCAAAAGAATTCCCACACCTGCTTCCAGATGTGATCAAACCCCAGATTACTATGTTCTACCAGGTATGGGAGGAGTAACAGACTGATTATGCCAATTTCTTTGCTGGCGTAAGTCTGCTAGCTCACTGGAGTTATTCCAGCAAATTACTTGACTCACAGCTATTTAAAAGAAAAATAATGAGATATTAGTACTATCAAATCCCTTAGCCTTGCAAGTATAACTTAAGTACATATTATAATCCAGTGGACAATGTGGGATACAGTACCAGACAGCATCAGAATTTAGAAAAAGAAAGCTAGGGCATTGTTAATAAATATGACATTATTTTCTCCATGTCTTATCAAGAGTTGATGTGCAATACAAAATCCTAGACTGTTCTAAAGGCCCGGTGGTTTTTTTTAAACACTTAAGTAATTTCTTTTGTATACATTAAATGATTTTTTCTTTACAGCCAACATAACCTATCACTGATTACAGCCTACAGCTGCAATCGTCACATTTTGAAATGGAAGATGATCTCTGCTCTAGCAGCCACATCTTGGCAAGTGTGTAATATTTTATCTTCTTCTTGGAGAAGAATACAGAAACTAACAATGGAATGCACTATACAGCAGCATGCCCTATATCTTACCATTAAAGAAACCACAGAAAACAGCCAGATTCATGAGTAATTTGATTCTGCTCGCCAAGGTCTTGCTGTGATGGTTACTTTCACATGGAATACCTCTCAAGCACATACTGTACAATATCAGACTTTCTGACCTGGAAGCATAAAAATAGCAGGAGTAAAACAGTTTTAATGAGTGGACTCCTGCAGCAATAGGCTTGTCATCTAAGAAGAGTAAAAAAACTTGTAAGTGCTTAATGAGCTCTGAAAACATTTTGGCTATTTTTCCCTTCAGTATTTTCTTTTTCAATTCATTTTTTAGAAAAAGAAACATCTTACAGTGTCTGTCCCTCTAATGAGTATATTTAGGAAAACGGTACTTTCTCTTTTTTGAGAAAGGTGAGGTAGGGGAAAGCAACGTAGAAAGGAAACAGACTGTTTTCACCAGGAAACATGTTTCTTTCAAAGACAACGTTTTAATTCTATTTTAAAAACATCTAGTTGAAGTTTTGAATTAGCTACACACTTTGGTCATCAAGGCATACTGGTGGGGACACTAAAGGTTTGGAGCATCCAGTAGGGTTGAGGCACTAAGTATCATGGCCAAAAGCAATAGCTGTTGCACACCTTGGCAAAGGGTGCTTGCTTTCATCTGGAAAACAGAAAGCCCCTTCTAGTGCTTAGTGAAGTCGGTTGAAATCTTCCAGCTGGCTCTAATGAGAATTTCATCGGGTCCCTAGGCTTTGGTAAAACGACTGTGGAAGTGAAGAGAAACTATAATTGAGACAATCTTTCCAAAAGCAATTTTGAGCACTTTCCCTGCTAAAAGCATAAAGAAACTGAGAAAGAAAAATAAAGGAGAGCATAGATCAAACTCTAAATTAGCTCCTAGATTTTTTTTTTTTCCTGTGGAAAACAGTACAAGGAAAGATGCCTAATGCACCTTTATTTTGAAATGAACAGCTATACACATTTTCCTGTTTTGCCATTAAGTTGACATAACATATGAAGACTTAGGATGTGTTATATTTAATCATGGAAAAAATTCATTTCTATATGGAAGACAAATTACTCTTTGATATATTCTTTCTAAGAAAATAGCTACAGCAGTAATTCAGAAATTTCCCATTATACTTCTAAAGTGTCCTTACTGTCCAGTGTGGTGGTCTATTTACCCACTCCTTTTCTTAATCCACATTGTTCCCCCTCTTTTCCCTTGCCCCTAGCCCTGGCCACTCCTTCGGGTTCTCTCTATAGGTTCCTGTACCCCAGTTCCACCCATGTACCGCCCCTGGGCCCTGATAAAACTCCCTGCGCCCAGACCACAAGGTCTCTCAGCCTCAGGAAACCACCTGGGCAAGATGCAACAATGAAAGTCCACTGAGGTGTCCATGAGAGTCCCTTCTCACCTCCTTTGCCATCACTGTGTTGCAGAGCCCAGCTAGCCAGAGCAGGAGCTCAGGCCCCTCCAAAAAGGACTACGGGAGGGAAGAATGGCTGCCCTGCCCTAAGCAGCCCAGCTGTGCTCTCCAGGAAAGCTGCAGCTTGCTAAACCAAACCTAGCACTGCAACAGTCCAGTTTAAAAAAAAAAGGGTGATGTCAGGTTTCATTCCCCTTTTGGTTCAGGACAGAACTGTGTATAAACTCTCCATCTCTGGAAAAAACAACAAACAAAAAAACCAAACCAACAACAACAACAACAACAACAACAAAAAAACCCACAAACCCCACACAAAAACACCAACAAACAAAAAAAGCCAAGCACCCCAAATCTAAACAAAAAAAAACCAAAACAAAGCCAAAACAAACAAAAAATCAAACAAAAACCAAAAAACACAAAACCAAAAGGCAAACCAAAACCAACCATAAAATCAGCACAACATGAGATTTTGAAAGTTGAAAGTTCTTTCTTGACAAACAATGTAGGAATATAAAATGGCCCAGTCTCAGTAAGGAACTGGTTGGTTGTGCTGTGTAAGAAAACTCAAAACCCCAAATCCTAATCTCCTGGGAATTATTTCAGGACACATTAGAGATACTTATTCACAGAATTTTAATTTTTTTGCTGTTTCCAGCAAATGACCATAATGGTACTTTGTCCTGTGTTTAAGTGGATAAGTCTTGTGTACTCCCTGTGAAAATAACCATAATTCCATAAATACAGATGACCTTTTAACTCACTTTTGTCAGGATGTAAACAGGTTTATAAGCTCAGTATTTGCAGTAATTGTGCTTTGAGAGAGTAAATAAAATTTATTTAAGCAAGATTGCAAGGTTAGCTCTTTTACATTCAGTTTTTGAATACTTTGTTCCTAATCATTCTGCAGTCATGCAGAATGTACCTCTTGCCTCCATCCACACCAGCCTGCTTCTCTGCATTGTCATCTGAGATGGTAAGAGTAGTGCAGATATCTAATTCCTTGTGCATACTGTATTCAGCAATATCTTTTGCTAAACTAGGTCTACAATTTAATTTTGAAAACCATGCTTTACAAGTCACCTGTTCACATATAATAAAAGCAAGATACACACCTTACAATCTTCTGACTTTGAATTTAGATAATAATAATGCATGTTACAGACAAAGTATATAAAAAAAACCATTCGCATACACACTTCCTTGTTCTATAGGAGTCATGTTTGTCCCTCCTTCTAAATCAGGTTTTCTATTTTTTTTAATCATGTAAACTTCTCTCTCTTTCTCTGTCTTGCTGGCAACATGAGTCCTTGACTGCTGACACAATCAAAGACTCTTTTTGTACATAGTTCTTCACATGTTCTCTTGTGACTTCCTCCTTTGTCTTAAGTCTTTCTTTTTTCTTAAGATTGAGCGCTTATTGCTTGACCATTGCATTTTCTTGCTAAAAAAAATTGTCTTCTTCATACCATTGTTCCCAAACATAAGTTAAAGGAAATTGGTATCAATTAGTTCCCATCAGATGTCTCTATAAAAAGAGCAAAATATCAGGACTTAATTTTTTTGCATCAAATATATCAAATGTTGAATGCTGTAAGTACAGAATTCTGAAAGTAAAAGACTTTCCAAAAATCAGCAATATTAATAAATTGTAAGTGGGGTTCCCAGGTGCTTAGTTATATTGGCTCAGTTTTCCATATGCTTAAAGATTTTGTATTTAAGCCTTGGAGGAGCAATATGTTTAAAGCTTCTCATAAGTGAACTACTTGTCAAATTACAAGTTAAATGAGACATGAAAAATCCTCATCCTCACTAATACTGCTTTTTTTTTTTCTTGGTCAGGATTACAAATCTTAAAGATTTGGAGCTCCAGTGGTCCAGCATATTATGAGCTATCCATCTTTAATCTAGTAGTATTCACTATTTTATTAATAGTAATTTTTCACGTAAAAATGATTCTTGATATCATTAAGGATGATGTGACATCCTCATTTTGCATGGAACTTTTTCCTGCCGTTTGGTATTTATGTACTTTTGTATAGTTAGTTATCTGGCTGCCTGGGATGACCAAAGGAGTGAACAGCATAATTTCAGAGATATGCACTCACTTTGACATAGTGAGGACCAAGGAACACTATACAGCTAAGTATTTTTAGCAAGAAGTCACTGTGCCTTTCACTGACATTCCAGGCAAATACACAAGGAAAAATTGCTTCTCAACAACCGAGCTGTTAAGGAGGAGTTTTGTAACTAGCTGTAGGTCAGGAAAAAGGGGAAGAAGTGGCAATACAGGTTGTTTGCTATGTTGTTTGAAAAAACATCCAAGCTCTATGCTCAAGTCTGTAAAAGTCTGCCTTTTGATAACAATTGGCAGATCTTTAAATTGCAAAGCATATGTTCTCTCTTCTAAGTGTAGTAGTGCTGTGATGTCACAATCTTTCAAGTTTGTAGTGACCAGGTACATAATAAATATGTATAACAATTATTTTTATGAGATGGCTGGATGTTTTAACTCTGCTGGTAATGCATATCTCCATTCCAGACTTGTACTTGGCAGTAAGAACCATAAATGTGTACCTATGTTTTTACAAACACTCATAAGGTTATCAAGCCTCTCACAACATTTGATGTGTTCTTAAAGGTTTTGTTCCTGAGTGCAGCAACCTGCAAAGTAAAAAAAAAAAAAAAAAAACCAAAAAAAAACCACATAGTTTTTCTTCTTCTCTTTTTAAGTGAAACTGTCTATTTTTCATGAATTTTTTTAGCGGAAGACTAAAAAATTCCCAGGTACATGGTAAAGTATTACAAATAAACCATGTCTAAAAATATTTACACGAATTGTTGACCAGTGATGAGGGTTTTTTTGCCTTTTGCACTCTATAAATACAAATGTATTTTATTAAAAATTCTTAGTACATGTTGAGAAACAAGAAAACTTTTTTTTTTATTCTATGTTGTTTTGATCCTTTATACTGAGAGTTCAAAATACAAATAAATGGAAATTTAAGGAAACATTCTTCCTTAATCTCATGACTTTCATAGCATCGTTGTATAGTCAGTC